>JAGFNQ010001145.1:275739-660074 GCA_024364735.1 Boesenbergia rotunda | reverse complement strand
AATGGATAACTCTAAAAGTATAAGTACCCCCAATGGCCACAAATGTAAAAATAGATAGTGACCCTGAGGGTAAACCAGTAGACCTAAAACTTTACAGAAGTATGATAGGAAGTCTACTATACCTTACAGCCAGCAGACCTGATATACTCTTTTCAGTAGGGATGTGTGCTAGGTACCAAACATGTGCTAAGGAAACTCACTTAGCAGCCTTAAAAAGAGTCTTAAGATACATTAAGGGCACCCTAAATGTAGGGATTTGGTACCCTAGGACTTCATCCTTTAAGTTATCAGGATACCTGATTCTGACTATGCTGGTTGTAAATTAGATAGAAAAAGTACAAGTGGAAGCTGTCAACTTTTAGGAAACAGTTTAGTAAGTTGGTGCAGTAGAAAGCAACACTGTGTTGCTTTATCAACAACTGAAGCTGAATATGTAGCCTTAGGAGAGTGTGTAGCTCAACTCCTATGGATGATGCATACTCTTAAGGACTTTCAACTAGACTACAATCAGACCCAAGTCAACATTGACAATATTAGCTCAATTAACTTGACCAAAAACCCAATACAACACTCTAGAACCAAACACATAGAAGTAAAACATCACTTTGTAAGAGATCACGTAGCTAGCGGTGAAATAGTCCTTAAGCATGTAGACTCCAAGTCCAACCTAGCTGACATATTCACTAAACCCCTACCTGAATCTGAGTTTAGCTCACTAAGAAGGCAGTTAGGGTTATGCTTAGTAGAATAGAATCATTCGGTTTTTGACTTTTGATTTTGAATTGATCTTAAAATGTCTTTTAAAAATGTTACTTTAACTTGAAAAAGGTTCTGTTAAATTTTTTTTCTTTCTTTTTTCTTAGTTTTATTTCAAAAACTACCCCCTTCAAAACTAGGGCTTTTTCGAAATGGAATTAGCCTAGGCTCTAACCCTAGTATTGCATGCACCTATAGACTTAGAAGCCAGCATCTCACAAACACCTTAGGATACTTTTGATTGATAACCTAGAAAGGGTTGAGATGCTTAGGTCTTTGCCTCAATTCAAGATGCTTTAAGTCAGTGCATCGGCAGCAATTGGGGCACTAAATGAACAGCAATCAGGTCAAGTGTCAAGTTTAGACAATCTAACTTGAACAATGCACTTAACTTGACTAACTCTAGCAAAAGCTACTGTTTATAACAGTTAGTAAGTAGCTAAGTGGGTTAGACAGGTCCCTAAAGGATTAACCAGACTTAGGTCTTATTTTGATTCAGTACAGCAAATGCTCTATTTAAGTATTGCAAATTTTGTTTTTTTCTTTTTTTCTGCATTCTTTTTGATATATGTCAAAGGGGGAGAGTTGGAAAGGAAACAGGAAACACAATTTTTTCTTTTCCATAGTCTTTTCAAAAAGTTGAACTGAAAAATTGGTATAATTTTATTTCTAAGCTCTGAACTATTTTTTGCTTAAAATGATTTTTACTTAATGTTTCTAAGTTTGAAATTTTTCCCAAAAACTGAAAATTTTCTAAAGTATGAAATTTTTTCAAAAATGAAAATTTTCTAAAGGTTCCCAAACTAAGAATGTTTTTTTTCGAAAAACTTAGCAAAAACTGTAGAGATTTCCTAACTTATTATCAAAACATGAAATCTTCTATGTACTTCATTCACACCACCTGTTTTTGAAAAACCTAGGGGGAGATTTCTTCTAGGGGGAGGGAATCTAACTTAGGATTTTAAATTCAGCACTTTTTTTTCCTTAACTTTTTGAACTAGGTTGCCATATATCAAAAAGGGGGAGATTGTTGGTGCAGTATGCACCCAAGTCAAACCTGTGTTTTGATAATTGGCAAAAAGGTTCAAAAGTTAAGGGTTAATGGTTGTCTAACGAGTTTCTTGAGTGTACAGGAAAAGCCCTAGCAAAGGACTGCTAGGCACTGGCGAAGGACTGCCAGACAGGACAAGCCCTAGCGAAGGAATGCTAGGCACTGGCGAAGGGCTGCCAGAAGAAAAAACCTAGCGAAGGGCTGCTAGGCACCAAGCGAAGGGAAGCTTGGTAACTCAAGACCTGGCAAAGGACTGCTGGGCAAAAGTCCAACTGGAGGATCCGGTTGGCACCAGGTAAAACTCTCCCGAGAGGAGTAGGTGAGGACGCGTTCCCCTCGAGGGAACATTAGGCGTCGGTTCGACCTAGGGCTCCATTTTGGAGATCCAAAGTCAGAACCAAGACAGCTAAGGCTGTTTTAACTAACTTATTATTTGCTGTTTTGGACTAACCCTGGATGCAGGACCGAAGGACTGTGTTTCTGCAGCTCAGAGAGCCTCAAAGGAGTGAGGCCGTAGCTGAGTAGGGCGCCCCGGATGTGTCGGGCGCCCCAGAGTCAACCCAAAGTCAGCAGAGAGGTAAACGCCCCGACAGCAGCGCAATCGGGGGCGCCCCGCGTGTGTCGGGCGCCCCGCATGTCGGGCGCCCCGCGTGTCTCGGGCGCCCACTGTGCCACGCCACTGAAGGCGGCTGCAGCTCACCCTCGCGAAGCCTCGGTGATAAAGTTTGACCGGTCAATCGGGCGCCCCGTGCGCGTCGGGCGCCCCAGTCAACTGTTATCCCGAAGTCGAAGCGATCAGTCACGACCGAGAGCACGCCGGATCAGAAGCCACGTGGAGGGCGCCCCGAGCATGTCGGGCGCCCCCTGCCCTATATAAAGAGGGCCTCGACCCTCTTCAAAGATAACTAATTCCTTCGACAATTCTACGCTCTTCTGCTTCCACGACACGCTCCAGAAAGCTGCCAACTCAAGCCGACGACGTCCCGCTGCTCCAGAACTTCAATCTTCACCGGACGTCGGTAACAAGAGTTGTATTTAAGTTTACGAGAATATTTTTATTATTATTTGTGTGTAAACTTTTGCGAACTTATAGAATTGCCCGCAGAAAACGGTCAACGACCGTGGGCCTTGGAGTAGGAGTCGACCCAGGCTCCGAACCAAGTAAACCAGCTGTGTTTGCGTTATTGTGTTCTCTTTTATTTCCGCTGCGCACCCGCTCTTTTAAATCCGAACGAATTGCGACATTCACCCCCCCTCTCTCGCATTTCTCGATCCAACAAAATATACATAACTTTCACAAGAATATAGCTCAGCCTTACATGGCTGGTATGTTAATAACAGAATAAACTCACAACCACGCAATTTATATTGATATAAAAGATAGACATAAACACAGCTGACGGTTTATATCTAAGAAATATAAAAATAGCAAAGAGTCCATATACTAAAGAAAACTCAAATGTAAACCCAAAACGAACATACTAGACCAATAAGGTATAAATAAAAGTCTACCAAGACAATACCGAATAAATAAAAATAAATACTAGTCTAGGAATTAAGTGCGGAAATAAACTAGACACTAAACCAAACTCCAATCTAAATCAACATGGTGGGATTCACAACTGGATCCTCTCCTAGCTCTAGGTAATGCATCTACATGCTACCTGAAATAAAAGTAGATGGTAGGAGTGGTGAGTCCGGGCGGACTCTGCTGTATAAGAGTAGACAAATGCATAATATAACAAAAAGATATAACAAGCAACAGAAACAACTGTATACAGTCTCTAGGAAATAGAAGAACAACTAAGCATGTATGAAAACTGAGTGATAACATAATATCAAAAGCATACATGCATGCCAACCAAATGTAGCAATCAAAGCTCATATAAATGCAGCAAACACAAGAAAATGCATAATGCAATAAATGCATATGATACAATGACATGTGCCACACCTGACGCCAGTCAAGCCGCCAACACATCATATTTGTGCGGCCGAGTGGGTAGGGCTATGATAACTGTAATCACTCCAACGAATATCACTAGAATATGTTGTTGAGTGGAAAGGATGCTGGAGAGCCAACTACTTCAAAACTCTGAGAAAAAGGGGGAGCCACCAACAACTCTACTATCCCTCGGAAACAATGGTATGGGTGTCAACTGTTTACTTATAACTCCAACATCCACTGTATATAAGTGGTCGAGTGTGGCGTAACAAGACAGTTCTCGGACTCTAGCAACTACCACGACGAGTGGTTGAGTGGCGAAGCAACTAAATGACTGACGACGGCTTAACCATATAGAAGCCAACAGTCGTCATTATGCAACGGTGTAGATATGGTGCATGATACAAAATGCACAAACAACCGAATAACAACGATGCAATGATATAAGCAACAAGTACCAGAAACCAACAAATATGCAACTAAACTACTAGGTCTACTAGGTAGGCTATCTCTAATCCCAACAAACCTAGTGTATTTAATGAACATTTTCAAGTGCTCACATACAAGCGGTACTTTATATAATAGAAAATCAATGATGAGACTCTACGGATAAAAATACGATTAACTCGAAGATCAAATGAAGAAAGTATCAATGGATGATATTAAAATAAACAACAACAAAGAACAGGGTCAAGCATTCCTACTCAGAAATAAAAAGTCATGCATTTATGATAAATGATCTACAAGAATACAAAGGAGAAATACTCGTCTTAAATGTAGAACGTGTCCAAATAAATCTCTCGTCCAAGACCTTGTATCCAATCAGGGTTCTGTACCAAGATTACAATTAAACTATTTATACAATCAATAAAAATAGCTAACATAAATATTAAATTCCATTATGTACTCTAAAATAACTCAAACTCCACCCCTTTCAAGAGAACAAGATCGTGCCTCTTTTTACATCCCACCTATTTATTTTTATCAAGAGCAAAACTGGTGAACCCATTAAAGAATTTTATAATATACGATCCAAAAATAGGAAAGCGTACTTTTCAACTAATGAAATAAGATAAGGATTGCTCTGTTAAAGTTTGCAAGTGTTTAACAGAGCAAAACTCTTATCAGGCATTTGGAGTTCTTAATGTATACGCTGAGAAGCTCCATTGCCAACCTCACTAGATCATTATCCTTCATGCTATAACACATTTTTAAATCAAACTCTAAACTACCATAGGCCTACAAATCAACCCCTTTGAAACTGAGTTCACCAAATAGTATACGATAAAAAAAACACAGAATTTGAACTCATCTCCAAGACTCATAGCCATCCAATTCCTAAACCACAAATCGCTGCCCAACTCACAATCTTATCCTCAACTCTAAAGCCTCCATGCGAGCCCACATCAATCCAACCGGAGAACCCATTCAAACATGATTGAAACAACCCTAAGGACGCACCACACCAATCAATCCTCAAAAGCAACGAAGATGAAGACTTACCCAATTTGTGGGTGTCGGTGACAAGCAAAGGTCAGGGAAGAGGATCGCCGCTTGGTTCATGGGAAGAACAAACAAAGATGACCTGGGGTTCTCCGGCGATGGCTGAGGGAAGGAAACGTCGCCGTTGCGTGCTTGCACGAGAAGAGAATCGCAAGGGAGAGGGGCTGCAACTTAGGGTTTACGCGAGGAGAGGGCTACGCTGCGTCTACTTCTGTGCGACGATGCGGGGACCAGGTATAAAGAAGAAGATGAAGAATGAGAGGAAGAGAAGGAAGCAGGGGGGCGCAATGGAGTGTCAGCGTCCGGGGAAGGACGAAGCCAAAACTGATTTCGGGAGAAGTTTAGGGCTTTTTTTTATGGTTTTTGGCATTTTGTAAAAAGGCCCCTCTAATTTGGTTAATTTTGACTACACCCCTAGTTTCAATTTTTAAGCAGTTTAGCCCCTTTAAATTTTTTATATTTAACATTCTCCCCCATTAATAAAAATTTAATCCCCAAATTTCACTAGTAACACAATAGGTATCAACAACTTAGATACAATATCAATACTGAACGTAGCTCAACTATATGTACCTCAGGTAAATAGATGAGGGTAGCGAGCTCTGATCGTATCTAAGCTCCCAAGTAGTCTCTTCATCATAATGGTGCTGCCAACCAACTTTGACCATCCAAATTGTCTTGTTCCTCAATCGATGCTCCTTGCGGTCAAGAATCTGCATAAGTACCTCCTCGTAGGTTGCGTCTGACTGAAGTGCGACTGACACCTCTGATAATATACGTGTATGATCTGGTACATATTTCCTCAGCATGGAAACATGGAATACATCGTGAACTCCAGCGAGAGACGGTGGTAATGCTAGACAATAAACTACTGCTCCAATCCGCTCCAAAATCTAGAAAGACCCAATATATCGTGGAGCTAGCTTACCTCGTAAACCAAACCTCTTCACCCATTTCGTGGGTGATACTCGTAAGAATACGTGATTGCTCACGGAGAACTCCAAGGGTTGGAGTTTCCGATATGCATAACTCTTCTAGCGATCCTGAGCCTCTGACAGACGACATTTGATAGTACAGACTAACTCTACATTACGCTGAATACTCTGAGGTCCTAGAACTGAGATTTGTTGGATCTTGGATGGCTAAAGGGGGGGTGAATGTAGACAAACACTTAAAGTTTGGCACTTATCGAAATTTCTACGACTCAAATGTTTAGTAGCACAGCGGAAGCTAAAGAAAACAGAGTATGCAGAAATAAAACCTAGATAAGCACAAATGCAAAACCCTAACAAGAGGATTTACAAAGTTCGAGGATAACTTGCCCCTACTCCTTGGTGTGCCCTTAAGGTGGGCGTGCCCTCAAGCCCCGGTGAACACCGGATAAAAGCAACCTCCTTCTCGGTGGAGTAACCTCTCCATAGTGTTTCAACAAGGATAGAGTTTTAAGCACAATGAAACAAAGAAGGATCTTACAGAACACTTAGGACAGCAAGAACTCAGACAAACTTCTCCCGAGCTCCACTCAGCGCAGATCTCACGCAAGAATCCCCTTCTTCATGTCTTCTCACTGATGGACTCACTAAGCTTTCTGACTCTTCTTCCCAATACTCAAGTAACAGATGGTTGCTTCAAAGATCGCAGTTGCTTGCTCAAGATGATGACAGAGTTGTTGCAAGCACACAAGATGTCGCAGCGTAGTATATTCAGTTGCTAAGACTCCTTCGCCACCAAGCGCTTAAGTCTTAGCACTCCGATCACCAAGTCACCATCTCCCTGCAGCCTCCAGCTGCTCACCTGCCAATGCCAGCTACCACTGAGCTCTCCCTGGACTCCCTGAGCTTCCCTCAGCCAAGCTCCAGTCAGCAGCTCCGGTCGTTGCAACCAGAGATGGTAAATGGACAAACCTACTCCAAGGAAAGGCCTCCATTGACTCTCTTGAGTGTTTGAATCCATCCCTGTCACCTGCACACTCAATCAGAGGTTTAGCAAATGAAATCAAACTTATATCAGTAATAGCAGAGAAGATCAAAGTGACATCAGTAGCGTATCAGTGAAAGCAGGCGCGATCAGAGCTTCTGACAGCGCATTTGAATTAAAGTGATCAGTCACTGGATCGATCAGGACTATCCCAGACCGATCAGGCTCCAACCTGATCGGTCCCCAGTGAGAAACTTGGGATCGCAAGCTCATATGATCAGTCACCTTGATCGGCCACCAGATCGGTCACCAAATCGATCTGGAAACCAGCTTGCCACAATCCAGCCAGGAATTCACTGGCTGATCGGTCACCAGACCGATCAGGCTCCAACCTGATCGGTGAGGGTGAGAAACCTCACGACAGTTGATCGTTCAGCTTGATCGGTCACGTTTTCTCCCTGATCGGTCACCAGACCGATCAGGAGCAGATCAGTGAGGTTCCCAAAAACCTACTGGATGATCCCTGATCGGTCATCGGACCGATCAGGAGTAGAGCAGCAGGGGAACTCAACCCACTTGTGGGCTCCCTGATCGGTCACCAAACCGATCAGGAGTTGTGCAGTGAGTGAAACGCATACTCCCTGATCGGTCACCAGATCGATCAGTCATCGCTGGATCGGTCATTAGACCGATCCACGAAGTAGCACCGTGCCAAGTTCCCTGATCGGTCACTAGACCAATCCAGGGGCTCCAACTTAGCCCTCCAAGCTAGGACCTGACCCTCCAAGCCAGGATTTCATCCAACCTAGCCCTCCAAGCTAGACCCGGCCCTCCAAGCCGGGATTTCATCAACCTAGCCCTCCAAGCTAGGACTTTTCACCTAACCCTCCAAGTTGGGACTTTTCACCTAACCCTCCAAGTTAGGACTTTTCACCTAGCCCTCCAAGCTAGGACTTTTCACCCAATCCTCCAAGTTAGGACCACACATAGCCCTCCAAGCTAGGATTTTTCACACCTAACCCTCCAGGTTATGACTTTTCCGCACCTAGCCGTCCAAGCTAGGATTTTCCACACCTAACCCTCCAGGTTAGGATTTCCATCACTCCGTGCCTAATCCCTGATTAGGACTGAATCATAATCATAACCATCAACCTAAACTAAAATCGGTGTCAACACCAAAACAATAATCAAGGTTTGACTGCATCAACAATCTCCCCCTTTTTGTTGTTTGACAATCCGATTTTAAGTTTAGGGATTCGAAATCAATTTCCTCAAATTTCAGAATCATAGGGGAATCAGGATCCTCCCCCTACAACATTATCATCCCAAACTTAACCAACCACACTCTCCCCCTTTGTCGAACATCGAAAAGGGTCTAGAGGGGCTGTTAAGTTTAAACATACTCCCCCTCAATCCTAGGGGTATTCCAAAATAACAAAAGATTTGATTGAATTTTAAAAACATATGAAAACATATGATAAATGTAAGTCATGACAAAATAGTCATATGTATCATATGGACATGGAGCATAGCATAATCATGCGTAATAAGGCATACATAACATTAGCAATATTATGAACACTCAGATAAGCCAACAATGAGCAAAATATAATAGGTCAAATATGATAGGCAGGCAAAATGCATCAAGACAAATATAGCACAGTCAAACATATAGCTAGATGCAGATCACTACATCAAAGTCAACACCAGCCCATAACAGGCAAATAGTCATAACGGACAGATCCGTCAAATAGTCAAATACCACAAAGTAAGAGCAGAGGACAATCAATCATCAGGGGGGGGTCAGCATCCTGCATAGGGTCATCCATCGTGTCATCATCAGGAGCATAAGACCCAGGTGCAGCACTGCCGGAGGGTGCCTCTCCAGGAAGGGCCGACTGGTATGGATGACCAGCCACCCACACGTGCCACTCCTCAATCCAGGACTGCTGCTGGTTCAGCATCGCAGACTGATACGCCTCCTGACTGGCACGCAGGCTAGAAATCTCGGATCGGAGCTCCATCTGAAATGTCATCTGCCCGAGCTCCAACAGGTGTAATCGATGGTCCATGGACTTCTCGAGCTCCGTGATCTGCCATCGTAGATCGGGATCTGGACTGTACTCATAGTCTGTTGCAGCGGGCGCCTCCAGATGTACAGACGGAGCTGCTGGTACATGTACGTGGTCTGCCCGTGATAGCTCCCCTAGACCCCGCCCATCCTTCCATATAAGACCCTGGTCCTGAGGTCTGACAACAATACCAGACTTGGCAAACGCACGTTTCCCAAGTCGGCAGTCTTGTCGAACCATCGGCACCGTCTGGCCCTTGGACACATCAATACCGACTGACTGGAACCAATCAGTGATAATGTGTCCATATGGCATGTAGATTGTGCGTCGTCCGGGCTTGCTATACGCTATGATGGAAAGATAAGGCACGCCGTGAGATCATACTCAAGATGGTGATGCATCGCATAGAGTAGCTAACAATGATAAGAACGGATCTCACTGAGAGGTTTGGAAGTGATTGGCAGAATACAATTTGTGATTATCTTGAAAAGAATATAATCATCAGGGGAAAGACTAAGAGCAGCAAAGGTCGGGAAGTTGGGCCCTAACTCATCGAGGCCAGCTGGCCTAGGATGTCGAAAGAAATACTCGTAGATCGAGTCGGGGGTGACTCCCACAAATGGAGGCAGTAATGGGTCCAGGATCGCAGGATAGATAGAGTAAAAATTAGGCGATTGTCGACAACCAAGAAATTCTGAAAAGTTTTTGTGGGTAAAGTTAAGGTTGGTTTTGGCTACCCGAGTTGTATACCCAAAACACTCTTGTGGTCCTAGTTGCAAGTTGTTATAGAATTCGGACACAAGATCAACATTTATGATCCGCTCGAGAGAATGGAAAAATTCAAGATTATAGAAATCGACCACCTCTTTAATAGAGGGGCAGTGCTCATATAAGAAAGTCCTATCAATCGATCTGCAAGGTAGAAGTTTAATGGTTCTAGTTTGGAAGGTTTGTTCCAGATATGCATTGGGAAAACGAGAACTTGAGGAAGGTTGAAGCCTTCGGGAGGGCGCAGATGAAGAAGGGGCTTTGCCCTTCGAGCTGCCCTCCACTGGTTCTTTCCCTTTGGATGACTTTCTAAAAGATTTAAAGAATTCAGGATTTGATTTAATCAGTGGGGTCAGATAAAGTCACGGCACCAGGTTGATACAAATCAAAGGATCACAAAGATAAGAGTTTGATCAAATTGGACAAAACAAGGTGTAATCAATGACCCAATCAGTGAACATAAGGTAAGACATTGATCAAAGGAGATTAGATTTAATCAGTAACATGACGAGGAAGGGTCACGGTAAGAATTAGGGTAACAACACAAAGAGGAAACACCATAAGAAAAACATCATGATTAGCTTCCAAAGATTATACAATGATGAAGTAATCAACAGATTAATACAACACATAACTTACTTAGGTGCATGATGTTGATTTGAAAAGATTCTGAAGGCTTGAAGGAGAGCTCGCGCAGGAGAAAGTTCTCGGCGCAAGGAATGAGCGCAAGACCTTGAGCGAGAAAGGAACATGCAGAAGACAAGGAAGAGCTCACAGGAAACCTTAGCAGGAGCACACTCGCACAGAAGTTCGCACGCAAGAGGAGGAACACGTAGGAAGAGAACTCACGCATGGCAAACGGATGCACAAGAAGGGAGTTTCGGCGCTAGGGTTCGGCAATGAGGGGTTTTCGCGAAGTTATTAGGTTGGTGGATCGGTCCACCAACCGAAATTTAATGTGATCGAACGGATCACCGTTCGATCTGGGAGCGCTTAGACCGATCAGACTCAGGCCTGATCGGAATGGCCTGGTCCTGATCGGTCGAGGTGACCGATCAGACAGGCTCCTGATGGATCGGTTGATCGATCATGAAGCGAACAGTAGGTTTGGAGGTTTTTCCCGTGATCCCCCTGATCGGTCTGTGGATCGATCAAAACAGGAGGCCAGATCTGTCCGGGGACCGATCCAGGCCAACACAGAGGGTTTTGACAATTTTTCGCATAGGAGCTGGATCGGTCCGTTGGACCGATCAGACATACTCCTGATCGGTCCGATGACCGATCAGGCTTCCAGAAATTTCCTGATACAATCTGAAACATTCAGTTTCAGATTTCCAGTCGATTCTCGACAAGATCTGATAAAAGTTATCAATCTTGGAAGTGATCCCTTGACTAAAATTGGTCCCTAAACAAGGATCAAAGGTCCTTATGGGTGTAACAATCACTTTGCTCCACTCAAGTGGAGTCAAACTCAATCAACAATCATCCACTCAATTTCAAACAAGTTTGTATCAAATTCAAGTTTCCAATCATGTTTCCTTGATTGGAATGTCCAAGTATGATCATGAAGCCAAGTACACATGTGTTATGCATTGGTTTTCTCCATACTTGGTCACCGAAGTGATTTTTATCTCGTCAACTAAATTTCTCAAGGGATGCAATGATATTTCAAAAAATTTAGTTGATCCTAACATCTCACCCCATTTCTAGCAAATAAAAATGTTTTGGTAAACCTTATAATTTGTGTGAGATGTCCCCAAGTTACCCAATTGTTTCCCAACAATTTCGAAATGATCATCAAGGGTTTTGAATGCATTTTGATGTCTATGAAGCGTGACACATTCCGAACTCCCTTCTTAAGAAGCTAAATTCATTTTTGGGGAGTGGTTTAGTGAAAATGTCTGCTAGATTTGATTTGGACTCTACATATGAGAGCACATCATCTCCTCTAGCAACATGATCCATAATAAAGTAGTGACGCACTTCAATATGTTTGGTCCTAGTGTGATGGACCAGATTCTTGGTTAGGTTAATTGTGCTAATGTTGTCACACAACACTTGCACACCCTTGTAACTTAATTCATAGTCCTCTAACGTATGAATCATCCACAACAATTCTGATACGCTTTCTCCCATAGCAATATGTTCTGCCTCGGTCGTGGAGAGAGCAACACAATGTTGCTTCCAACTTGACCAACTAACTAGAGATGATCCTAAAAATTGGCAGCCCCCACTAGTGCTTTTCCGATCCAATTTACATCCAGCGTAGTCAGAATCGGTGTAGCCAATTATGTCAAAAGATTCGGTACGGGGGTACCATAGTCCAACCCCAATTGTGCCCTTAAGGTATCTCAAAATTCTCTTAACAGCAATTAAGTGAGATTCCTTGGCACAAACTTGATACCTAGCGCACATACCCACAACAAAGAGTATATCAGGTCGACTAGCTGTGAGGTATAGCAGACTACCTATCATGCTCTGATATTGAGTCAAATCAACGGGTTTACCACTCTCATCATTGTCTAATCTTGTGTTTGTAGCCATGGGAGTGGTTACCTCTTTTGAATCACTCATATTGAATTTTCGAAGCATCTCTTGAGTATACTTTGATTGGTGCACATGGATCCCATCTCGGGTTTGTTTGATTTCAAGTCCAAGGAAGAAAGTCAACTCTCCCACTAGACTCATTTCAAATTCACTTTCCATGTGTCCAATGAACTCATTTAAATAGCCCTTGTTGTTTAAGCCACAAATTATGTCATCGACATATACTTGCGCTACAAATATATTGTCACCATCTCTTCGTAGAAATAGTGTAGGGTCTATTTGGCCTCTTATAAAGCCTTTTTCAATTAAAAACATCGACAATCGCTCATACCAAGCTCAGGGTGCTTGTTTAAGGCCATAAAGTGCCTTCTTGAGCTTAAATACGTGGTTTGGGAATTCGGTACTCTCAAACCCCGGAGGTTGTTTGACATAGACTTCATCCCTTATTAAACTATTTAGAAAGGTCGATTTGACATCCATTTAATATAGCTTGAAACCCCGATGTGCTGCAAATGCAAGCATCAATCGGATGGACTCTAATTGAGCCACGGGAGCATAGGTCTCATCATAATCAAGGCCTTCAACTTGACTGTAGCCCTTGGCTACCAAACTGCCTTGTTTCTTATGATTTCTCCCTTATGGTTCAACTTGTTTTTGAAGACGCATTTGATTCCAATGATGGTGGTCTTCTTGGGTCTACGAACTAGGTCCCAAACTTGACTTCTTTCGAATTGACCTAGTTCATCTTGCATTGCAATGATCCAATCGGGATCATTTAATGCTTCATCAATTTTCCTAGGTTCAATTTTGGAAATTAAAGCAACTTCATTAGCCTCATTCCGGAAGAATGATCTAGTTCTAACCCCATGGTGGATATCTCCAACAATTTGGTCTTGGGGATAACTAGAGGCTAACCTAGTTTGCCTAGGTGTTGATGGTGCTTCTTGAATGGTTTCACTAGACACAAGCTCAGCCTCAGGATCCGGCTGATCTATGTGTTGTCTAGGCTCACCGTCATCGGACTCATCACCATCAACAACAATTGGAGTTTCATTCAAACTTAGTCTCCTAAGTTCGAGTTGAACTCGTTCTACATTTTCTGATTGGTCATTTGCTTTTGGAATTTCTTCAATCACCACATCAGAAGACTCTTCATCCAATCTAGATTTCTTATTGTAGACTTGATAGACTTTGCTAACTAGGGAGTACCCGACTAGTATCCCTTTATCAGCCTTTGCCGTAAACTTTCCAAGGTGGTCCTTGGTGTTTAGGATAAACACCTTACAACCAAACACCCTAAGATGTTTAACTGTAGGTGGTTTTCCAAACCAAAGTTCATTGGGAGTCATACCTAAGAACCTATGGACGAGGACTCAGTTTTGCACGTAGCAAGCTGTATTTACAGCTTCGACCCACAAGTAGCTCGGTAGTGAGTTCTCATTGAGCATGCTTCACGTAGCCTCTTGTAAGACCCGGTTCTTCCTCTCTACAACACCATTTTGTTGTGGTGTTCTAGGAGTGGAGATCTCATGTCTATACCCTCTATCTTAACAAAATTCTAAAAACCGTTGGTTTTGAAATTCACCTCCATGATCACTTCTTATTGTCTTAATTGTTGATGATTTTTCATTTTCAACTCCTCTACAAAAATAAATGAAAACATCTAAGGTTTGGTCCTTATATTTAAGAAAATAAGTCCATATATATCTAGTAAAATCATCAATGATAACAAAGTAATATCTACTTCCATTCAATGATATGATAGTGCTACAATAAACAAGTCCATATGAAGTAAATCTAAAGCGGTAGATGTACTTACAGCGCTTTTACCTTTATGTGCAGATTTTGTTTGCTTACCCATTTGACATGCATCACAAAGTTTGTCCTTTTCATACTTGATGCTTGGTAAGCCACGGACTAATCCCTTGATGGCCAACTTCCGGATATTCTTCATGTTCACATGTGCTAGTCTCCGGTGCCAAAGGGTGGACTCCTCTTCTTTTGACATGAGACACTTAGCAAAAACATTAATATCACTTTTAAAAGAAACTTGGTAAATGTTATCTACTCTTGTTCCTACTAGTACCGTGTCAACATTGTCATGTTGTCTAACTAGATATTGACTTGATTGGAAATCAATTGTGTAACCCGCATCACACAATTGACTGACACTTAGGAGATTAAATGTCATCCCCTTGACTAAAAGAACATTCTTAATCCTAAGACATTCGGATATTTGAATGTCTCCTATTCCTATGACCTTAAGACTACCATTGTTACCAAATGAAACATTACCTCTACTTTTTCTTTGAAGTGTGGTAAACAATGATCTATCCCCAGTCATGTGTTTGGAGCATCCACTATCAACGAACCAAGTTGATAGATGCTCCCCCTCAATCATAACCTACACAATTCGAAAAATGGAAGATTTAGGTACCCAAACCTTGGGACCTAAAGCATCTACTAAACAAGACTTAGACACACATGCCTTGACAACTTTCTTTTGAACCTTGGGTGTCTTAAGTGGTCTAACACCAGTCCTAGACATTAAGGACACAAATGATGGTTCTTTGGGTCGGTAACCAATACCGGCCTTATTGTAGACTGCCCTTTGGGCATTCAAGATCATGTCTAAGGTCTTTGAGCTTGTTGAGAACTTCTCAAGAATACTCTAGAGTCTCTCAACTTCACTCTTCAATGATTTATTTTCATCCTTTAACAATTCAACATGCAAATCATCAACATCCTCTTCCCTAGAGGATTTCAATTGTTCAACTTCTATTTTCAAGGATTTAATCTCATCCTCTAACATTTCAACATGCAAGTTGTCTACATCCTCATCCCTAGAAGATTTCAATTGTTCAACTTCTAATTGCAATGATTTAACCTTATTTTTTGATTTTTTCAGCATATTGGTTAAGCATGCAATTGCTCTATAGCATTTCTCAAGTTCGGGAGTGGTTACCTCTTCATCATCTGAAGATGATGAAGTCGCATTTGAGAAGTCGGAGGATTCATCACTGCTTTCTTGTCCAAGAGTCATGAGTGTCATATGCCGTGTGCTCTTCTCCTCCTCTTCATCGGATGAACTTGAGGAGGATTCATCCCAAGTAGCCTTCAAGGCCTTCTTATTTTTCTTTGACTTTTCCTCCTTCTTCTTGAATTTCTCCTCCTTCTTCTTTAGCTTTGGGCATTCACTCTTGAAGTGCCCTTTCCTGCCACGCTCATAACAAGAAACATTAGACTTATCAACTTTAGCTTCACTAGGGTTACCATTACCCTTGAAGCGTCGACCCTTCCTCATCATCCTTCTAACGAAATTGGCCATCTCGGAGGAGGAAGAGCCGTTGCCATCTACCTCGGACTCGGATTCGGATTCGGAAGAGGATGAAGATGAAGAGACTTCCTTCTTCTTCTTCTTCTTCTTGTTCTTTTCTCCTGCAACTAAGGCAATCCCCTTTTCCTTGGGGCCTTTGTTAGCAATTTCATGAAGTTCCATCTCACAAAACAAATTATCTAATTTAACAATTGATAAGTCCTTGGAGACTTTGTAGGCATCCACCATGGATGACCACAAAGCATTCCTTGGAAAGGCTTTCAACACATACCTCACAAGGTCGCGATTCTCGACCTTTTCATCAATAGAATGAAGCCCGTTGAGGACTTCCTTGAACCGGCTATGGAGTTCACTTACGGTTTCATTCTCCTTCATGGAGAGGTTTTGGAGTTGGTTGAGGAACAAGTCCCTCTTGGCAATTCTTGAGTCTCAGGTTCCCTCATGAAGTTCAATAAGCTTATTCCACAAATCTTTTGCACTTGTAAATGGATCAACCTTGATGAGTTGGTCTTTGTTCATGCCACATTGTAGGGTCACCACCGCCTTCGCGTCGGCTTCACTCTTCCGGGTTTGTTCAGCCGACCAACGCCATGATTCTAGTTCTTTGCCTTCATCATTCTTTGGAGGGGTAAAACCCTCCTTCACAGCGAACCAAGTGTTGATGTCCATTTTTAGGTAATACTCCATCTTCGATCTCCAATATTGGAAATCTGCTCCATCGAAGAAAGGAGGTCGAGTGTTGGAGAAGCCTTCTCTCAAAGCCATTATCGTTGACTCTCGGTTGTTAATCCGCTTGTACAGAGCCCCAAGCTCTAATATCACTTGTTGGATCTTGGATGGCTAGAGGGGGGGTTAATGTAGCCAGACACTTGAAGTTTGGCACTTATCGAAATTTCTGCGACTCAAAAGTTTAGTAGCACAGCGGAAGCTAAAGAAAACAGAGTATGCAGAAATAAAACCTAGCTAAGCACAAATTCAAAATGCTAACAAGAGGATTTACAAGGTTCGGGGATAACTTGCCCCTACTCCTTGGCGTGCCCTTAAGGTGGGCGATCCCTTGATCGTCGGCAGATCAAGCCCCGGTGAACACCGGATAATAAGCAACCTCCTTCTCGGTGGAGTAACCTCTCCACAGCGTTTCAACAAGGATAGAGTTTTAAGCACAATAAAACAAAGAAGGATCTTACAGAGCACTTAGGACAGCAAGAACTCAGACAAACTTCTCCCGAGCTCCACTCAGCGCAGATCTCACGCAAGAATCCCTTTCTTCGTGTTTTCTTGCTAACGGACTCACCAAGCTTTCTGACTCTTCTTCCCAATGCTCAAGTAACAGATGGTTGCTTCAAAGATCGCAGTTGCTTGCTCAAGATGATGACAGAGTTGTTGCAAGCACACAAGATGTCGCAGAGTAGTATATTCAGTTGCTAAGACTCCTTCGCCACCAAGCGCTTAAGTCCTAGCTCACCGATCACCAGGTCATCATCTCCCTGCAGCCTCTAGCTGCTCACCTGCCAACGCCAGCTACCACTGAGCTCTCCCTGGAATCCCTGAGCTTCCCTCAGCCAAGCTCCAGTCAGCATCTCCAGCCGTTGCAACCTGAGATGGCAAATGGACAAAACTGCTCCAAGGAAAGGCCTCCATTGACTCTCCTTGAGTGTTTGAATCCATCCCTGTCACCTGCACACTCAATCAGAGGTTTAGCAAATGAAATCAAACTTATATCAGTAATAGCAGAGAAGATCAAAGTGACATCAGTAGCGTATTAGTGAAAGCAGGCGCGATCAGAGCTTCTGACAGCGCGTTTGAATTAAAGTGATCAGTCACCGGACCGATCAGGACTATCCCAGACCGATCAACCTCCAACCTGATCGGTCCCCAGTGAGAAACTTGGGATCGTAAGCTCATATGATCGGTCACCCTGACCGGTCACCAGATCGGTGACCAAACCGATACGGAAACCAGCTTGCCACAATCCCGCCAGGAATTCACTGGCTGATCGGTCACCAGACCGATCAGGCAGATCCCAGACCGATCAGGCTCGAACCTGATCGGTTAGGGTGAGAAACCTCGCGACAGTTGATTGTTCAGCTTGATCGGTCACGGTTTCTCCCTGATCGGTCACCAGACGATCAGGAGCAGATCAGTGAGGTTCCCAAAAACCTACTGGATGCTCCCTGATCGGTCAAAGGACCGATCAGGAGCAAAGCAGCAGGGGAACTCAACCCCCGTGTGGGCTCCCTGATCGGTCACCAAACCGATAAGGAGCTGTGCAGTGAGTGAAACGCATACTCCCTGATCGGTCACCAGATCGATCAGTTATCATTGGATCGGTCACCAGACCGATCCACGAAGGAGCTCCATGCCAAGTTCCCTGATCGGTCACCAGACCGATCCAGGGGCTCCAACCTAGCCCTCCAAGCAAGGACCTGACCCTCCAAGCCAGGATTTCATCCAACCTAGCCCTCCAAGCTTGGACCTAGCCCTCCATGCCGCGATTTCATCAACCTAGCCCTTCAAGCTAGGACTTTTCACCTAAACCTCCGAGTTGGGACTTTTCACCTAACCCTCCAAGTTAAGACTTTTCACCTAGCCCTCCAAGCTAGGACTTTTCACCCAACCCTCCAAGTTAGGTGTAACGCTCGCTTTTTTTTTCATAAAGCGGCATTACGTTAATATAAGTAGGGCAGGTGGACCTCATAAGGCAGCGGAATAACATTAATCTTACACATACATGCACCTACTACCATTCCTAACATAATGACATGGAACTTGGCATATTGACTTAATACTTAGCATCATATCATGTCATACTTAACATCATGTCATAGAGTCACATAAGTCATCATTCAAGCACGTAAGTAGCAAAGGTAAAGTTCTAGCATAAGACGAGTAAACATATTGTTTTCTTGGCCAAGTCACTACCACACACATGCATTCTTGCCCTCCTGCTGCTTCCTTATTGTCCCCTTGCGTGATCTACGGTATAAGGAAATAAGACTATAAGCACACAGGCTTAGTAAGACTCTTTCCTACTCACTAAAACCATTCATCACTTGATCAAGAGCACAAGAAACATTAACATAACTTGGTGCTCTACATAGAACATAAGTATCTAAAATCATTTAGCATGACCTAGTTCTTACATAGTACCTGGACATAAGATTTCACTTAACATGGCATGAACATAAATATAAGTAAACATTCTTAGCATGGCATGATATATGGCATAAACATAAACATAAGTAAATATTCTTAACATGGCACGATACATGGCATAACATAAACATAAGGTATGAACCAACCTGTATGACATAAACATAGACATGCTTTATAACATAGCACATGCATCTTCTTAACATAATCATAACATAAATCGTTTACTATCATGCATATGTCTTAACATGAAACATAAGCATAAGACATTACTATCATGGCATAATGCATAACATGAATGAATGCATGAGTCAAATGCCTATACATAAGGATGCTTAACTTTTAAAATTATACTTTTAAATACTTAAACATAATCATAACATCATTGGGGGTCCCCGGCTTGTACCACATACATACATCATAAGCGCGCATCCCTAAGTAAATACGAGGTAGCGAGTCCCGACCTACTAAGGTAAGGACAGCATAATCGGTAGTGCCAGAACCGGGTCGTTTTTAAGGTGCCCATCCCTGTTGCACAGCTTCGGTAGTGCCAGAACCGTGGACAGCATAGTCGGTAGTCCAAAATCGGGGCGTTCTTAAGGTGCCCATCCCTTGGACCCATACTTCGGTCCGGTACAAGCCCATTCATAAAGTAAAATACTTTACATTCTTCATCATTCATAAGACATGGTATGCATCTTTATTCATAAAACATGGCATGCATCTTCATTCATAAAACTTGGCATGCATCTTCATTTATAAGCATGGCATGCATCTTCATTCATAAAACATGTCATGCATCTTCATTCATAAAACATGGCATGCATCTTCGTTTATAAAACATGGTATGCATCTTCATTCATAAACATGGCATGCATCTTCATTCATAAAACATGACATGCATCTTCATTCATAAACATGGCATCTATCACAAGCATGCTTAGGTAGAACTTCCATAAACATGCTACCTACTATCCAAGTGCATGGTATAGAACATAAGACATTCATGAATAACCCTATTAAGCATGACTTCTAATCATAAACATACCAACATGAAATATGGTACTTAAGGTTAAGGTTATAAGTAACATCATTTCTACCACATGCTTGAACCTATATATATATATACTTCATCACAAGCCATAAACCATCATTCTTCGAACCCTAACTCCTCCCATACCCTATTTACCTTGCTTGGCCGAAACTTATAATGGGGAGTTCCATCATTCAAATGACATGTAGGGTAGCATAAAGAAAAGGAACAATCATACATTACCCATAAGGCCATAAGAAGCCATTAGGGCTCATAATTAGGGTTCACCCTAACTTTTAGCCCTATTTTTCTTGCTTGGCCGAAACATGCTTGGACCATGGGTGCATGAATAAATTCATAAAATTTCCAATTAATCATCTAACACCTTCCATACCATACCATAGGAGCCATTGGACCCCTTACTTGAGGTAAGCCCTAACTTCTTGCCCTAGAACCCTTCTTGGCCGAAACCCTTAGGGTCACAAGACCTTGTGAAAATTCACATAAATCCCTTCAACCTCCCCTTGTATCATAAGGCTACACAAGGTACATAATTGAAGGGTTAAATCCAATCCTAGCCATGGAATCCTTATGATGGTCCCAAACCCTAAAGGGTCTTAGGGTACTCCAAAAATTTCAAAAATTATATTTATTCTATAAACATCATGAGAACACATTAGAAAACATGATCAAGATTTTTAACATCATCATGGACCCAAAACCCTAGTGGCCGAAAGTCATAGGGTTAGGGTTCATGGCTCTTTTCTTTTTTTCCAACATAAAATCTCAAACAAGACTTTCATATCATGGTAAACTTCAAGGAGAGCTATTATACCACAGGTGAGGGAGTCTTACATTGGTTGATCTTGATTATAGACCTTAGATTTGGGAGAAGGATGAAGATCTTGTTGCCTCTTGACCACCCCTAGCCTTTGTACCCTTGTAGAAGCCTTGGATCTTGGAGATGGAGCCTTAGGTGAACCTTTTCCAAGGAAGAATCCCCCCTTGGGGTTTCGGCTAGGATGAGGAAGGAGGAGAAGAGGAGGGCTTGGTGGATGAATAGAAGAGAAGTAACTCCCAAGTGTTGAGTTATCTCCCATTTATGCTCAATAAAGAGGGCAAATGAAGAGACATGGTGCCTCCTCTCATGTGACTCTTCCTTTCCCCAAGCCTTAACTAAAATCCACTTCATTCCCTCATAGCACTCCCTTGCTAGGTGAATTGGTTAGTGCATGCATGGTTGTATAAGAGGTCCAAGGTTCAATCCTTGGTGCGTGCATGCACTAATTTTCTATTTTATTTTCTATTATTTCGAAAATTCCTTAAAAATTCCCCCATAATTATGTTAATATTTCTCATGAAAACCCCTTTATATTTCTATTAATTTTTACCTATAATTTACCCATAATCATGGTACTAGAAAGCCCATATAAGGCCCATTAGTGCTTATTTTTCCCAATTTAAATGAGAAAACATGAATTTCTAGGCTAAAATTTGTATTAATATTTCTAGGTCCCTCGGAAAATTATCTAGGCTCAATATTTTAACGAAATATTAAGAAAATTTTCCGGGTCGTTACAATCCCCCATACCTCGTGAAGGTTCGTCCTCGAACTTAGAACAGCTCCGGGTACTTGCGCCTCATCTCGTCCTCGCGTTCCCAGGTAGCTTCTTCGAACCGTTGACTTTGCCATAGGACCTTGACAAAGGGTACCTCCTTACTCCTTAGCTTCTTGACTTCCCGATCCAAGATCTGGATAGGTCTGCTTTCATAGCTTAGGTCCTTCTGCACTTGTACTGTCTGTGGCTCGATCACTTGGTCCATATTTGGGAAACACTTTTTAAGCGTTGACACATGGAACACGTTATGGATGGCCGACATCTCTGGAGGCAGCTCCAGCTCATATGCCACTTTACCGACTCTTTTCAGAATCAGGTACGACCCCACATAGCGCGGACTTAGTTTTCCTTTCTTCCCAAATCTTGTCACCCCCTTCATAGGAGCCACATTGAGAAACACCAAATCTCCAACATTAAATTCCAGTGGTCTATGCCGGACATCGGCATAACTCTTCTGCCGGCTCTGAGCAGCTTCTATCCGTTGTCGAATATTCTGTATAGCTCGGGTGATACTGTCGATGACATCCGTTGTGAGCCCCATTTCCTTCTTTTCACCACTTTCGTACCAACAGATCGGAGACCTACATCTCCTCCCGTACAAAGCTTCATAAGGTGTCATTCCGATAGTAGCCTGGTAGCTATTGTTGTATGCGAATTCCGCTAAGCATAGATATTGACACCAACTTCCTTTGAAATCCAGGGCACAAGCTCGCAACATGTCTTCTAGTACTTGATTCACCCGTTCAGTTTGCCCGTTAGTCTGAGGGTGAAAGGCAGTGCTAAATCGTAATTTAGTGCCGAGAGACTTCTGAACACACTAATGACTAATTGTATTATCACTAACTTAGACCTTATTGGTTCACCAAAAACTAACCGAACTCAATGAAATAAATGAGTTGCCATCATGCCCATAATGAAGAATATCATGGCAGTAACTAGCACCCCCTCGTTCATCTCCCCTTGACCTGTCTCAGGATCTTCTACCGTTTCCATCGGATCCTCTTCTTCTATCTCTGGAACCTCCTCGGCCACTTCGGGGTCTTCCTCAAACATCTCGAGCATCTCAGGATCTTCCTCGATCATCGGGTCTTCCTCAAACATCTCGAGCATCTCAGGATCTTCCTCGATCATCGGGTCTTCCTCAAACATCTCGAGCATCTCGGGGTCTTCCTCAATCATCTCGGGCTCCTCCTCAAACATCTCGGGACCCTCCTCGTACATCTCGGGGTCCTCCTCATATATCTCAGGATCCTCCTCGTATATCTCAGGATCTTCCTCAGAGTCCCCCAGATCCTCTGGAAACTCATGCCGCAGAAGTTGCCTACATAATTCCGTATATGAGATACGACATCCTTGCTGCCCCCAGATCTGATAAGCAACCTCTCTCGCACGATTGGGCAATGAACGAAACAGAGCTCCAATCCTATGATCATCCATGATTGGAAACCCTTCCTGCTGGAGCTTCCAGAATAGCCGGTCCAACTTCCCCATATTGCCTTGGATCCCAAGACCGGACTATACTCCACCTCTTCTATTTGCTCCAGCAGCTCACGACTCCGCCCCTGGTAACGACTCGTGGTGCCAATCTCATGCAACATCTGGAATTGAAAAAAAAACACAGTCAGTACAGAACTGACAAAAACCAGTACGGAACTAGTTTTTTTTTCCAATTCACAAATATATACAGAGGAAAGCACACACGATAAACTCAGTTTCCTTCACCTTAATAATTACTATATTGCATTTTTTTCTATCCCTACCCGCATATCCAATCCTAAGTATTTGATTTCATAAAAGAAGATAAAATATCGTTCATAGTCACATATCCTAAAGTACTTTTCATCATAAACATCGTTCATACTTACATATCCTAAAACCATAAAACATCCTAAAAGTGCTTACTATCATAAAATATGCAGAAAGGTACTTACTTGGAAGCGGCAAGAAGAGGGCTTGATGTGTGTGTAGTGAGATGGCAACCTCGCTCTGATACCAACCTGTAACGCCCGTTTTTTTTTTCATAAAGCGGCGTTACGTTAACATAAGTAGGGTAGGTGGACCTCATAAGGCAGCGGAATAACTTTAATCTTACACATACATGCACCTACTACCATTCCTAACATAATGACATGGGAACTTAGCATATTAACTTCATACTTAGCATCATATCATGTCATACTTAACATCATGTCATAGAGTCACATAAGTCATCATTCAAGCACGTAAGTAGCAAAGGTAAAGTTCTAGCATAAGACGAGTAAACATATTGTTTTCTTGGCCAAGTCACTACCACACACATGCATTCTTGCCCTCCTGCTGCTTCCTTATTGTCCCCTTGCGTGATCTGCGGTATAAGGAAATAAGACTATAAGCACACAGGCTTAGTAAGACTCTTTCCTACTCACTAAAACCATTCATCACTTGATCATGAGAACATGAAACATTAACATAACTTGGTGCTCTACATAGAACATAAGTATCTAAAATCATTTAGCATGACCTAGTTCTTACATAGTACCTGGACATAAGATTTCACTTAACATGGCATGAACATAAACATAAGTAAACATTCTTAGCATGACATGATATATGGTATAAACATAAACATAAGTAAATATTCTTAACATGGCACGATACATGGCATAACATAAACATAAGGTATGAACTAACCTGTATGGCATAAACATAGGCATGCTTTCTAACATAGCACATGGCATCTTCTTAACATAATCATAACATAAATCGTTTACTATCATGCATATGTCTTAACATGAAACATAAGCATAAGACATTACTATCATGGCATAATGCATAACATGAATGAATGCATGAGTCAAATGCCTATACATAAGGATGCTTAACTTTTAAAATTATACTTTTAAATACTTAAACATAATCATAACATCATTGGGGGTCCCCGGCTTATACCACATACATACATCATAAGCGCGCATCCCTAAGTAAATACGAGGTAGCGAGCCCCGACCTACTAGGGTAAGGACAGCATAGTCGGTAGTCCCAGAACCGGGGCGTTCTTAAGGTGCCCATCCCTGTTGCACAGCTTCGGTAGTGCCAGAACCGTGGACAGCATAGTCGGTAGTCCAAAATCGGGGCGTTCTTAAGGTGCCCATCCCTTGGACCCATACTTCGGTCTGGTACAAGCCCATTCATAAAGTAAAATACTTTACATACTTCATAATTCATAAGACATGACACGCATCTTTATTCATAAAACATGGCATGCATCTTCATTCATAAACATGGCAAGCATCTTTATTCATAAAACTTGGCATGCATCTTCATTCATAAGCATGACATGCATCTTCATTCATAAAACATGTCATGCAGCTTCATTCATAACATGGTATGCATCTTCATTCATAAACATGGCATGCATCTTCATTCATAAAACATGACATGCATCTTCATTCACAAACATGACATCTATCACAAGCATGCATAGGTAGAACTTCCATAAACATAACTTGGTGCTCTACATAGAACATAAGTATCTAAAATCATTTAGCATGACCTAGTTCTTACATAGTACCTGGACATAAGATTTCACTTAACATGGCATGAACATAAACATAAGTAAACATTCTTAGCATGACATGATATATGGCATAAACATAAACATAAGTAAATATTCTTAACATGGCACGATACATGGCATAACATAAACATAAGGTATGAACTAACCTGTAATGCATAAACATAGGCATGCTTTCTAACATAGCACATGGCATCTTCTTAACATAATCATAACATAAATCGTTTACTATCATGCATATGTCTTAACATGAAACATAAACATAAGACATTACTATCATGGCATAATGCATAACATGAATGAATGCATGAGTCAAATGCCTATACATAAGGATGCTTAACTTTTAAAATTATACTTTTAAATACTTAAACATAATCATAACATCATTGGGGGTCCCCGGCTTATACCACATACATACATCATAAGCGCGCATCCCTAAGTAAATACGAGGTAGCGAGCCCCGACCTACTAGGGTAAGGACAGCATAGTCGGTAGTCCCAGAACCGGGGCGTTCTTAAGGTGCCCATCCCTGTTGCACAGCTTCGGTAGTGCCAGAACCGTGGACAGCATAGTCGGTAGTCCAAAATCGAGGCGTTCTTAAGGTGCCCATCCCTTGGACCCATACTTCGGTCTGGTACAAGCCCATTCATAAAGTAAAATACTTTACATACTTCATAATTCATAAGACATGACACGCATCTTTATTCATAAAACATGGCATGCATCTTCATTCATAAACATGGCAAGCATCTTTATTCATAAAACTTGGCATGCATCTTCATTCATAAGCATGACATGCATCTTCATTCATAAAACATGTCATGCATCTTCATTCATAAAACATGGCATGCATCTTCATTCATAAAACATGGTATGCATCTTCATTCATAAACATGGCATGCATCTTCATTCATAAAACATGACATGCATCTTCATTCACAAACATGACATCTATCACAAGCATGCATAGGTAGAACATCCATAAACATGCTACCTACTATCCAAGTGCATGACATAGAACATAAGACATTCATGAATAACCCTATTAAGCATGACATCTAATCATAAACATACCAACATGAAATATGGTACTTAAGGTTAAGGTTATACGTAACATCATTTATACCACATGCTTGAACCTATATATATATATATATACTTCATGACAAGCCATAAACCATCATTCTTCGAACCCTAACTCCTCCCATACCCTATTTACCTTGCTTGGCCGAAACTTATAAGGGGGAGTTCCATCATTCAAATGACATGTAGGGTAGCATAAAGAAAAGGAACAACCATACATTACCCATAAGGCCATAAGAAGCCATTAGGGCTCATAATTAGGGTTCACCCTAACTTTTAGCCCTATTTTTCTTGCTTGGCTGAAACATGCTTGGACTATGGGTGCATGAATAAATTCATAAAATTTCTAATTAATCATCTAACACCTTCCATACCATACCATAGGAGCCATTGGACCCCTTACTTGAGGTAAGCCCTAACTTCTTGCCCTAGAACCCTTCTTGGCCGAAACCCTTACGGTCACAAGACCTTGTGAAAATCACATAAATCCAATCCTAGCCATGGAATCCTTATGATGGTCCCAAACCCTAAAGGGTCTTAGGGTACTCCAAAAATTTCCAAAAATTATATTTATTCTATAAACATCATGAGAACACATTAGAAAGAATGATCAAGATTTTTAACATCATCATGGACCCAAAAACCCTAGTGGCCGAAAGTTATAGGGTTAGGGTTCATGGCTCTTTTCTTTTTTTTCCAACATAAAATCTCAAACAAGACTTTCATATCATGGTAAACTTCAAGGAGACCTATTATACCACAGGTGAGGGAGTCTTACATTGGTTGATCTTGATTATAGACCTTAGATTTGGGAGAAGGATGAAGATCTTGTTGCCTCTTGACCACCCCTAGCCTTTGTGCCCTTGTAGAAGCCTTGGATCTTGGAGATGGAGCCTTAGGTGAACCTTTTCCAAGGAAGAATCCCCCCTTTGGGTTTCGGCTAGGATGAGGAAGGAGGAGAAGAGGAGGGCTTGGTGGATGAAAAGAAGAGAAGTAACTCCCAAGTATTGAGTTATCTCCCATTTATGCTCAATAAAGAGGGCAAATGAAGAGACATGGTGCCTTCTCTCATGTGACTCTTCCTTTCCCCAAGCCTTAACTAAAATCCACTTCATTCCCTCATAGCACTCCCTTGCTAGGTGAATTGGTTAGTGCATGCATGGTTGTATAAGAGGTCCACGGTTCAATCCTTGGTGCATGCACTAATTTTCTATTTTATTTTTTATTTTATTTTCTATTATTTCGAAAATTCCTTAAAAATTCCCGCATAATTATGTTAATATTTCTCATGAAAACCCCTTTATATTTCTATTAATTTTTACCTAAAATTTACCCATAATCATGGTACTAGAAAGCCCATATAAGGGCCATTAGTGCTTATTTTTCTCAATTTAAATGAGAAAACATGAATTTCTAGGCTAAAATTCGTATTAATATTTCTAGGTCCCACGAAAAATTATCTAGACATGCTTAATATTTTAACGAAATATTAAGAAAATTTTCCGTGTCATTACATTAGGACTTTTCCACAGCTAGCCCTCCAAGCTAGGATTTTTCACACCTAACCCTCCAGGTTAGGACTTTTCCACACCTAGCCCTCCAAGCTAGGATTTTCCACACCTAACCCTCCAGGTTAGGACTTTTCCACATCTAGCCCTCCAAGCTAGGATTTTCCACACCTAATCCTCCAGGTTAGGATTTCCATCACTCCGTGCCTAATCCCTGATCAGGACTTAATCATAATCATAACCATCAACCTAAACTAAAATCGGTATCAACACTAAAACAACAATCAGGGTCAAACTTCATCAACAAGATTCCCCAACCTCCTCCCAGAGGGTGGGTGTCCTGCAAGCCCTACCATATAATGCCTCAAATGGTGCCATATGGATAGTCGAACGATAGCTATTATTGTAGGCAAACTCAACCAAGTGCAGGTGATCTTCCCAGTTTCCTCCAAAATCCATAATACATGATCTTAGTAAATCCTCTAGAGTCTGAATGGTACGCTCTGACTGTCTGTCCGTTTGCGGATGAAATGTTGTACTGAATCGATGCTCAGTACCCATGGCCAGCTGCAAACTCTACCAGCACAGTGAAGTGAAACGTGGGTCTCTGTCTGATACGATGCTCAGAGGGATACCGTGTAGTTTGATAATCTCATGGTAGTACAACTCTGCCAGCTTGTCCACTGAAACTGTCGTCTGATTCCCCAAGAAATGAGCAGATTTGGTTAATCGATCAATGATCACCCAAACCACATCGTGTCTTCTCCGAGTCCTCGGTAACCCCACAATAAAATCCATAGTGATGTGCTCCCATTTCCACTCAGGAATAGGGATCTTCTGGAGTAATCCAGCAGATCTCTGATGCTCGGCCTTCACCTTCCGACACACTAGACATCTAGCTACAAAATTCGTGATGTCTTTCTTCATACCGTTCCACCAGTAGGAACATCTCAAATCTCTGTACATATGGATTCCACCAGGATGTATAGCAAACCGAGATCAATGAGCCACCTGAAGCAACTCCTCCAAGATTGGATGTGACTTAGGTACGCACAATCTCCCTCGAAAATATAGAATACCCTCGTCATCTCATATAAAGTCAGTTTGCAGCTTTGAAGTTATCTGACTGCCTAGAAACTGCAAATGTTGATCACTAGCCTTAGCCTCTCTGATCCTCATCCTGATCGAAGACTGAGCAACCATAGCCACCAATAACCCTTTCTCTGTCTGGCCTTGCTCCTCCAGTCCTAACTCTGAGAAACTCTGAACTAAGTCTGTGACCATAACCAGTGACAAGCTAGAACACTATGGGATTTTTTGCTCAGTGCATCTGCAACCACATTAGCTTTTCCTGGATGGTAGCTAATGTACAATCGTAATCCTTCAGGAATTCCATCCATCTCCTCTAACGACGATTCAACTCCTTCTGAGTGAATAGATACTTGAGGCTCTTATGATCTGTGAAAATCTCAAACGTGACGCCGTAGAGATGGTGTCTCCATATCTTCAGGGCAAAAATAATGGCTGCAAGCTCTAAGCTGTGAACTGGATAGTTCTTCTCATGCTCCTTCAGCTGACGAGAAGCATAAGAGACTACCAATCCATGCTGAATCAAAACTGCGCCCAAACATTGATGTGATGTGTCAGTGTAGAGTACGAAACCGTCCTCTCCCGAAGGTAATACCAAAATAGGCGTAGACACCAATCGCCGCTTGAGCTCCTGAAAACTAGTCTCACAAGCCTCTATCCAAACAAATTTCACGCCCTTTCTGGTCAGACGTGTCAACGGTGAAGTAATGCTAGAAAATCCATCAACAAATCGTTGATAATAACCAGCCTATCCGAGAAAACTGCGCACCTCCTGAACTAACTTCGGCTGCTCCCAACTAGTGACAACCTCGATCTTCTGGGGATCTACGTAGATACCTCTACTAGAAATGACGTGTCTGAGAAAACCCACAGAAGACAACCAAAAAGCACATTTGCTAAACTTCGCATACAACTGCTCCCGTCGGAGCGTCTCTAGGACGATGCAAAGATGGCACACATGTTCCTTCTCAGAACAAGAGTAAATTAGGATGTCATCGATGAAAACAATAACAAACTGATCCAAATACTCCATAAAGACCCGATTCATCAAATTCATGAATACTACAGGAGCATTGGTAAGCCCAAATGGCATTACCAAAAACTCGTAATGTCCGTACCGAGTGCGGAAAGCTGTCTTTTGGATATCTGAATCTCTGATCCTCAGTTGGTGATATCCTGACCACAAATCAATCTTAGAATACACTGATGAATACTTTAACTGATCAAACAAAGCTTCGATACGAGGCAGAGGATATTTGTTCTTGATGGTCACTACATTCAATTGCTGTAATGGATGCATAATCTCATAGAACCATCCTTTTTCTTTACGAACCGAACTGGCAAACCCCATGGAGATACACTAGGTGTAACGACCCGCCTTCTGGTACTAAGATTTAAGGCGGATCGCTACTAACTAGCTGACTGATTACTGATTTCTGAATGCTAAGCCAACTGGGAGAATTTAAAATTTTTGCTATTTACTGAACTAACAATTCATAACTTAAACATGCTGCTATATAAATCATAAACATGTTGGAAGTTAATTGCAAAACCATTCGTGCGAAACAGAAATCGAAGCACACAAGAGTTTAAACAAAAACTTTAATTTTATTAGTGTGGCTAGGATTTAATCCCCCAACCTCAGGGTTGCATTACTGAAGAACTAACCAGCAACCCAACAACACTTTCTGTTTTACACTGGTACCAGTCGACTGATATCTTGCCAGTTGACTGGAGCAGTCGACTGCACATGGGATTCACTCGCCCGAATGTTTCTAATCCCACGACCAGTCGACTGGTAGCTGTCACAGTCGACTAGCAGCTCTGAAATCTGAATTTTCAGATTCCAGAAACGTGCCAAGGTCAACCTACTTCGTACCAAAAACACTACAAACTCATATTTAAGCTTACTAACAGGTATACAATGATTCTAAGGCATATTCTACATGTTTTCATGACAATAAGGCATACTTCAACTATCTCTAAGCATGAAATTAGAAACATGAACTTTGTATCAACTTGCTACTAAAGCTAAGCACGGTTCCTGTCTAGATGCATCATTAGTAGAACTATAATATCAGAAATGGTTCTATAGCCTTAGACCATGCATTTTACTACTAGTTAGCATGCACTTGAAATGTATCACTCAACATATCACATGTAGAAACTAGGAATGACATAATTGCATGATATCAACTCATGATACATAATCCCATACTAGAATTCTCGCAAGGTTCATATCAAGAGTGATGCTAACAACATGACAAAAGTACTTAAGATGCGAAAAATGATAAACATGTCAAAGAAACTAATTCATTTAACATTCTTAATAACGGGTCCTCATAATGCAAGTTCCCAAGGTTCTTTTCATTCCAAGTTCCACCATCACACACTCCACATTATCCCTGTCGCTTCCGCTACTCTATTTTTTTTTTTTGCCCTTATCTGCAGTATAAAGAAAAATGAAACTATAAGCATAAAGCTTAGTAAGTACCATCCTACTCACAAAATAATACATATTTAGAAAATCATGCTTTTGAAAACACATGTAAGAAAACATATCATGCTTGTCATTTATTCTTACTGAAACATATAATCTAAACAGATATCATGGCATACTCATCATACTAAGCACATGGACTAAATCATATTCTTATAACTAAATTCACATGACATTCATAGAATCTAACTGAACTAAGCATGAACTTAAAACTGTTTTCACTTAGAGCTATTACTGAACTTTTGAAACTTATACATATAGTAAGTGAAAATACTAATCATGCTGCTGTGGGCCCGGCAATGTGCTGCTAATGTGCGCATTCCTAAATAGATTCGAGGTAGCTAATCCGAACCCATTAGGGTACTACTAGGCAATCTAGGGGCCTAGGTGCGATCTAGAAGCCCACCCATGGACAAACTAGAGTCTAAGCACATGTCATAAAAAGTAAAATACTTTCATAAATATTCTTTTCTTTAACCTTGAATCTACTAGGCGATCTAGCGCCTAGGGGTAATCTAGGAGCCCACCCAATGGATGAACTAGGGTCTATAAAAATTAAGCAAGGGTAGCTAATTTCATAAACATGCTAAAACTCATATTAGGGCTTCTTAACATTTTCTCGAGCTCCTTGCGTGCCTAAAACTTCTCTTTTCTTTTATGGACACTCCCTAGGCACTCGACGGTGCGTCTAAACACCAAACTAAAGGGGGAAGCATGTCTAGCCCATCTAGTGGTGCCCGTAAAGTCTGTAGAGGGAGTTAATCTGCACATATGAGCATAAACTTGCAAATATATAAGACTAAGACGATTATGCATACGAACGAAACTACTTATACTGCAGGAGAGGAGTACTTACATCCTGCTCTTGTTCTTACAACTCTAATGCTTACGGTTTAGGGAGAAGGAAGATCCTTGGAGTCTCGGAGAGGTTCTAACGAAGAACTACTCCTTGAGAAGATCCCCTAGCATGTCCTCCTTCTTGAATCCGCCCAACACAAGGCCCTTGGATCTCCTCCTTGGTTTGCCATGAGTGAGGGAGGAAGAGAGACTTGGGAGAGGGAGAGGAAGGGTCGCACGAGAGAGAGGGGTCGGCGGTGAGAAGGTGAGGAAAAGAATAAATCTAAAAACCCTTAAGTTTCCCTTTTATACTTATGGGAAAATTTAACTAACTTCACCTTATTTATATTTCCTCTATTCTATTTCAATGAAAACAAATCATCCCACTTAGTAAGCCTATTCTCCTCTTATGTTAAAACTCTAGGGATCAAACCTCACTTAAACATTTTTACTGCGCATTCTATTTTTATTCATTTTTGTCTTATTTGTCCATGGAAAAAATTCTATAAAAATATCCATAAATTCGGAATAAATTCTAGGATATTTCTAAAATTAGTTTTGAGAATTTTTGGGCGTTATAATCCCCCATACCTTATAAAAAGTTCATCCTCGAACTTAAAATAACTCTGGGTATTTCTGCCTCTTGCTGTCCTCTAGTTCCCATGTTGCCTCTTCTACTCTGTGATTTTGCCATATGACTTTTACAAATGGTACCTCCTTGTTCCGTAATTTCTTAACTGCTCGGTCTATTATCTGAATAGGCTGACTATCATAACTGAGATCTTCACGGACTTGTATCGTCTGTGGCTCTATCACCTGGGTGGCATCTGTGATATACTTCTTCAGCATGGAAACATGAAATACATTGTGGATAGCTGACATCTCCTGAGGTAGCTCTAGCTCATAAGCTACTTTGCCAACTCTTCTAGTGATGGGGTATGGTCCTACATATCTAGGACATAGCTTGCCCTTCTTCCCAAAACACATTACTCCCTTCATGGGAGCCACTCTAAGGAATACTGAATCCCCAACTTCAAACTCTAATAGTCTGCGTCGTGTATCAGCATAGCTCTTCTGGCGGCTCTGAGCTGTTTCTATTCTCTGGCAGATATGTTGTATGGATACGGTGGTATCATTTATAAGATATGTCTTTAGGCCTAACTCTTGCCTCTCACCACCCTCGTACCAGCAGATAGGAGATCTACACCTCCGCCCATATAAAGCCTCATAGGGTGTCATGCCGATAGTGGCCTGATAACTATTGTTGTAGGCGAATTCCGCTAAGCACAGGTATCTGTACCAACTGCCCTTGAAATCTACAGCACAAGATCTGAGCATATCTTCTAGTACTTGATTGACTCTCTCTGTCTGACCATCTGTCTGAGGATGGAAAACTGTGTTAAACTTCAGTTTGGTGCCTAGTGCTGTCTGTACGCACTCCCAGAAGTGCGAAGTGAACCTACTGTCCCTATCTGAAATGATAGTCCTAGGGACTCCATGTAGTCTGACAATCTCCTTGAGGTATAACTGAGCTAGCTGTTCCATGGAATAGGAGATCCTGATAGCTTGGAAGTGGGCAGACTTAGTCAATCTGTCAATTATTACCCAGATTGCATCATATTCATTTGTCGTTCTGGGTAGTCCCACTATAAAATCCATGGAAATATCTTCCCATTTCCATTCTGGAATCTGGATAGGCTGCAGAACTCCACCTGGTCTCTGATGTTCTGCCTTGACCCTTTGCCATGTCAGACAGGTACTAACATATCTAGCGATGTCTCTTTTCATCCCAGGCCACCAAAAACGTCCCCTGAGGTCTTGGTACATTTTGGTGGAACCAGGATGCATCACATAAGGAGATCCATGTGCTTCCTCTAGGATCTTCCTTTAGAGCTCTTCTTGGTTTGGAACACATAAGCGGTCACCGCAGTACAGTATCCCACTATCTGATAGGCGAAACTTCCCATTTTCTAACTCTGCTATCCCCTGCTTGATTTTCTAAAGGTCAGGATCTTGATCCTGTGCTGTCTGCATGTCTTCAAGTAGGGTTGACACTAATGTTAAAGTGGAGAGCTGGCCAACTATAATTTCCAGTCCGAACTCTGATATTTCCTTCCGAAGGGGCTATAACACCGTAGACAAAGCTAGTAGGGTGACACTAGATTTCCTGCTAAGTGTGTCTGCCACCTTATTAGCTTTACCTGGATGGAAGAGGATGTCAATGTCATAATCCTTGACCAGCTCAAGCCATATGTGTTGCCTCATGTTCAGATCCTTCTGAGTAAAGAAATACTTCAGACTCTGATGATCTGTGAAAATCCTACACTGAGCTCCGTATAAGTAATGCCTCCATATCTTGAGAGCAAACACTACTGCAACTAGCTCAAGGTCATGAGTGAGGTAGTTCTTCTCATAATCCTTGAGTTGTCTAGAGGCATAGGTGATAACCTTGCCATTCTACATCAGCACTGCTCCAAGTCCTAATTTAGAAGCATCACTATATATGTCAAAGCTGTCAGTGGTCTCTGGAAGAGTCAGGATAGGAGTACTAGTCAATCTCCTCTTTAATTCTGTAAAACTATTCTCGCAGTCCTCTAACCATTGAAACATTCTGTTCTTTTTGGTAAGAGCTGTCAGTGGAGAGGCTATTCTGGAGAAATCCTCTACAAACTTCCTGTAGTAACCGGCTAGACCTAGAAAACTTCTGATCTCACTGGCATTCTTCGGTCTAACCCAGTTACTTACTGCTTCTATTTTGCTGGGGTCTACCATCACACCATCCTTGGAAATGATGTGACCCAGAAAAGACACCTGATTGAGCTAAAACTCACACTTGGAGAATTTCGCATAGAGTTGGCTCCGCTGAAGAATTTCTAATACTGTTTTCAGGTGTTCTGCATGTTCCTTCTGAGTCCTGGAATATATTAGAATGTCATCGATGAAGACGACAACAAACTTATCTAAATATTCTCGGAACACTTTGTTCATGAGGTCCATGAAAGTCGCTGGAGCGTTCGTTACGGCAAAAGGCATAACTACAAACTCATACTGTCCGTATCTTGTTCTGAAAGCTATCTTGGGGATGTCACCTTCCTAACTATCACCTGGTGATATCCCGATCCCAAGTCTATTTTTGAGAACACTGCTGCTCCCTTTAGCTGATCGAATAAGTCGTCAATTCTTGGCAAGGGATACTTGTTCTTGATGGTGACTTGGTTCAAGGCCCGGTAATCTATACACAAGCACATGGACCCGTCTTTCTTCTTCACGAACAATACGGGAGCTCCCCAAGGTGAATGACTAGAGCGTATGAAGCCCTTGTCGAGCAGCTCCTATAGTTGCTCCTGAAGTTCTCTTAATTCTGCTGGAGCCATACAGTATGGTGCTTTTGAAATGGGGTTGGTACCTGGAATGAGATCTATCTCAAACTCTATCTCCCTGTCTGGCGCTAAGCCTGGTAACTCGTCTGGGAAGACTGCTGGGTAGTCACATATCACTGGGATTTCTTCTAGCTTTTGGTCCTTCTCTTGTTCGATATTGACTACATGTGCTAGAAATTTGGTACATCCTGAATCCAGCAGTTTCTGTGCTTTTAGAGCTGAGAGAAATTTCTTGGCCTTTCTCTTGGGTTCTCCGATGTGTTCAAACTGCACTCCTACTTCAGGTTGGAATATGACTTTCCTTTTACGACATTCTATGGAGGCACCATACTTGATTAGGAAGTCCATTCCAAAAATGACATCATAATCAGTCATATCCAGCATGATCAAATCACCATAAAGCTCTCTGCCTGCTATACTGACTGGCATTGCACGGAGCCAGTGTGTGGATGCCATAATCTCTCCTGAAGGTAGGGTGGTTAAGAACTAGCCACTGAGTACATCTGGAGGTATAGCTAACTTCTCTGCGAACGCCCTGGATATGAATGAATGGGTTGCCCCAATATCGAATAAGACAGTTGTATTTTGCTGTAAAATATATATCTGACCTGTCACAACTGTTGAGGCATTCGCTACATCCTCTCTGGTCAGTGAGAAGATCCATGCATTGGTAGTGGCTGATGGAGCTTCTAATCTGCCCTGACTGATATGGGGACCATCTAGTGTTGCCTGCATCTGATGTAGCTGTGCAGGTTTGCCTCCATACTGAATAGGTTGTGGAGTAGGCAGACTGTTCTTGGTGGGGCACTACTTGGCCATGTGCCCCTCTTGACCACAGTTATAACACCCACGGGTGCCCTTGCGGCAGACCCCTAGGTGTTGTCTTCCACATGTGGGATATGTGGGATACTTGGCTTGCTTGTTGGATGACTCCCCTTTCGGATTGTTCCACTACTTTCTTTTACCTTGATTCTTTCCTTTCCAGCTAGAGTTATGGCCCTGGGGTTTCTGAGTACTGAACTGCCATGGCCCTTACTTTCTGCCATGACTGACTTCTGCTGTTGCATGCTGTTTAGGTAGTGCTCAGTGATCAGAGCACTGCTAACTATTTCTTCTGAGGTTTGCGGCCTATGGACGGCGCTGGCCACATTCAATGCTATTTCTGGCCTTAGCATCTTGAGGATTAGCTTGACTCACTCTCGTTCAGTGCTGACTAGTTCAGGGCACAGGCGAGCCAGTCTGTTATATCTCTTCACTTCTTCCTCTACTGATAGGCTACCTTGACGAAATTTAGTGAATTCATCGTAATGTCGGTTAATAACCTGCATATGAAAGAATTCTTCGAAGAACTCAGCTTCGAAGTTGGCCCACGTCATCTGATTTATGTCTCGCTTGGCCTTCACCCTTTCCCACCACATTATATCATCTCCTGCTAGGCGGAAGGAGGCGCACTTTACTTTCTCATGTTCTGGCCAGTCCAGAAGAAGCTCCATGGTACTCTCCAGGGTTTTGAACCAGGCTTCTGCATCCCACGGTTCACTAGTGCCTGAAAAGGTCTCTGGTTTGAGTTTCTGCCACTGAACCAGATATGCTTCTCTTCTAGCCTCTACTGCTGGGGCTTCTGGTGCTATTGGTGAGATTGGTGCTCTAGGTGGAACCTCTGTCACTATTGGGGTTTCCACATTTGGACCTGACGTAGCAGTAGGTGTGGTCTACTGATTAGCCCTTAAAGTGGCTATCTCTTGCTGTTGTTACTCAGCTATCTGTCTCTAGAGCTGAGCCACTATCTCCTCGAGATTGGGTGGAGTCACTATGTCAGTTGCCTCCTGTTGAGGCTTAGTAGTTGGTGCCCTTCTAGTTGGGCGTCCTCTAGCCATTATCTGAATAACAGAGGACATACATATTTACTATAACTATATTAAAGTGCCATGAGTTATGAACATGCTTCAGATAAGTAGGAAATGAAAAAGCAAGAAAACATAAGTAATGTGAGAGGTACTCTTACTTGGAAGCTGCAGGTACGATGCTGGATGTGTGTGTGGAGGAAAGATGGAACCTGCTCTGATACCACTCTATAACGACCCGCCTTCTGGTACTAAGCTTTAAGGCGGATCGCTACTAACTGGCTGACTGATTACTGATTTCTGAATGCTAAGCCAACTGGGAGAATTTAAAATTTTTGCTATTTATTGAACTAACAATTCATAACTTAAACATGCTGCTGTAAATCATAAACATGTTGGAAGTTAATTGCTAAACTATTCATCCGAAACTGAAATCGAAGCACACAAGAGTTTAAACAAAAACGTTAATTTTATTATCATGGCCAGGATTTGATCCCCCAACCTCAGCGTTGCATGACTAAAGCACAAACTAGCAGCCCTACAACACTTTCTGTTTTACACTAGCACCAGTCGATTGATATCTTGCCAGTCGACTGGTGCAGTCGACTGCACCTGGGATTCAATCGCCCGAATGTTCTATTCCCTCAACCAGTCGACTGGTAGCTGTCGCAATCGACTGTCAGCTCTGAAATCTGAATTTTCAGATTCCAGAAACGCGCCAAGGTCAACCTACTTCGTACCAAAAACACTACAAACTCATATTTAAGCTTACTAACAGGTATACAATGATTCTAGGCCATATTCTACATGTTTTCATGACAATAAGGCATACTTCAACCATATCTAAGCATGAAATTAGAAACATGAACTTTGTATCAACTTGCTACTAAATCTAAGCACGGTTTCTGTCTAGATGCTTCATTAGTAGCACTATAATATCAGAAATGGTTCTATAGTCTTAGACTATGCATTTTACTACTAGTTAATATGCACTTGAAATGTATCACTCAATATATCACATGTAGAAACTAGGCATGTCATAACTGCATGATATCAACTCAAGATACATAATCCCATACTAGAATTCTCGCAAGGCTCATATCAAGAGTGATGCTAACAACATGACAAAATTATTTAAGATGCGGAAAATGATAAACATGTCAAAGAAACTAATTCATTTAACATTCTTAATAACGCGTTCTCATAATGCAAGTTCCCAAGGTTCTTTTCATTCCAAGTTCCACCATCACACACTCCACATCATCCCTGTCGCTTCCGCTACTCTATTTTTCCTTTGCCCTTATCTGCAGTATAAGGAAAAATGAAACTATAAGCATAAAGCGTAGTAAGTACCATCCTACTCACAAAACAATGCATGTTTCGAAAATCATGCTTTTGAAAACACATTTCTTACGTGTCATTTATTCTTACTGAACATATAATCTAAACAGATATCATGACATACTTATCATACTAAGCACATGGACTAAATCATATTCTTATAACTAAAGTCACATGGCATTCATAGAATCTAACTGAACTAAGCATGAATTTAAAACTATTTTCACTTGGAGTTATTACTGAACTTTTGAAACTTATACATATAGTAAGTGAAAATACTAATCATGTTGTTGTGAGCCTGGCAATGTGCTGCTAATGCGCGCATCCCTAAATAGATCCGTGGTAGGTAATCCCGAACCCATTAGGGTACTACTAGGCGATCTAGGGGCCTAAGGGCGATCTAGGAGCCCACCCATAGATGAACTAGAGTCCAAGCTCATGCCATAAAAAGTAAAATACTTTCAGAAATATTCTTTTCTTTAACCTTGCATCTACTAGGTGATCTAGAGCCTAGGGGCGATCTAGGAGCCCACCCAATGGAGGAACTAGGGTCCATAAACATAAGCAAAGGTAGCTAATTTCATAAACATGCTAAAACTCATATTAGGGCTTCTTAACATTTTCTCGAGCACCTTGCGTGTCTAAAACTCCCCTTTTCTTTTAAGGAGACTCCCTAGGAACTCGACGGTGCGTCTAAACCCCAAACTAAAGGGGGAAGCACGTCCAGCCTATCTATTGGTGCCCTTAAAGTCTGTAGAGGGTGTTAATCTGCACATATGAGCATAAACTTGCAAATAGATAAGACTAAGACGATTATGCATACGAACGAAGCTACTTATACTGTAGGTGAGGGGTACTTACATCCTGCACTTGTTCTTACATCTCTAATGTGTAGGGTTTAGGGAGAAGGAAGATCATTGGAGTCTCGGAGAGGCTCTAATGAAGAACTACTCCTTGAGAAGATCCCCTAGCGTGTCCTCCTTCTTGAATCCGCCCAACACAAGGCACTTGGACCTCCTCCTTGGTTTGCCGTGAGTGAGGGAGGAAGAGAGACTCAGGGGAGGGAGAGGAAGGGTCGCACGAGACAGAGGGGTCGGCGGTGAGAAGGTGAGGAAAAGAATAAATCTAAAAACCCTTAAGTTTCCCTTTTATACTTATGGGAAAATTTAACTAACTTCACCTTATTTATCTTTTCCTCTATTCTGTTTCAATGAAAACAAACCGTCGCACTTATTAAACCTATTCTCCTCTCATGCTAATGGTCTAGGGGTCAAATTCCACTTAAGCCTTTTTACTGCGCATTCTATTTTTTTCATTTTTGCCTTATTTGTCCATGGAAAAATTCTATAAAAATATCCATAAATTCAGAATAAATTTTAGGATATTTCTAAAATTTGTTTTGAGAATTTTTGGGCGTTGCACTAGGATAGATAAATCCCCTGTCAAGCAACTCTTGATGTTGGACCTTTAGCTCGTCCAACTCCTTAGGCGATATACGATACAGAGCCTTTGATGCTAGTGTTGTCCCCAGAGTCAACTCAATCATGAACTCGACTTGCCTTATGGGAGGCAAACCAGGAAGTTCCTATGGAAATACGTCCGAAAATTCTCGGACTATTGGATCATCCGAGAACTGAGGGCTACTGCTGCCATCCGTGTTGATCAGTGACAATAGAAAACCCTGACATTCATGCGACATAAGCTCCTAGGCCTGAAGTGTAGAGATAATCGAAATCCCATCATCTCTGGTGCCAATGAATTCTCACGAGGGTTGGTTTGGAGGCTGAAACGTGACCACCCTCGCTTGGCAATCGACTGTGGCATGATAGGCCGCTAACGAGTCCATGCCTAGAATAATATCAAACTCTACAATCTCAAGAACTGACAGATCCATGGTGAGAGTATAATCGCCAAAATCCAATCAAGAAGCCTTGACTTCCTGCGTGATATCCAATACCTCATCGGATGACAAAGACACTGACAGATGTTGTGATCTAAGGGTAGGCAACCTACTAATATTTCCCATAAATAACCATGATATGAAAGAACTAGAACTACCAGTATCAACAAGTAATTCAACAGGAAATGCATAAACTGAAATCATACCATAGAAGATTGATCCATTGGCCCATTGTGTCTCCTCTCTAGTGACTGCATAAACTCGACCTGTCATTGGAGCTGGAGGTGGCAATGCCAAAACCTGCTGCGACTGAGATGATGAAGGTCTGGCAATCTGCTGGGACTGATATACAGAAGGCCCAACCGACTGCTGAACCTGATAACCTAAAGCTCCAGTCGACTGCTAATGCTGACAAACTGCATGCTGGTATAATAGGTATGGCTGTTGATAATATGACCCCATCCCAGAATACTGAGACGCTGCTGGTGTGGTGTACTCATGCCCAGGCATACAATAAATCTGAACTGGTGGAGGAACAGGTTGATGATGTCCTGTTTGCTGCTGTCAGGATGACGTCTGAGTCTGACGACCACCTCTCTATAGCCTCTGTTGTCCTGACCGACCTCCCTAGGGAGTAACTGCTATAGACTTATACTAAGCCTTCAAGGGACAACCTTGACTCTCATGACCCAGAAGCTTACAATAATAGCAGATGGGGTGTTCTAGAGGATAATCTAGTCTGCCATGGTCCCTAGATCTACACTGAAAATAATGAATCCCACCGGTAGCAGACTTCCGAGTCTGCTGAGAACCCTGTGACGATCTTGCAGAAAATTATCCCAACTTCTAGGGTCGAGACTGAGACCCAGAAATCTCCTGCGTACTCTGACTCCTGCTACTGCGCTTCTGTCTAATAGTTTGCTATTTCTGAGTCATTGTTGAATCTTGAGCTGACTGTTTTCCTTTCTTCTTATCACCAAACAACCTATACTGGCTCATCTCTATGTGTAGAGCCCGACCCAAAGCCTCTCGATAAGAAGTAGAAGCCCATCCAGACATACGTAACTGAATATATCCAACGAGGCCCTGCGTGAACTGTGTCGTCCACTCATCTTCAGTAGCCACCAATTGAGGATAACACTCTGCCAGACGATTGAATTCAGTCTCATACTCCAAAACTGAGCGATCTCCCTGGTGAAGACCAAGAAACTCCTACCGTCGAGCCGTACAAAACGTAGCAGGATAATATTTTCCCTCAAAAGCTTCATGAAAAGAAACCCAAGTAATTGGTCGTCCACCAATAATAGTCTTTTACATGTTCCACCAAGTGACGACCTGATCTTGAAGGTGATAAGTAGCCAACTCCACCTTCTCTATATCTGTGAGAGTCATATAGCTGAAGGTACCCTCCAATGTCTCCAACCAGGCACGAGCAGCATACGGATCTGGTTCTCCATGGAACAGTGTGAAACGATCCTTCATAAATGCTGCCAATAACGGAATCTGAGCTCTATCCAGAATCCAGTCCACTTGAGCAGGGGGTACCATTAATGGCACTACAGGGACTGCCACTGGTGGCACGGATGGACCTGCTTCTGATGGTACTACTGGAACTGCTGTCAGATATACAGGGGGGACTCTCAGTTGTGGGGGTCTCAGCTCAACCAAAAGGTCCTGGTGAGCTGGTCCACGACCAGTTGGCTCCACCCTGGTGGGTCTCTCATCATCCTGACTCGATTCTCTCTCTGCCTCCTCTGGCCTCCCCCGAGATCGTCATCTACGACCATGTGCACGGGGTGGAGACAACTCAATACGACGAGGTATACTTGTTAACAAAATCAACACACATTACTTAGATATAATTTTATCAAATTTAAAACCAACTTACTTCTTCTTTGCTGGGAGAGATCTCATCGTTGCCAAGTCCCAAAACACAACCATGTCAAGAAAATGACTCCGTAAAAATATAAAAATCCATAAAATACAGATATACCTCGTAAAACAACTCCATAAAACCCACAGACACCAAATTACATCGCAAAACCTAGCTCTGATACCAAAAATTGTCACCCCCCAGAGGCCCATGCTTATTCGAAAATCGGGTAGCATCTCCCCTGTACGGTGGACAAGTTGAGACAAATATACATAACTCTTACAACAATATAGCTCAGTCTCACACGGCTGACATCTTAATAATAGAATAAACCCACAACCACGCTGTTTATATTGATATAAAAGATAGACATAAACATAGCTGACAGTTTATATCTTTAAGAAATATAAAAATAGCAAAGAGTCCATATACTAAAGAAAACTCCAATATAAATCCAAAACGAACATACGAGACCAGTAAGGTATAAATAAAAGTCTGCCAAGACGATACCGGATAAATAAAAATAAACACTAGTCTAGGAATAAGTGCGGAAATAATCCAGACACTAAACCAAACTCCAATCCAATCAATATGGTGAGACTATCAACTAGATCCTCTCCTGGCTCCAGGTAATGCATCTACCTGCTACCTGAAACAAAAGTTGATGGTGGGGGTGGTGAGTCCAAGCGGACTCTGCGGGTATAAGAGTAGACAAATGCATGACATAACAAAATGATATAACAAGCAACAAATGATGGGTATGGCCTGGCGGGTTTCCTAAGCGAATATTTGGTCACCCTTGAGAGACCTCTCCATGTCTACAGATTAAAAAATTAATCCAAATGGAGACCTATCTCCCAACGACCATCTCGTCATCGTATCAAACGATTCAAATTACAACTTGGCCGATCCCAAAGATCGAGCCTTGTAATTTGCCTAACCGTTCAACCGCGGAATAGACGACAAGTGGATAGCCGATTTTTGTGTTTATTATCGGGGTCCAATTAATTAATTATTATCTATGATTAACAAATAATCAAAACAATAATAATCAATTAAAACACACATAAAATGACGAGACTAAACAAAGGAGCCAAGGAAGAGAATTATACCTTCCTTTAGCTCGTAGCCTTCTACGTTATGTCCCTTCCCTCCCAGACATCGTGTGGGCGACGAGCTACTGAGAACCGGGATCACCAAGGAGCTACAAAAGACCACCTCTTCAAGCCAAGCCAAACCCTAACCCTAGGGTTTGGAACCGCCGGCCACCCTCCACTATTCCTTGCGCCGTGATGGAACCCAAACGATAGGTGTCACGAATGTGAGTCTCAAATTTAGATATTTGTAAAGCTGGAAACCCTTTTTGCTAACAAGGATAAAAATGTAGTAAAGGGGCCACAGGTCGTATTTTTTCTAGGGCTAGTTAAAGATGTTTGATTCAAGCTCGAGTTTATGTGTCGTCAAATATTTTTGGATTTCAAGTAAGAATTGGGTATTGGTTGCAATTAGAAATGAAAACATAGTGAAAAGGAAAGAAATTTAACTCGGCAGACTTAAACTAGGTAATTGCAATTAATGGACTCCACCAATGAGGAACATTAATAACTAATGCAGACTCACAAAAATTTGAGAACAAAACTGATAACAAGTGTAATAATTCAAACAAGTTGTGTTCAACTTCAGAAATTACCATTCAAAACCAACCGAATGTTAAGCAAGCAGTAACCACTCAATGCTAAGTTTCAATTGATACCAACTGCAGAAGCTATGAACTGATATGCAGAAATTGAAGATTGAAATTCGAATCAAGCTGAATGCTAAGCAAGCTGAAATCAAGTGCTATAGTTCACTAACAATTGTGTTTAACTTGGTACTAAACAGTGCTAAATTGTTACTTGATACAAAAGCAGCATCTATAATTGAAATGCAGAAATGAAATCTGAAATTCTGAACAAACCGAATGCAAAGCAAGCAGAATTCAGGTGCAATACCGCACTAAAAGCTATGTTTAACTTCAGGAATTAAGTCTCGAAATAAATTAAATGCGAAACAAACTGTTATCAAGAAAAGAAACAGATACACAATTCAGAAATGACAAGCTGCAGTCTTGAGTTGTTACTTGATACAAAAAGCAGAACTACAACTGATGTGAAGCAAGTGAATGTGAAGCAAACAAATCGAATGCAAATTTCAGAAGCAAATGAATGCAGAAACAAAAGTTCAGAACCCAGCTGATGTGCAGAAATAACTTGAATGCAGAAATGAAATGCAAAACTTCATAAACCGAATGCAGAGATGCAGTAACAAATTGAGTGAAGAATCAAACACATCAAACTGAGATCAAGTGCACAAAACTAATGTTCAGGTAAGATTTAGAGAAGCTAATGTTCACTTGACACCACTTCAGCAACTATGAACCGAAACTTGCAGAAATAAAGCTGAAACGGATACTCAGGAAAAACTGATACGCAAAATGAAGACCAAATTCAGAAATGATTCGAATGCAAAGCAAGCTGATCTAAGTGCAATCATTCACTAAATAAGCAATCTAACTAATTACTTTGCAGAATTTAAACCTACTGAATGCAGGAACGATTCAGAAAACATAAGCATCTCTGATACAAATTTCAGAACTGTAATTGAAATGAGGAAATTGAAGCTACGGCTAAGGAACAAAAATTCACAAGAAATTAAGCATCGATCAACTCCTTAACTCAAGTTCTTCTTGTCGTCACACAAGAGTAGGCCAAGAACCCCCTAGCTCAACAGATCGCTGGAAATTCCAACTCAGTAATTGATTCAACTCAAATTCTACGCAAATCTGAAGCATCCATCCGATCTCCTCGATCTCGCTGTGTTGGATTGCGATGATGGCTTGGGCATGATCAGAGCACTCCAGAGAACCCTCCGGTTAGCTCAGATGGATGAAAATGGCACACAACCGAGATCCAAGTGATCGAATGGCAGAGCTAATGAAACCCTCAATCAGCTCTGTTCTTGGGCGAATTGGAGCTGGAATCTTCACGGAAACTTCATCCCGACGATCTAGAGCTTGATCCAAGGTTAGAATCGATGTGGTCACGCCCTCCGATGAAGAAATTTGTAGAAGAGACGAAGAAATGCGAAGAACTGGAAACTGGCTAAGACGCGACACCATCGGGGAAGAAGAAGCAGTTAATATAGTTTAGGAATGAACGACCGAGATTCATTTAACTCCATCCAACGGCTAGATCTCTTCAGATTTAAACTAAACTTCCCAGATCTTGATCAAGGTTCAGGATCTGCCTCTCAGTAGCTCGGATCTTCCAGATTTGCAACGGATGGCTCAGCTCAACCTGATCTTTGACTGGACGGTCTAGATCCTCCTGAGCTTGATCCAACGGCTAGATGATCTCTGATTTGGATGAAACCTTCAGATCTGACCTGAGTGCTTGATTAGCTTTAACCCTAGCTCGGATTGCATCAAAAGTTCTCAGATGGCTTAGATCTAACCATTTTTGAATCGGACGACCCATATTAGTCGATGCTTGATCACTCGATCCGGGTCCACTTCTGACTCAAGTTTGACCCAGCATGCCCTAGGTCCATGATCCTTCCAAGCCTACAAAAGTAGATCAACAATTTAGTGGCAAAATAATTCAAATGTATCATGATTTACAATAAAGTCCAAAATAGAATTAATTCATAGAACCTATGGTAAATTCATGATTAAGCAGGTAAAATATGGGTCAAACAAGGATTTTAGAACATGAAATGATCAACAAAATAGTACTTATCAACTCCCCCACACTTAAACTTGAGCGTCTCGCGAAAACTACTAAATATGTATCCCTTAGATTCTTTTCAAACATAATTAGAAGCAATTGAAAAGAAATTACCTAAGGTTGTCAATTCTCAAAAATCTAAGCTCTACGGATTAGTATCTCGTCCTTAAATCAACAACTTAGCAATTTCATCCTTCATGATTCATTGAGATGAATTTAACTCACTAAGTCTTTCAAGGGAAATTTGGGTGGCTCTCTTCTTTAGTTCTAAGTGTATGATGAAAGTGGAGCTCACTCAAATACACATGCTTTTTGCACTACCATAGGCTTGCTTGTTATCTACTCTCCACCATTATTCATGATTCGGATCCACATCTACAAAAGTTTATTCAAAAGTTAAAGACATATGAAAAGGTAAGAATGAAGTAAAAGTTTAGAAAATAGAGAAGTTGATGAAGTGGAAAACTTGGATGCTCAAGAATATTTCTAATGCACTTTACCCTCTTTACAATCCTCTAGTGAAGTCAAAAGTGTGGTGGAGTAAGAATTTAGCATTGCCCTTGATTCGGATGAAGAAAACCTCATTGATCTCATTGTGCCATTTGCTTCATTTGCGTGCCACTTTATTTCCTTCTTTTTTTTCTCTCTTTTTTATAACCCTCTAGCAAAGTCAAAATTGTAGTGGAGCAAGGATTTGATTCGGATGAGAAATTCTTCATTGGTTTCATGGTGCCAAAATTTCAATTGCATGCCACTTTGTTTCTTTTTTTCTCTTTTCTCTGCTTTTAGGATCAGCTGCTAACTTTCTATTTTTGGTCTCATTTTGTTCAGTCATGTTGTGCCCAGCTCCCAACTCCTTATCAGAACTAGCTCCATGATGGACCCAAAAAGACTGTCACGAATGTGGGTCTCAAATTTAGATATTTGTAAAGCTGGAAACCCTTTTTGCTAACAAGAATAAAAAATGTAGTAAAGGGGCCACAGGTCGTATTTTTCCTAGGGCTAGTTAAGATTGTTTGATTCATGCTTGAGTTTATGTGTCGTTGATATTTTTGAGTTTCAAATAAAATCTGGGTTTGGTTTGCAATTCAGAATTGAAAGCACAAAGAAAAGGAAAGAAACTTAACTAAATGAGCTAAACAAAGTAAATGCAACCAATGAAGAACTCAACCAATGAACAACTCAATCAAACCAATGAAACTTGACCTAATTTGGAAAACAAATATGAATTCATATGCGAGAGTACACTACAAATTGTATTGATCTTCAGGGATTACCACTCAAAGCCTAAGCATTCACTTGATACAAAATGCAGCAATGAACAACTCGATACTCAAAGGAAACGAATTATTGTGCCGAAAAACTTATACTAAGTGCAGAAATCGTAAACTGACAATTCAGAATAAATTGGTCAATTCAGTTGGTAAGGCAAGGCTCTAAGTGAAATGCTATGCATGACTGAATGAAGAAATTCCAGGAATCGAAAACTGATTACTCAAAACAAACTAATGCAGAAATGGAAGTGCAGGAATTAGAAATGAAGGAAGAGATTCAGCTACAAATTAGATGCAAGTTAAACAAAGCTACTGATATCAAGTGCTCGGATCTAGCTTCAGAAATGATAAACTTAGAATTGAAGAAATGAAGTTGACCAATTCAAAAACAACTGATTGAAGAAGTAAATTTAGTAATACAGAACATTAGTGTAAACATGCAGCAATAAAGTGAATGCAGAAATGGAAAATCGAATGCAGAAATTAAGAGGCACACATGAGTGCTGAAACTCACAAATCCAGCTGCAAAAAAATCTCAACTAATACTCAGAAGAAACTCAGACAACTGATGCTCACTAATACTCAATTCAGAAACTAAATTGAATGCTTGCAGAAATGAAGTTGGTACACAACAATTAACTGACACGCAACAGATGCTGAACAAAATGCAGAAATGAAGCTACATACAAAGCAAGCATAAGCACACTAACAGTTATCTCTAATTCTAGGAATTAAAACTAGCACAAATTTAATTCGAAGTAGCAGCAAAATTCAGAAGCTAAGCAGGTACGCAAGGAAAGAAACAGGGAACTGATACGCAACAGATGCTGAACAGAAATTCAGAAATGAAACCAAATTCAGAATTGATTCAAGTGCGAAGTAAACTAACCTAGTGCAATTGTTCACTACACAAACAACTTAACTAATAAGAGTGCCGAATTAAAACACTAATTAAGGCAAAAAATTCCAGAACAGAAAACTAAGCAGCTGATACAAAGACAGAAACAGAAATGGTTTACAGAAATCGAAATTACAGCTAATAACCGAAATGCATTAAGAAAACTAGCATCGATCTCTTCCCTTAGCTCCAGATCTTCTTGCCGTCACACAAGAGTGAGCCTCGAACCCCTTAGCTCCACAGATCGCTAAGAATTTAGCTCTGCGAATCAATCCAACTCAACTCTGCTCAAATCTGAAAACAGCAACCCGATCTCCTCGATCTCGCTATGTGGGATGGCGATGATGATTTGGAGATGATCAGAGCATTCCAGAGGACCCTCCAGATAGCTCAGATGGATGGAAATGGCACACAAACGAGATCCAAGCAATAAATTCTCAGATCTGACGAAACCCTCAATCATCTTTGTTTTTGGCCGAATTGGAGTTGGAATCTTCACGGAGAAACCTTCCCAATGATCTAGAACTGGATCCAAGATCGAAATCGATGTGGTCACGCCCTCAGATGAAGAAAATTTGAAGAAGAACGAAGACCAGTGCTCTAAATGCGAAGAAAATGAAACTGGCGAAGACGCGACACTGTGCTCGGGAGCTGATCAGATGTTTATATAGTTAAACAATGGACGGTCCAGATTAACTTAACTCCATCCAACAGCTAGATCTCATCCGATCTGAACCAAAATTTGATGATATTGATCAAGGGTCAGGATCTGCTTCTCAGTAGCTCGGATCTTCCAGATTTGCAGCGGATGGCTCAGATCAACCTGATCTTTGGATGGACGGTCTAGATCCTCCTGAGCTTGATCCAACGGCTGAACGATCTCTGATTTGGGTGAAACCTTCAAATCCTGATCTGAGTGCTTGATTAGCCTTAACCCCAGCTCGGATTGCCTCAAAAGTTCTCCGGTGGCTCAGATCTGGCCATTTTTTAATCGGACGGCCCATATTAGTCGGATTCTTGATCACTCGATCTAGTCCACTTCTGACTCAAGTTTGACCCAGCATGACCTAGGTCCATGATCCTTCCAAGCCTATAAATATAGATTCACAATTTAATGCCAAAATATTTCCAATGTATCAAGATTTATAATAAAGCCCAAAATAAAATGAATTCATAAAACCTAGGATAATTCCAATATTAAGCAAGTAAAATATGGGTCAATCATGGATTTTAGAAACTGAAATGATCGACAAAATACTACTTATCACTCTAATTCATGAAATGAAAAAGATTCACACTTCTATGAGCTTGCCAAGAAGTGCATCTACTATTCCCTTAGTTTCCAACTCTTTTTTTTTCTGTGTTTCTGTTTCAAATTCAGCTCCACGGAATCAATTTTCAGAATCCAGAATCATCAAATTCTTCATCCTTGCTATTCTCTGATCTCTTCACAGCAGTTACATCACATAATAGTGGAGAATTTAAATGTTCCACTCGAAAATTTCTGATCAGCAAGTTGAATTTCAGCCAAGTCACTGCACTGCACTTCCTTTTCTATTCTGACCAGAAAATCCTAGCATCCACTTTTTTTCTCTGTTTTGATCAGCATTGGATGTACTCAATACTTTTTGATACATTTATGAACTTTGTTCCCTGATTCATAGCCTAGAAAACCCAATTTCAGCTTCATCTTGATACAAAACTGCTTTTATGGTAACACAACCTTAATCCTTCCAAACATTCCAATCTGATTTCTCCAATTCAGCTTCAACAACAGTTCTTCAATAGATTTCCAGCATTTTGTAGCTTACTTCGAATTCAGCTTGTATCATTTCCGCATCTCCAAGTCGAACTATCTCAGATTCCAAGCTCTTTTTCCATTTAAGGTGCTTGATACTTTTGGCACAGATTTTTGCTTTTGCATTCAGATTAGTACAGCTTCAATTCAAATTCATACAGCTTCAATTCAGACTCTAGCAAAGTATTGCTGATCCTAAATTCCATAATTCCAACTTCCCAATTCTTGAACCAAACATTTCTGACCCAAGACAGCTTCACAGAATTTTTTTTTCACTTTGGCACAGATTTTTGCTTTTGCGTGCCCTTTACCTTTTTTTTTATTATTGCGTACCACTTGGATCTTCAAATTATAATAAGGAATCTAGATGCCTCAATTGTTTTCCTCCTTAACTACTTCTTCCCACTTGTTCTTGATACCAAACTCAATTCAACTTGCTTGAAATGCATCTTTGATACAAAATAATTTCAAAACACTAGCCACCTCCCCCACACTTGATCTTTTGTCCGTCTCGGGCAATGTAACATTAAGAAACATCCCAAACAAACATGTTCATGGAGAAGTATAGTTAAGAATAGAAAATATAGAAAGGAAAATAAAATAGACTTGATTATTGCCAAAAATTGATATGGAAAGGAGAAACAAATTGATTAGCCTCTATAGATGTGATCCAATCATAGAAATATGGTTTTCAAAGAACCTAAGCAAGTTCTAGAGTACAATCACATATGTGTGTTACAAAAATAAGGCTAATTCTCACTAGGTACAAATAATTCATCTCAAGTCATCAATTTAGAATCCATAGCCAAGTAGTACTCAAGCATCAAGAATTCATCAATTAGCTCAAACCTTAAGTTTTAACAACCAAATTTAATTTACTTTCAAGAGACTCTAAAATGATATGGAGACAACCTAGAGGGATACATTTATTCCTATTCATTAAGAAAAAGTGTCAAAAGAAATAACATGGTATTTACAATGTCTATTTATTCATTCTATTTTACCTAAGAATTTATTATCAACAACTCATTTTAAAAAGAGAAATTTACTTCTAGAACATGAAAATGATATATACAATGAAATGTAGGTGCAAGAAAAATAAACTCCCCTTAAGTTGGGTAGATAGCGTCTTTGATGTCCAAACCATCCACCTCTAGCTCCTTTAATTCTTCAAAATACTTTTTAAGCCGGTGGCCATTGACTTTCCAAACAAAACTGTTAGATTCATCTTTAATCTCAACAACTCCATAGGAAAAAATGTTAGTTACAATAAATGGACCATCCCACCTTGACCTTATCTTACCTCTTATCAATTTGAGCCTTGATTTGTACAATAATACCTTGTCACCAATTTGGAAGTCTTTCTTCAAGATATGCTTGTCATGGAAGTTTTTGGTCTTTTCCTTGTAGATCCTTGAATTTTCAAATGCTTCTATCCTAATCTCTTCAAGCTCTTGAAGTTGAAATTTTCTCTCTTCTCCCACCTTGGTAGCATCGAAATTACAAGCCTTCACCGCCCAATATGCTTTGTGCACTATTTCCACGGGAAGATGACAAGCTTTACCAAAGAACAAGCGGTAGGAGGATATGCCAATCGGAGTCTTGAATGTCGTTCTATAAGCCCAAAGTGCATCATCTAGCCTTTTGCTCCAATCTTGTCTATTGGGCCCAACAGTCTTTTCCAAAATTGATTTGATCTCTCTGTTAGAAATTTCAGCCTGTCCATTTGTTTGGGGATGGTAGGATGTAGAAACTTTATGTACAACCCCATATTTATTTAGCAAGGTTTTCATGTGTTTATTGTAAAAATGAGATCCTTGGTCACTTATTATTGCCCTTGGAATTCCAAACCTGCAGATAATGTGTGACCTAACAAAACTAACAACAACAGAAGAATCGTCAGTCTTGGAGGGAATGACCTCCACCCATTTTGAAACATAATCCACAGCAAGTAAAATGTACAAATAGCCAAATGATGCAGGAAAAGGTCCCATAAAATCTATTCTCCAAACATCAAAAATCTCATAGAAAAGTATAGTGTTTTGGGGCATCTCATTTCTCGCTCCTATGTTCCCAGTTCGCTGGCATCTATCACAATTTTTATAAAACACATATGAATCATGAAATAGGGTGGGTCAATACAATCCACACTCTAGCACCTTCCTAGCAATTCTTTGGGGTCCAAAATGCCCCCCACAAGCTGATGAATGACAAAATGTAAGGATAGAAGAAAACTCATGATCTGGTACGCATCTCCTAATTATTTGATCATTACAAAATTTTCATAAATAAGGATCATCCCATACATAGAATTTTGCATCACTTTTAAGTTTGTCTTTTTGAGCTTTAGAAAAGTGTGTAGGGAAAACATGTGTAGCTAAAAAATTAACTAGGTCTGCATACCAAGGTGTCTCACCATGTACTGCTAGAAGGTGCTCGTCTCTAAAATCATCGTCAATGGTGGTAGGTGATCCATCTCCTTCAATTCTGCTTAGGTGATCTGCAACTAGGTTTTCTTTGCCACTTCTATCTCTGATCTCCAGGTCAAATTCTTGGAGCAGGAGCATCCATCTGAGCAGTCTAGGTTTAGCATCAGGCTTTTTCAACAAGTATTTTAGAGCTACATGATCAGAAAAAATAACAACATGTGAGCATAATAAATAAGATCTGAAACGGTTTAAAGCAAAAACTATGGCAAGAAGCTCCTTTTCAGTGTGGTGTAGTTTGCTTGGGCGGCATCTAGGGTCTTGGAGGCATAGCATATGACATGAGATGCTCCATCAACCCTCTGTGCTAGAACAGCTCCCACTGTAAAATTAGATGCATCACACATTAATTCAAAGGGCAAATTCCAATCAGGTGATTTAATGATAGGAGATGAGGTAAGAGCCTCCCTAAGTCTGTGAAAAGCTTCTTTGCACTCATCATCAAAACAAAAATCCACCTCTTTTTGCAACAGTCTTGTCAAGGGTCGAGCAATATCACTAAAGTCTCTAATAAATCTGCGGTAGAAACTTGCATATCCAAGGAAAGCACGAACGTCCCGTATGCATACGGGGTAAGATAAAGAAGAAATAACACTTATTTTTGCAGGATCTACCACTATACCTCTCCTAGAGACTATATGTCCAAGTACAATACCATGCTCTACCATGAAGTGACATTTTTCAAAATTAAGCACAAGGTTAGTCTCAATGCAACGGTGTAAAACCCTAGACAAATTTTCTAAACATGAATCAAAAGACGTGCCAAAAACTGAAAAGTCATCCATAAATACCTCCATACAATGCTCTAACAACTCACCAAATATATTTACCATGCATCGCTGAAATGTTCCTGGTGTGTTGCAGAGTCCAAAAGGCATACGTCTGTAGGCAAAAGTGCCAAAGGGGCAAGTGAAGGTAGTCTTCTCTTGGTCCTCTGGATCTATACAAATCTGGAAGTAGCTTGAATAACCATCTAAAAAATAATAATGGGATTTCCCTGCCAGTCTTTCAACCATCTGATCAATAAAGGGTAAAGGGAAGTGATCCTTTCTTGTGACCTTGTTGAGCTTCCTGTAATCAATGCAGACTCTCCAGGAATTCTTAACTCTGGTGGGCACTAGTTCGTTGCTTTCATCTGCCACCACTGTCACCCCAGATTTCTTGGGCACCACGTGTATGGAACTAACCCACTGACTATCAGAAATGGGGTAAATGATACCTGCCTATAGAAGTCGAGTCACCTCTTTCTTTACAACGTCCAAAATAAGTGGATTAAGTCTCCTTTGTGGCTACCTCACGAGTTTAACATTTTATTCCAAGAATATCCTGTGCATACAGATAGCTGGGCTGATACCTGGTATATCAGATAAAGTCCACCCAATTGCCTTCTTGTAATGCCTCAGGACTTGCAATAATTTCTCTTCCTGCTCTGATTCCAAATACTGTGCAATAATAACTGGAAAATTCTTCTCCTCTTCTAGGTACACATACTTCAAGTGGCCTGGTAGTGGCTTAAGCTCAATTTGTGCTTGCTCAGAAGGTAAGAGAGATCCTTGGGGCTCAGTGCAATCCCCTACACTATCACACCTAAACTCTGAATCATCTGATATGTCAATAGAAATAGGTGATCCTTTGGGCTCAGTGCAATCCCCTACACCTAGAAAATTCTCACCAGCTGGAAGTAGATCTGAAATAACCCCTGAAATGTCCTCAGCCTCAATAGCAAATATATTCTCAGCCTCCTCTAATCTGCCAACTCCTCTGGAAACATCAAATGAAACTCCCTTAGCATGAATATCTGCATCAACCAATTCCTCCAAAATACCAATGTTCATAATGGAGTGATCCTCTCTCGGGTGCTTCATAGCATCAAAAATGCTAAACTAAACTACCGTGTCTCCAATCTCCATCGAAAGCGTACCAGCATAAACATCTATCTTCGTTCTAGCAGTCTTCAGAAATGGTCTCCCTAAAATGAGTGGAGAACGGTGTGCAAGGTAATCTCCCTCCATATCCAAAATGAAAAAATCTGCAGGAAATATCAGCTCCTTTACCTTCACCAAAACATCTTCAATTATACCGGCTGGGTGGGTCTGGCTCCAGTCTGCTAACTGTATCACCACACCAGTAGGCTGTAAAGGACCAATACCAAGCATCTGGAAGACTGACCTGGGTATCACATTAATGGAGGCTCCTAAATCCAGCATAGCATCATGGAACATGGTCCTCCCAATCTCACAAGATATAGTAAAAACTCCAGGGTCTTCACACTTCTGAGGAATGACATGAATAAGTGCTGAAATATTTTTCCCCAAGCTGACCAACTCATTCTCCTTAAGCTTCTTTTTGTGAACACATAAATCTTTCAGGAACTTAGCATACTTAGGAATCTGTTTAATCAAGGTCAACAGGGGTACATTAATTTCTACTTTGCTAAAACGTTTTACTAGCTCATTGTACTCTTTGGCTTTCTCCTCCTCCACTTGCCTCTTGGCTTGAGTTTTCTGCTGTGGAAAGGGCAAGGGAACTCTCATTTCTTTTTCTTGAACCGAAATTGGATGGGCTGAATGTTGAGCTGCTATCCCATTTGATGTAGCTACTATAAGATTGGTTTCGGCTCTGATTTCTCCCTCATTTTCCACCAAAATCACAGGATTACTTGATGAAGGAGTTGAGCATGGACTAGGGGTGGAAGCAACTGATTTTGAAGTGATTTCGGGGCTGATTGGTACTGAAAATATAGGTGCTGCCCCTGTTTTCAGAAAATTCTGCTCTTGGACCATTTCGAGTTGATGCAACCTTCCCACTCCTCAAAGTAATATCGCTAATATTTCCCTTTGGATTGGGAGTAGCTTGAGAAGGTAGTTGGCTTGATCCTTGAGTTTGCATTTGATTCATCCCACCAGCCAATTGTCCAATTTGTCTTTCAAGGTTTTGAATGGTGGGATCATTTCTTTGTTGTTGTAAAAGTTGTTGAAGCATCTCCTCTATTCTTTGTTGTTGTGCATTCCCTCCACTAGAACCTCCATAGCCCCCTTGGTTAGCATGAGGCTTTGATTGACCTTGAAATGTAGAAGTAGGTTGTTAAAATTGTTGAACTTGCTGAGATCCTTGGAAGTAGGGTTGTTGGGGCTGATTACAGGGCTGAAATGGTGGAGAAAATTGCTAAAAATTTTGTTGAGAACTTGGTTGACATGGTAGAGTATTGTAATTCTGAAAATTCTGAGGTTGAGGTTGCAATTGTGGTTGTAAAGGCTGAAATTGTGTACGCTGAAAATTTAGATTTGAAGGCTGAATACTTGGGTTGTATGGTTGATAACCTTGCTGTGAAAACTGATTTTGCTGTTAAAAATTCGGATTCCCTTGATAACCTTGCTGATTCACTTGAAAAGGTAGCTGATTTCCTTGATAAGGTTGCTAAAATTGTTGGAAAGATTGTTGAAATGGCTGAAATTGTTGTTGTTGTGGTTGAACTTGCTGGAAATTTTGTTGGGGCTGCTGAAATTGTTGTTGTTGTGGGTTTTATTGGTAGAAGGAATTTCCATACCTCAGATTTGGATGATCCCTCCAACCAGGGTTATAAGTAGAAGAGTATGGGTTATTCCTAGCTTGAAATTATCCCCTAACCAATGCTGCTATTGTCTCATCTTGTTGGAGGTTTGGACATGAATCTGAATTATGTTCCTGGCTAGAGCAAATACCACATACCCTCATCACTTGGCTTGATTGTGGAGGTATAGAAAAATTGGAATTTTGACTTGCATTATTAAGAGTCATTTGCTTAATCAATGATGTAAGCTCTACCAATGAATTCTTGATTTCCTTTTGTTCATTAGAAGCCACTTGGACCTCATTCACTCCTCTAGTAGACAAAGCTCTACTTTCAAACTGTTGTGAGTTCTCTGCCATGTTTGAAATAAGCTCCCTAACTTGATCTGGCGTTTTGTTGACTAGGGCTCCTCCAACTGCAGCATCTATCATAATCCTATCTATCTGCAATAATCCCTCATAGAAATACTAAATGAGTAGCTGCTCGCTGATCTGGTGCTGTGGACAACTAGAGCATAGTTTGTTGAATCTCTCCCAGTAGTCATAAAGAGTCTCTCCCACCACTTGTTGTATGCCACAGATGCTCTTTTTGATGATTGCAGTTCTGGAGGCTGGAAAATATTTTTCTAGAAATGCCTTCTTCATGGAAATCCAGCTAGACACGTGCCCAGTAGGTAAATAGTAGAACCAATCCTTTGCTGCTCCGGTCAGGAAAAATGGAAAAGCCCTCAGCTTGATATCTTCCTCTGAAATACCCTGAGGCTTCATGGTGGAGCAAACAACGTGAAACTCATGCAAGTGTCGGTTGGGGTCCTCCCCAGACTGTCCTTGAAATTTGGGCAACAAGTGGATGAGTCCGGATCTAAGCTCAAAATCACCAATCAGCTCTGGATAAGCAATGCTGGAATACTGAAAAGTATCATCTGGTGCAGCAAGTTCTTTCATGGTCTTCTGGTGGTCTGCCATAATAATGCCTGAATGAGTAGGAATAGTCTGAAGAGGAGGAATATCAATAGCCTCTGAAATTATGCCTTGGTTCCTCCTAGCTTTGAAAGTTCTCTTAATTTCAGGGTCAAATTCTTCAAGATCACCACCTGCTGACCTGGTCATAAAATAAACAAATCGCAGCAAATGTGTATGGAAAAATGAAACAGATAAAGTAAATCACAAGATATAGAGATAAGCACAAAAAATGGATCAAGAAAAATATAGCAATAAGCACACAAGCATAAATTAACCAACTCAACTAGTGTGTTCCCCGACAATGGCGCCAAAAATTTGATGGAACCCAAACGATAGGTGTCACGAATGTGGGTCTCAAATTTAGATATTTGTAAAGCTGGAAACCCTTTTTGCTAACAAGGATAAAAATGTAGTAAAGGGGCCACAGGTCGTATTTTTCCTAGGGCTAGTTAAAGATGTTTGATTCAAGCTCGAGTTTATGTGTCGTCAAATATTTTTGGGTTTCAAGTAAGAATTGGGTTTTGGTTGCAATTAGAAATGAAAACACAGTGAAAAGGAAAGAAACTTAACTCGGCAAACTTAAACTAGGTAATTGCAATTAATGGACTCCACCAATGAGGAACTTTAATAACTAATGCAGACTCACAGAAATTTGAGAACAAAATTGATAATAAGTGTAATAATTCAAACAAGTTGTGTTCAACTTCGGAAATTACCATTCAAAACCAACCGAATGTTAAGCAAGCAGTAACCACTCAATGCTAAGTTTCAATTGATACCAACTGCAGAAGCTATGAACTGATATGCAGAAATTGAAGATTGAAATTCGAATCAAGCTAAATGCTAAGCAAGCTGAAATCAAGTGCTATAGTTCACTAACAATTGTGTTTAACTTGGTACTAAATAGTGCTAAATTGTTACTTGATACAAGAGCAGCATCTATAACTGAAATGCAGAAATGAAATCTGAAATTCTGAATAAACCGAATGCAAAGCAAGCAGAATTCAGGTGCAATAGCGCACTAAAAGCTATGTTTAACTTCAGGAATTAAGTCTCGAAATAAACTGAATGCGAAACAAATTGTTATCAAGAAATGAAACAGATACACAATTCAGAAATGACAAGCTGCAATCTTGAGTTGTTACTTGATACAAAAAGCAGAACTACAACTGATGTGAAGCAAGTGAATGTGAAGCAAACAAATCGAATGCAAATTTCAAAAGCAAATGAATGCAGAAACAAAAGTTCATAACCCAGCTGATGTGCAGAAATAACTTGAATGCAGAAATGAAATGCAAAACTTCATAAACCGAATGCAGAGATGCAGTAACAAATTGAGTGAAGAATCAAACACATCAAACTGAGATCAAGTGCACAAAACTAATGTTCAGGTAAGATTTAGAGAAGCTAATGTTCACTTGACACCACTTCAGCAACTATGAACCGAAACTTGCAGAAATAAAGCTGAAACTGATACTCAGGAAAAACTGATACGCAAAATGAAGACCAAATTCAGAAATGATTCGAATGCAAAGCAAGCTGATCTAAGTGCAATCGTTCACTATATAAGCAATCTAACTAATTACTTTGTAGAATTTAAACCTACTGAATGCAGGAACGATTCAGAAAACATAAGCATCTCTAATACAAAATTCAGAACTGTAATTGAAATGAGGAAATTGAAGCTATGGCTAAGGAACAAAAATTCACAAGAAATTAAGCATCGATCCACTCCTTAACTCAAGTTCTTCTTGCCGTCACACAGGAGTAGGCCAAGAACCCCGTAGCTCAACAAATCGCTGGAAATTCCGACTCAGTAATCGATTCAACTCAAATTCTTGCCAAATCTGAAGCATCCATCCGATCTCCTCGATCTCGCTGTGTTGGATTGCGATGATGGCTTGGGCATGATCAGAGCACTCCAGAGAACCCTCCGGTTAGCTCAGATGGATGAAAATGGTACACAACCGAGATCCAAGTGATCGAATGTAGAGCTAATGAAACCCTCAATCAGCTCTGTTCTTGGGCGAATTGGAGTTGGAATCTTCACGGAAACTTCATCCCGACGATCTAGAGCTTGATCCAAGGTTAGAATCGATATGGTCACGCCCTCCGATGAAGAAATTTGCAGAAGAGACGAAGAAATGCGAAGAACTGGAAACTGGCTAAGACGCGACACCGATCGGGGAAGATGAAGCAGTTAATATAGTTTAGGAATCAACGACCGAGATTCACTTAACTCCATCCAACGGCTAGATCTCTTCAGATTTAAATCAAACTTTCTAGATCTTGATCAAGGGTCAGGATCTGCCTCTCAGTAGCTCGGATCTTCCAGATTTGCAACGGATGGCTCGGATCAACCTGATCTTTGACTGAACGGTCTAGATCCTCATGAGATTGATCCAACGGCTAGAAGATATCTGATTTGGATGAAACCTTCAGATCTTGACATGAGTGCTTGATTAGCCTTAACCCTAGCTTGGATTGCATCAAAAGTTCTCAGATGACTTAGATCTAACCGTTTTTGAATCGGACGACCCAAATTAGTCGATGCTTGATCACTCGATCCGGGTCCACTTCTGACTCAAGTTTGACCCAGCATGACCTAGGTCCATGATCCTTCCAAGCCTACAAAAGTAGATCAACAATTTAGTGGCAAAATAATTCAAATATATCATGATTTACAATAAAGTCCAAAATAGATTTAATTCATAGAACCTAAGGTATATTCAAGATTAAGCAGGTAAAATATGGGTCAAACATGGATTTTAGAACCTGAAATGATCAACAAAATAGTACTTATCAACTCCCCGGCCACCTTGAGCCACCAAACTCACGCCGGCCACAAGGAAGACTTAGGGAGGAAGATGATGAAGAGAAACAACCTTCTCTCCAACCCAAATCCGGCCGAATAACCCTCCTCCACCAAGCTCGCGGCGCCGCCGCAACCCCTCCTTGCGCCGCCTCCCACCGGCCGCCGACCACTCCACCCTTGCCGCCGAGCACCACAAAAGGAAGAAGTGGACTCCTCCTTTTTTATGCAAGCCTCGGCTAATTGATGGTGGAGGAAGGAGGAAGAAAAGAGGAGAGGGATCTCCTCTTGTGCTTGCGCCGGCCGGTTGCCCTAGGAGAGAGAAGGAGAGAGAGGAGATGTAACGACCCGGAAAATTCTCTTAATATTTCTTTAAAATATTGAGCATGTCTAGATAATTTTTCGAGAGACCTAGAAATATTAACTCAAATTTTAACCTAGAAATCCATGTTTTCTCATTTAAATTGGGGAAAATAGGCACTAATGGGCCTTAATGGGCTTTCTAGTACCATGATTATTGGTGAATTTTAGGTAAAAATTTATAGAAATATAAAGGGGTTTTAATGAGAAATATTAACATAATTATGGGGGAATTTTTAAGGGATTTTCGAAATAATAGAGAAATAAAAATAAAAATAAAATAGAAAAATAGTGCATGCACCAAGGATTGAACCTTGGACCTCTTGTACAACCATGCATGCTCTAACCAATTCACCTAGTAAGGGAGTGCTATGAAGAAATGAAGTGGATTATGTTTAAGGCTTAGGAAAATGAAGAGTCATCAACCATGACTCTTCACTTACCCTCCTTAATGTGCTATAAAGAGGGGGAATGAGAGTTTCTTTCTTCCTTCCATCAATTCCATTTGTCTTCCTCCTCCTCCCTCATCCTAGATGAAACCCTCAAGAGGGATTCTCCCTTGGAAAAAGTTCACCTAAGGCTCCATCTCCAACATCCAAGGCTTTTACAAGGATACTAAGGCTAGGGGTGGTCAAGAGGCAACAAGATTTCCATCCTTCTCTCAAATCTAAAGTCTATAATCAAGATCAACCAAGGTAAGACTCCCTCACCTGTGGTATAATAGTTCCTTGAATTTTTAGCATAATATAAAGTTTGGTTTTAGGTTTTGATGTTGAGAAAACCATGTTTTGGACCCCTATGGTATTCGGCCACCATGAGTTTTGGGTCCATGATGATGTTAAAAATCTTAATTATGCTCTCTAATGTGCTCTCATGATGTTTAGAGAATAAATACAATTTTTGGAAATTTTTGGGGTACCCTAAGACCCTTTAGGGTTTGGGACCATCATAAGGATTTCCATGGCTAGGGTTGGATTTAACTCTTCACTCATGTATCTTGTGTACCCTTATGATACAAGGGGAGGTTGAAGGGATTTATGTGAATTTTCACAAGGTCTTGTGACCCTAAGGGTTTCGGCCAAGAAGGGATCTAGGGCAAGGGGTTAAGGTTTTCTTCAAGTATGGGTTCCAAAAGCCCCTATGGTAGGGTATGGTTGGTGTTTAATGTTTGATTGGGGATTTTATGGAACTTTTCCATGCACCCATGGCCTTGAAGGGTTTCGACCAGCCCTAAGAAGGAGGGCTAAAGGTTAGGGAAAACCCTAACCATGAGCCTTAATGACTTCCCATGGTCTTATAGGTAATGTATGGTTGTTTCTTTACCTTATGCTATCTTACATGTTAATTGAATGATGGAACCCTTCCTCATAGGTTTTGGCCAAGCAAGGTAAATAGGGTTTGGGGGAAGTTAGGGTTTGAAGAATGATGGTTTATGCTTTATTATGAAGTATATATAAAGGTTCAAGCATGTGGTAGAAATTAAGTTACCTATAACCCTAACCTTAAGCACCATGTTTCATGTTTGTATGTTTATGATTGGATGCCATGCTTAATAGGGTTTATTTATGAATGTCTTATGTCCTATGCCATGTACTTGAATGGTAGGTAGTATGTTTATGGAAGCCCTACCCATGCATGCTTGAGATAAATACCATGTTTATGTATGAAATGCAATGTTTACCTTATGTATCATGATCATGCAAGTTCTATGGATTATGATAAATGTCTATGAAAACATGTCATGTTCAATGAATATAATGCAATGTTTACCTTATATGCCATGATCATGCAAGCTCTAGGAATAAGAATGATGTTTATATAAGTAGGCTATGTTCTATGAATGAAGAGGCATGTTATGTTTATAAATGAAGATGCATGTTATGTTTATGAATGAAAGTGCATGCTATGTTTTATGAATAAAGATGCATGCCATATTTATGAATGACGACACGGTCGATGGTCGACGGTACGACGGTACGACGGTCGTGAGTACTGGTAAATGGGCCGGTAAATGGGTCGGGAGACGGGCCGGGTCGTTACACATGCCATACTTTATGAATGAGGATGCATGCCATGTTTTATGAATGAAGATGTATGTCATATCTTATGAATGATGAAGCATGTAATGTATTTTACTTTATGAATGGGCTTGTACCGGACCGAAGTATGGGTCCAAGGGATGGGCACCTTAAGAATGCCCCGGTTCTGGACTACCGACTATGCTGTCCACGGTTCTGGCACTACCGAAGCTGTGCAACAGGGATGGACACCTTAAGAACACCCCGGTTCTGGGACTACCGACTATGCTGTCCTTACCCTAGTAGGTCGGGGCTCGCTACCTCGTTTTTACTTAGGGATGCGCGCTTATGATGTATGTATGTGGTATAAGCCGGGGACCCCCAATGATGTTATGATTATGTTTAAGTATTTAAAAGTATGATTTTAAAAGTTAAGCATCCTTATGTATATGCATTAGACTCATGCATTCATTCATGTTATGCATTATGCCATGATAGTAATGTCTTATGCTTATGTCTCATGTCAAGAAATATGCATGATAGTAAAAGATTTATGCTTATGGTTATGTTAAGAAGATGCCCATATGATATGATAGAAAGCATGCCTATGTTTATGCCATACAGGTTAGTTCATTCTTTATGTTATGTTTATGCCATGTATCATGCATGTTAAGAATGTTTCTTTATGTTATGTTTATGTCATGTATCATGCATGTTAAGAATGTTTCCTTATGTTTATGTTTATGCCATGTATCATGTCATGTTAAGAACGTTTACTTATGTTTATGGATCATGACATGCTAGGAATGTTTATTTATGCTTATGTCTATGTCATGTAATAGGCCATGTTAAGTTGAATTATGTTTATGTCTATGTCATGTATTATGCTATACTAAGTTGAATTATGTTCATGTTTATGCCATGTATCATGCCATGTAAATTTTAATTATGTTCATGTTATGTCATGTATCATGCCATGTAAGTTTATTTATATTTATGTTCAAGCATAAAGTTATGTTTATGCTTCATGTGCTTATGATCAAGTGATGAACGGTTTTAGTGAGTAGGAAAGAGTCTTACTAAGCCTGTGTGCTTATAGTCTTATTTCCTTATACCGCAGATCATGCAAGGGGACTGTAAGGAAGCAGCAGGAGGGCAAGAATGCATGTGTGTGGTAGTGACTTGGCCAAGAAAACAATATGTTTACTCGTCTTATGCTAGAACTTTACCTTGACTACTTATGTGCTTGAATGGTGACTTATGTGACTCTATGACATGATGCTAAGTATGACATGATATGATGCTAAGTATGAAGTTAATATGCCAAGTTCCCATGTCATGATGTTAGAAATGGTAGTAGGTGCATGTAGGTGTAAGTTTAAAGTTACTCCGCTGCCTTATGATGTCTACATGCCCTAAGTATGTTAACGTAACGCCGCTTTATGAAAAAAAAAAGCGAGCGCTACAGGAGAGGAGAGAGGCCTTGGGTTGTGATCAATTGGATTGATTAATTAGCCTTGGTTTCTTGATCCCATGGGGTATATATAGGGCTAAGGTGGGGACCAAGAGGAGGAGTTGAGTCTTGGCCCACTAATGGATCTAAAACCAATCCATTAATGAAGATCCATTCCACTAAAGGATCTCCATTGAACTTCCTCACCAACCCCCATATTTTCATATGGGCTCCACCTATTATGAGCACATCCATCTCTCCGTGTTTAAGATATCGAATGCTCGTCGATTAATTTAAATTACTGATAATTTTAATTAATCAACTTCTAGCTCCTTGATTAGTACTACTCAACCTTATCATCATGTTGGATCAAATCCACCTGCAGGGTTTAACATGATGAACCTTATGAGCTCATCAAGGGGGCATCATCATCTCGACTCACCAGGACACGGATTCCGTCAATAATCAATGACACACCATATAATTAATATTATTTCTCAACTTACCGGGCCTATCGATTTAGTAGAATAAATCTCGTCCATTGGTAAATCAAAGAAATAAATATTAACTATACGTGCTCGTTATTATATCGGGATTTAGGGATTGTACTCCATAAAAATCCTTGACCCAATCCAATTATTGAGTCAGTACAAATTGGATGACCTCTTGTTTTGGTCCTGCTCAATGCACACAAAGCACACTAGTGTAATGATATGGTCAAGATAAACCACACCTAATTACATTACAACCATCCCGATGGTTTGTCCAATACCATCTCGGCTATGAGCCTCTACTTATACTATGCAAGGGACTGATAACATGATCTTCTGTGTGTCACCACACACCATGTTATCTACAATGCAAAGTAAAGGACTTTTATGCATATACTAATATAAATACACATGTGTTGTTGTGTTTCTCTTTCAAAATGTAGATGATCATATATATATAAAAAGAACAAGTCTTTTAGTATACACATCTAACAACAGAAACAACTGTGTACAGTCTCTAGGAAATAGAAGAACAATTTAGCATGTATGAAAACTGAGTGATAACATAATATCAAAAACATACATGCATGTCAACCAAATGCAGCAATCATAGCTAATTTAAATGCAGCAAATACAAGAAAATGTATATTGTAATAAATGCATATGATGCAATGACATATGCCACCCCTGACGCCAGTCAAGTCGCCAACACATCACATCTGTGTGGTCGAGTGAGTATGGTTATAATATGTGGTTGAGTGGACAGGATGCTGGAGAGCCAACAACTCCAAAATCCTAAGAAAAAGGGGGAGCCACCAACAGCTCTGATATCCCTCGGAAACAACGGTGAGGGTGTCAACTGTTTGCCTATAACTTTAACATCCGCTATATATGAGTGGTTGAGTGTGGCGTAATATGATAGTTGCTCATACTCTAGCAACTACAACGACGAGTGGTTGAGTGACGAAACAACTAAATGACTGTCGACGGCTAAACTATACGGAAGCCAATAGTCATCAGTATGCAACGGTGCAGATATGGTGCATGATACAAAATGCACAAACAACCGAATAACAACGATGCAACGATATAAGCAACAAGTACCAGGAACTAACAAATATGTAACTAAACTACTAGGTCTACTAGGTAGGGTATCTTTAATGCCAACAAACCTAGGTATGTTTAATGAACATTTTCAAGTGTTCGCGTACAAGCAGTAGTTTACAGAATAGAAAACCAATGATGAAACTGTACGAATATAAAATACGATTAACTTGAAGATCAAATGAAGAAAGTATCACGGACGATATTAAAATAAATAACTACAAAGAACAGGGTCAAGCAGTCCTAATCAGACATAAAAAGCCATGCATTTAAGATAAATGATCTACAAGAATACAAAGGAGAAATACCCGCCTTAAATGTAGAATGTGTCCAAATAAATCTTCCATCCAAGACCTTGTATCCAATCAGGGTCCTGTACCATGATTAGAATTAAACTATTTATACAATCAATAAAAATAGCTAACTTAAATACTAAACTCCATTATGTACTCTATAATAACACAAACTCCAACCCTTTTAAGAGAACAAGATCGTCCCTCTTTTTACATCCCACCTATTTGTTGATGCAGTCTGACCCTGATTGTTGTTTTGGTGTTGACACCGATTTAAGTTTAGGTTAATGAGATGAGTCTGGATTAAGTCCTGGTCGGGGACTGGGCACGACTCCCCGTGAGTGAAGTCGGGTCCTGGTGAGTGAAGCCGGGTTACGGACACCCCGGTGAGTGAAGCTGGGTCCCGGTGAGTGAAGCCGGGTCCTGGTGAGTGAAGCCAGGTGACTGAAACCCCGGTGAGTGAAGCCGGGTCCTGGTGAGTGAAGACGTGTGATGGAAACCCCAGTGAGTGAAGCCGGGTGACTTAAACCCTGGTGAGTGAAGCCAGGTCCTAGCTAGGGAAGCTAGGTTGAACAAAGTCCCGGTGAGAGAAGCTAGGCACGAAGTCTTGGTCCGGGGGACTAAGCATTCCGTGTACTGGTCGGAGAGGGCACGTGAGCTCGTTCTCTGGGATCAGAATGAGTCAGAGAAAGCTAGGAAGGTTGTTCTCTGGACTTAGGGTTGATTTGGTCGAAGTTGGATCGGTCTGGAGACCGATCAGGGAGTTGGCATGAACTCCCTGTTGTGGATCGGTCTGGTGACCGATCCAGAGAAGTCTGATCATTCTGGTGAACGATCAGAGGGAGAACAGAATGCTTCTGTTTGGTTCCTGATCGTTCTGGTGAACTATCAGGAAGAGAACAGAAGGCTTCTGCTGGGTTTCTGATCGTTCTGTTGAACGATCAGAGAGAGTCCAGTTGGGTTCTATGAGGAACAATGATCGGTCAATCTGACCGATCAAATGTCACGACTTTACTCATCCTGGCTGATCAAGATGGCTCCTGATCAGTCAGGGAGTGAACTGATCGGTCACCAGACCGATCAAGGCATAACCTGATCGGTCCGGTGACCAATCAGGGACTTTGGCCTGCGGAAGCTGGAGAAAGCTCCAGCAAGTGTTGGATCGGTCTGGTGACCGATCCCTGATCGGTCAGTGTGACCGATCATAAGACGTCCGCGATCCGTGTTTCTCACTATGGACCGATCAGGCTGGAACCTGATCGTTCAGGGATTTCCCTGATCGGTCTGGTGATCGATCAGGGTCCTCTCTGATCGGTCTGTGGACCGATCAGTAGCTGAAAACTTTAATTCAAATCCGCTGTCAGACTTCTGATCGCTTCTGGTTGCTCTGTATTTTCTCTGCTACTTACTGATTCCCATTTAATTTCATTTGCTAAGTGTCTGCTAAGTGTGCAGGTGATACAGGGAGGATTTAAATAATGGAGGAGAGTCAACTGGGGACTTTCCTTTGAGCTGATTTGGCTGTTTTTTTTGTTCAGGTTTCAACGGGCGTCTGGCGCTGCTAGCAACGGCTGGGAAGCTGACGAACTGATCGGGGGCTCGGCTGAAGAGAGTTCAGGGAATCCAGAAGAGGTCAGTGTAGCTGGGAGCTGCAGAGGTGCGCCTGTGACCTGGGTTTTAGGCAGAGGCTTAAGAGCTGGTAGCAAAGAAGCCTCAGGGAATTGATCCAACACTCATCACTCTGAATCTTCAAGCGCTCTTGCAAAGCTGAAGCCTTGAGTCTGTGGAGGAAGTTGTGAGTGGATCAGCAAGCAAACGAAGAGCTGAGAGTTCTTGCGTTGGTGGTGCTGTGCTGTACTCGGTGATCTGTTCTCCTGTTCTCTTCCTTGTGCTTTGCTAGCGATCTGTAAGATCTTCCTTTTTGTCTCTGTGCTTAATTTCTGATACTCTTGAGACTATTTGTGTGGAGAGGTTTCTCCATCGAGAAGGAGGCATTTGATATCCGAATTTTCCGAGGCTTGATCTGTCGACGATCAAGGGATCGTCCACCTCATGGGCACGCCAAGGTGTAGGGGCAAGTTATCCCCGAACCTTGTAAATCATCTTTGTTAGCGTCTTGAGTTTGTGTTTAGTTTTAGGGTTTTAGTTTCTGCATTTCTGTTTCCATATTATTTCGCTACTAACCCTGACTGCAGAAACTTCAAAGAGAAAGTAATTTCTGTGTCTGGCTACATTCACCCCCCCTCTAGCCATCCAAGCACCAACAAGTGGTATCAGAGCTTGGGGCTCTGTTCAAATGGACTAACACCCGAGAGCTTACAAAAATGATGGCTTTGAGAGAAGGATTCAGCACTAACCAATCTCCCTTCTTTGACGGGGCAGATTTCCAGTATTGGAGATCTCACATGGAGTATTATCTCAAGACCGACATAGGAATGTGGTTCTCGGTAAAGGAGGGTTTCACCCCTCTGAAAGACGCTGAGGGAAAGGAGCTTGACTCTTCAAGATGGTCGGCTGAGCAAACTCGCAAGGGAGAAGCCGATGCGAAAGCAGTGGTCACCTTGCAATGCGGGATGACCAAGGACCAATTGATAAAAGTTGGTCCCTTCACAAGCGCCAAGGACCTTTGGAATAAGCTTATCGAACTCCATGAGGGCACCAGGGACTCAAGGATAGCCAAGAGAGACTTGTTCCTCAACCAGCTCCAAAATCTCACCATGAAGGAATCGGAAACGGTAAGTGAACTCCATGGCCGATTCAAAGAGATACTCAACGGTCTCCACTTCATTGATGAAAAGGCCGAGAACCGCGACCTTGTGAGGTATGTTCTAAAAGCCTTTCCAAGGAATTCCTTGTGGTCATCCATGGTGGATGCCTACAAGGTATCCAAGGATTTGTCAATTGTTAAAATAGATGATTCGTTTTGTGAAATGGAGCTACACGAAATTGCTAACAAAGGCCCCAAGGAGAAGGGGATTGCACTTGTGGTAGGGGACAAGACCAAGAAGAAGGAGAAGAAGAAAGAGAAGAAGGTCTCTTCTTCGTCATCCGAGTCTGGGGAGGATGGTAGCAAGTCTTCTTCATCTGAGATGGCTAATTTCGTAAGGAGGATGATGAGGAAGAGCCGACGATACAAAGGAAAAGGTAATACAAGTGAAGTTAAAGTTGATAAGACTAATGTTACATGTTTTGATTACAAGAGTGAATGTCCAAAACTTAAAAAGAAGGAGGAGAAATCGAAGAAGAAGAAGAAGCCCTTGAAGGCCACATGGGATGAATCTTCTTCTAGTTCATCCGAAGAAGAAAAGGAGGAGAAGAGTACTCGCCATATAGCTCTCATGGCCATTGAAGGTGTAGAGAGCAGTGATGAATCCATGGACTCCTCAAACGCGGCTTCATCATCTTTGGATGATGAAGAGGTAATTTCTCCCGAATTAGACAAATGTTATAGAACTATTGCATGCTTAACCGAATTGTTAAAGAAGTCTAAAGAAAAGGTTAAGTCATTAAAAGTAGAATTAGAACAATTAAAATCCTCTAAGGATGAGGATCTTGATGATTTGCATGTAGAAGTGTTAGAAGATGAAAACAAAACCTTGAAGAGTGAGGTTGAGAGACTCAAGAGTCTTCTTGAGAAGTTCTCAACTAGCTCTAAGACTTTGGATATGATTCTAAACGCTCAAAGAGCGGTTTACAACAAGGCCGGTATAGGTTACCGACCTAAAGAACCAACTTTTGTTTCTTTGATGTCTAGGACTCATGTTAGATCACCTAAGACTTCTAGGATTCAAAAGAAAGTGGTCAAGGCATGGGTGTCTAAGTCATGCATTGTAGGTGTTTTAGGTCCCAAGATTTGGGTACCTAAATCTTCTATTTTTCGTATTGTGTAGGCTTTGATTAAGGGGGAGCATCTATCAACTTGGTTCGTTGATAGTGGGTGCTCCAAACATATGACCGGTGATAGATCTTTGTTCACTACCCTACAAAGAAAAAGTAGAGGTAATGTATCTTTTGGTAACAATGGTAACCTTAAGGTTGTAGGGATAGGAGACATTCAAATATCCGAATGTCTTAGAATTAAAAATGTCCTTCTAGTCAAGGGGATGACTTTTAATCTCCTAAGTGTCAGTTAATTGTGTGATGCGGGTTACACAATTGAATTTCATCCAAGTCAATGTCTAGTTAGACAAAATGACACACTTAACACGGTACTAGTAGGCACAAGGATAGATAACATTTATCAAGTTTCTTTTAAAAGGTCTATTAATGCTTCTGTTAAGTGTTTCATGTCAAGAGAAGATGAGTTCACCCTTTGGCACCGGAGATTGGCACATGTGAACATGAAGAACATCCGAAAATTGGCCAAGAAAGGACTTGTTCGTGGCTTACCAAGCTTCAAGTATGAAAATGAGAAGCTTTGTGATGCATGTCAAATGGGTAAGCAAACGAAATCTTCACACAAAGGTAAAAGCGTTGTAAGTACTTCTACCGCTTTGGATTTACTACACATGGGGATTTATTTGATTATAGCACTATAATATCTTTGAATGGTAGTAGGTATTATTTTTGTGATCATTGATGACATTACTAGATACACTTGGACATATTTTCTAAAACATAAGGATCAAACTCTAGATGTTTTTATTTCTTTTTATAGAAGAGTTGAAAATGAAAAATCTACAACAATTAAAATAATTAGGAGTGATCATGGAGGAGAATTTCAAAACCAAAGATTTTTAGAATTTTGTCAAGAGAGAGGATATAGACATGAGTTCTCCACTCCTAGAACACCACAGCAAAATGGTGTTGTAGAGAGGAAAAACCGAGTCTTACAAGAGGCTGCATGAAGCATGCTCAATGAGTACTCTTTACCGAGTTACTTATGGGTTGAAGCTGTGAACACAGCTTCCTATGTGCAAAATCGAGTCCTCATTCACCGATTTTTAGGGAAGACTCCTTATGAACTTTAGTTTGGAAAATCACCTAAAGTTAAACATCTAAGGGTGTTTGGGTGTAAGGTGTTTATTCTAAACACCAAGGATCATCTTGGAAAGTTCACAGCGAAAGCTGATGAAGGGATACTTGTCGGGTACTCCCTTGTCAGCAAAGCTTACCAAATCTACAACAAAAAATCTAGATTGGTCGAAGAATCTTCTGATGTTGTTTTTGAGGAGATCCCAAAAGCAAATGATCAATCAGAAGAAGTAGAAGAAGTTCAATTCGAACTTAGGAAACTAGGTTTGAATGAGAGTCCGAGTGTTGGAGATGGTGCTGATGAGTCTGATGATGGTGAGCCTAGACAACATGTAGTTCAGCCGGACCCTGAGGCTGAGCCTGTGTCTAGTGACACCATCCAAGAAGCACCTCCAACACCAAGGCAAACTAAGTTAGCCTCTAGTCATCCCCAAGACCAAATTGTTGGAGATATCCATCATCTGGTTAGAACTAGATCATTCTTTAGGAATGAGGCTAATGAGGTTGCCGTAGTTTCAGAAATTTAACCTAGGAAAATTGACGAGGCATTGCATGATCCCGATTGGATTATTACTATGCAAGACGAATTAGGTCAATTTGAGAGAAGCCAAGTTTGGGACTTAGTCCCTAGACCTAAGAAAACCACCATTATTGGAACCAAATGGGTCTTCAAAAATAAATTGAACCATAAGGGAGAAATCGTAAGAAACAAGGCAGCTTGGTAGCCAAGGGCTATAGTCAAGTTGAAGGCATAGATTACGATTGAGCCCTATGCTCCCGTGGCACGATTAGAATTCATTCGATTGATGCTTACATTTGCAGTACATAGAGGTATCAAACTCTATCAAATGGATGTTAAATCGGCTTTCCTAAATGGTTTTATAAGAGAAGAGGTCTATGTCGAACAACCTCCAGGGTTTGAAAATTCTGAATTTCCAAACCACGTGTTCTAGCTCAAGAAGGCGCTTTACGGCCTTAAACAAGCACTTCGTGCTTGGTATGAGCGGTTGTCGACATTTCTCATTGAAAAATGCTTCGTGAGAGGACAAATAGACCCTATACTATTTCTACAAAGAGATGGTGACAATATATTTGTAGCCCAAGTATATGTCGATAACATAATTTGTGGCTCCAACAACAAGGGCTATTTGAATGAGTTTATTGGACACATGGAGAGTGAATTTGAGATGAGTCTAGTGGGAGAATTGACCTTCTTCCATGGACTCGAAATCAAACAAACTTGAGATGGAATCCATGTGCACCAATCCAAATACACTCAAGAGATGCTCAGAAAATTTAATATGAGTGACTCTAGAGAGGTAACCACTCCCATAGTGACAAACACAAGATTAGACAATGATGAGAGTGGGAAGCATGTTGACCTAACCCAATATCGAAGCATGATAGGTAGTCTGCTATACCTCACAGCTAGTCGACCTGATATTCTTTTTGCTGTGGGTATGTGCGCTAGGTACCAAGTCTGTGCCAAGGAATCTCACTTGATCGCCGTTAAGAGAATTTTGAGATACCTTAAGGGCAGTATTGGAGTCGGTCTTTGGTACCCCCGTACCGAGTCATTTGACTTAATTGGCTACACCAATTCCGACTATGCTGGGTGCATGTTGGATCGGAAGAGCACAAGTGGGGGTTGCTAATTCTTAGGATCATCATTAGTAAGTTGGTCAAGTCGGAAGCAACATTGTGTTGCTCTCTCCACGACCGAGGCATAATATATCGCCATGGGAGAGAGTGTATCACAATTGTTGTGGTTGATACACACACTAGAGGACTATGGATTAATCTACAAGGGTGTGCAAGTGTTGTGTGACAACATGTAACGACCCAGCCCGTTTGGCGGCCCATTTACCGGCCCTCACGACCGTCGTACCATCGTATCGTCGACCGTCGACTGTGCCATTACCATACTAGGTCTTCCCACCGCCTAGTCGGTGGATTTTTGCCTTCCCAGGATTCGAACCCTAAACCCAGGCTTAAATCTAGTTCTTTATGAATCCTGAATACCAATTGAGCTATCTTTTTATTGTAACGACCCGGCCCGTTTAGCGGCCCATTTACCGGCCCTCACGACCATCATACCGTCGACCGTCGACCGTGCCGTTACCAATACTAGGTCTTCCCACTTCCTGGGCAATGGATTTTTGCCTTCCTAGGATTCGAACCCTAGACCCAGGCTTAAATCTAGTTCTTTATGAATCCTGAATACCAATTGAGCTATAGCTCAATTGGTATTCAGGATTCATAAAGAACTAGATTTAAGCCTGGGTCTAGGGTTCGAATCCTAGGAAGGCAAAAATCCATTGCCCAGGAAGTGGGAAGACCTAGTATTGGTAACGGCACGGTCGACGGTCGATGGTACGATGGTACGACGGTCGTGAGGGCTGGTAAATGGGCCGCCAAACCGGCCGGGTAGTTACACAACATAAGTATGATAAACCTTACAAAAAATCTAGTCCATCATTCAAGGACCAAGCACATTGAAGTGTGTCACCACTTCATTAGGGAGCATGTTGCTAGATGAACCTAGCAGACATTTTTACTAAACCACTCCCCGAAAATGAATTTAGTTTCTTAAGGAGGGAGTTGGGAATGTGCCGTGCTTCATAGGATTGAAAAAGAAAAAAAAACCTTCATGATCATTTCAAATTGTTGGACAACAATTATTGGGCAACATGAGGACATCTCACACAAACTATAAGATTTAACAAAATGTTTTTGTTTGCTAGAAATGGGGTGAGATGCTAGGATCAACCTAATTACTCAAAATGTTTATGCATCCCTTGAGAAATTAGGTTGACGAGACAAAAATCATTAAATTGACCAAGTATGGTGAAAACCAATGCATAATACATGTGTATTTGGTTCCATGATCATACTTGGACATTCCATTGAAGGAAACTTGATTGGAGACTTATTTTGATACAAACTTGTTTCAAATTGGATGGATGTTCTGATTGAATTTGACTTCACTTGGTTGGGTTCTTATTTTTACAACGGAGAGGTTGTAGAATTATAAGGTTTCTTGATTCTTGTTGGAGGATAAACTCTAGTCATGAGAACACCTCCAGGATCAATAAACTCCAGCTGATCATATCAGAATTCGAGAGAAGGTCTGAAACTGCGATTTTTGAAACTATATCAGAAAGTTTCTGATATCTGATCGGTCCGCAGACCGATCAAGAGTTGGTTGATCGGTCCACAGACCTATCAGTAAGCTCACAGAATTCAGTCTGTTCGGTCCCTGATCGATCCACAGACCGATCAGGGACCTCCCTGATCGATCCACAGACCGATCAGGGACCTCCCTGATCGGTCACCGGACCGATCAGGAGATGGCCTGATCGGTCATAAAGACCGATCGAGAAATTCTGTGAAAATCCAGAGAAATCTCCTGTCTCGGACTTGTTCAGTCCACTGACCGATCTGGCCACCCTTTTGATCGGTCCACCGACCAATCAGAGGGTTCACAAAACTCTCTGTTCATTCCCTGATCGATCGGCAGACTAATCAGGGGCTTCCCTGATCGGTCACCCGACCGATCAGAACGCAGCCAGACCGATCAGGAGGTTCCCTGATCGGTCTGGATACCCATGGATTGGATGGTCGATCGGATCACCTACATTCAAATCGGTTGGTGGATCGATCACCAACCTTATTAACTCTTTAGCCAGTTCATTTTCCTCATATCCTCAACCTTAGGCGCCGACTCTCTTCATCTTCTTCCTGCGATTTGTCTCTGAGGGATCTCTGCGAGGTGTGAGTTCTTGAGTTCGTGAGCCCTTGTTCCTACGAATTCTCTCTTCTGCGCTGTGCTGGGAGTTCCTTTCTTGCACCTGAGTTGCGTCTTGCGCAAGTTCTCACAAAGCAACTTGTGTGGTCTTCTTCCTGCGCGGTTTGTGCAAGCTCCTCCCGTGCAATCTATGGAAGCTCCTGAGGTTTTTCCTTCTTGCGCAAGTTCAAGCCACTTGTGTTCCTCTCTGTGAGTGCACGCCTGATCAGCGGAAGACTTCTCTGTGAGCCCGACCTCCTCTGCTGTTCCTTCTGGCGAACTGTGTTGGTGCAGGCAGCACCTAAGTCAAACCTGGGTTTTGATAATGGCAAAGGGTTTAAGAGTTAAGATGTTATTTTGGTCTAATGTGTTCACTGAGTGTAGAGAAAGAAGTCCTGGCGAAGGGCAGCTGGGCAACTAGCGAAGGACTGATAGGCGTCGAAACCCTAAGACCTGGCGAAGGACTGCTAGGCACCTGGCGAAGGGCTGCTAGGCATCAAAGACCTGGCGAAGGGCTGCTAGGCACCAGGCGAAGGACTGCTTGGCATCGAAGACCTGACGAAGAGCTGCTAGGCACCTGGCGAAGGGCTACTAGGCATTGAAGACCTAGCGAAGGGCTGCTAGGCAAAAGTCCAACTGGAGGAGCCGGTTGGCAAAAGGTAAACTCTCCTGAGAGGAGTAGGTGAGGACACATTCCCCATCGAGGGAACAGTAGGCGTCGGTTCGACCTACGGTTCCATTTGGGAGACCCAAAGTCAGAATCAAGACAGCTACGGCTGTAAAAACTAACTAATATTCTTGCCTTGTTTGTGTTGGTACTAACCTTGAATGCAGGGACCGAAGGAGTGTGTTTCTGCAGCTCAGAACGCCCCAAAGGAAGAGGGCAGGCAGCTGGGCTAGGCCCCCGGGAGGTCCCGGGCGCCCAAGGTCAAATCCAAAGATGAGTCGAAGCAAAATCAACCACGAAGCCAGCAGACCCAGTCAACCTGGGCGCCCGGGAGGTCCCGGGCGCCCCAGTCACCTCCAGAGCCGATTCGAAGGGGATAAGCACTGACCAAGCTTCGGATAGAGGTTCTCGGATCCGAAGGCACGTGTCAGGCGCCCCCGACGTCCCAGGTGCCCCCAGGAGCACTATAAAAGGGGCTCGACCCCTAAGGCTTCAACAACACTTTTTCCAACGCCTCCAAGCTTTTCGTTCAAGCGCTCTGCTCCGGAAAACTTCGTTCTCGACATTCCAGCGCTGACGACGACCCTCTGCTCCGAAGTACGATCCACATCAGGGCGTCAGTAATGAAAAGTGTAATTCATTTACTTACTGTACTATTCTTGTATTAAATTTGTTGTAACGCCCGCCTTTCTCCCACACCTCTTGGTGTGGCGAGATGGGCCTCGTTACGCTAAACATACATGTGCATAAAAAAACTATCTTAATGCAGCGGAAACATTTTTTCTAAACATGCTTTTAATCATGCAACTAACACATGGAACATTCATACATGGCATCATATCATAACTTAACCATTCCATGACTTATTCATAATCATCATAAGCAGTATGTACTTATCTATAAAGGTAGCATCATAAGTCTTAAGTCACCCATTAATCATAACCGTAAAACATAGCGTAAAATTTAAGAAAACATTTTCACACCCAAGACATGCATTATGTGAGAATATGAGAATCTTTGCCAAGTCACTGCTACACACACACATGCTTCTGCCTCTCCTGCAGCTTCCCTTAATAGCCCCTTGCTTGATCTGCGGTATGAGAAAATAAAACTATAAGCACATAGGCTTAGTAAAACCCTTTCCTACTCACTAAAACCATACATCACTTAAACATAAACATATCAGTATCTGACATAGCGTAACTTCGAACATAAACATAAACATAGTCATTGCATAAGTCATAAGCATATGAACAACTAACATAGCATGATTCCTAACATCACCATAGATCTATACCCTACTTAACATGGCATAAATCTTAACATACATGAGTATAAAACATACATACATGACATGAAACATACTTATACTTGGGCAAAATTCCTAACATACATGAACATAAGGCATGCTTATCATAACATAATTCTTAGCATACATGAACATAGGCATGCTTATCATAACATAATTCTTAGCATACATGAACATAAGGCATACTTATACATGACATGAAATATGAGCATAAACAAAAACATAAAATATACTTACCTTGGCGCGATGCATAACATGGATGTATGAATGAGTCTAATGCATTTACTACATAAAGATGCTTAGTTTTGAAATCATACTTTTAAATGATTTAACATAAACATAACATCATTGGGGTCCCCGGCTTGTACCACATACATACATCATAAGCGCGCATCCCTAAGTAAATATGAGGTAGCTAGCCTCAACCTACTAGGGTAAGGACAACATAGTCGGTAGTCCTAGAACCGGGGCGTTCTTAAGGTGCCCATCCCTGTTGCACAGCTTCGGTAGTGCCAGAACCGTGGGCAGCATAGTCGGTAGTCCAAAACCGGGGCGTTCTTAAGGTGCCCATCCCTTGGACCCTTACTTCGGTCCGGTACAAGCCTCATACATAAAAATAAACATGCATGCTTCATCATTCATACTTGTCATTCATACTTATTTCATATCATCGTTATGCCTTCATCATTCATACTTATCATTCATACTTAAGGCATAACCATCAACTTCATTCATACTTATCATTCTTTATTCACATAATAGGACATACATGCATAATCATGGTTCTAGTCATAACCTTATCCGGGTTCATCAAGCTTGCACAATCATGATACATGATAAACATACACCTCATACATGATACATTTCATCTAGCATACATAATCCTAGCATTCATCATATGGCATGGATGATAAGCTACATATAAACCTAACACCTACTACTAGGGTTCATAGCATTCATCATAAAACATGTATATATATATCATCATGATTCATAAATTCATTATGAGCATTTATCAATATTCATGCATCATCATCATATTTATCATAACCTACTTCTACATCAATTACATGCATTTCATGGCATATGACCTAAATATTCATGATTAAAACATAACTTAACATCAAGCATACAAAGTCATGTTATATAACACATCAACTAGGATTTTAGTCACATGGAGGTCCTTACATCATGCTTAAAAATGTACTAGCATCATGGTAATTTATAACATGCATTCCTGAGACCCGAACCCAAACCAAACCCTAAGTTTGGGGTCTTGGCCGAAACTTGAAGAAAACTAAGTTCATAGAAAATTTTCCTAGGGTAAGATTAACATCTTATACCTTGCATATCATACTATGGAAGACCAATTTAACCCTTGATTGGACTTAGCCCTAAGCCTTAGCCCTAGTACATGATTTGGCCGAAACCCATAAGGGTAACAAACCCATAGAAAATGTATACAAATCACTACTTTCATCCCTACAATATCATAGCAAGACCTACTAAGCATGCTTGGAGAATTGAAGATTAAACCTAGGTCTAATCTTGGAAATGGCCGAAACCCTAAGGGGTACTTAGGGTGCCCTAAAACTTCAAACATCATGCTTTTATACTTCACTTATCATAGGTAACCATTTGCAAATATAAATCAAGTCTTTAACATGATTTCTAGCCCAAGGTGTGCCTTGGCCGAAACCTTCATGCCCTATTCATGGATTTTTTTTTCCAACATATCATGCCAATAAGACTTAGATCATTGCATATAACTTTGCAAGCTATCATACCACAGGTGAGAGGGATTTACCTTCCTTGATCTTGCTTACAAACTTCGAATAAAAGTTAACAAGAGAACCTCCTTGTCTCTAAACTTTCCTTAGTCCTTGTATCCTTGTAGGGGGCCTTAGATCTTCAAGATGGGGTCCTTGGTGGAACTTTTCTCAAGGGGGAGAGAACCTTGAATTTTCGGCCAAAGCAAGGAGGAAGAAGAAATGAAGAAGAGAAGGGAAGTTGTAACTTCCTTTCCTATTTATATCATTTTGAAAAGGGGTGAATGAAGAGTCATGGTGCCTCTTCTCTTGGTGTCTCTTCATTTCCTACACCTTAACTAATATCCACTTCATTCCCTCCTAGCACTCCCTTGCTAGGTGAATTGGTTAGTGCATGCTTGGTTGTATAAGAGGTCTAAGGTTCAATCCTTGGTGCATGCACTAATTTTCTATTTTATTTTTAATTTATTTCCTATTATTTTCGAAAATTCCTTAAAAATTCCCCCATAATTATGTTAATATTTTTCATTACAATTCATCTATTTTTACATTAAATTTTACTTAAAACTACCCATAATAATGGTACTAGAAAGCCCCTATAAGGCCCCTTAGTACTTAGTTTCTCAATTTAAATGAGAGAACATTAGGTTTCTAGGCTAAGGTTCGTACTAATATTTCTAGATCCTTCGGAAAATTATCTAGACATGCTTAATATTTTAAGGCAAATATTAAGAGAATTTTCTGGGTCGTTACATTTGTGAACCTTTGCGCGAATATAGAATTGCCCGCAGTAAACGGTCAAGGATCGTGGGCCTTGGAGTAGGAGCCGACCGCAACTCCGAACCAAGTAAAATTACTTGTGTTCTTTGTGTGTTTTAATTCCGTTGTGTTTTCTCTTTCTTATCCGAAAAAATTTTCACGATATTCACCCCCCCCTCTATCGTGTTTCTCGATTCAACAAGTGGTATCAGAGCGGGGTAGCTCAAATTGGTGCAACCACCAATTTGGAAATTTTTTGGATTTTTACGAAAATTTTTTCTTTTCCGATCGAACTTTTATCGTTAATCGAGGTTGGTGCAACACCACTCGATAATTTCTTTTAAAATATATTTTTCCCGCACTACTAATCCAAGACCAAGTCTTGGGATAATTTTTTTATCTTTGTTTCAGTAATCTCTAATGGCCATGCAAGAGGGCTTCAGTACAGCCAGACCACCACTCTTTAGTGGGGAGGACTTCTCCTACTAGAAGAGTCGGAAGGAAGTCCACCTGAAAACTCAGGTGGACATGTGGATAATTATCCAATCTCGACTGAAAATCCTGAAAAACGCTGAAGGAGTACCACAATCTTACACCGAATGGGACGCCTCGCTGAAAAGGAAGATCGAGGCCGATGCGAAAGCTACCCAAACACTTCAATGTGGTCTAACCAAAGAAGCTAAACTGGGTGGGACCATTTAACAGTGCAAAGGAACTTTGGGGTAAGTTAATTGAGTTGCATGAAGGAACCTCCGACACCCAAATAAGCAAGAGAGACCTACTGCTAAACAAACTCTACACTATCAAAACGAACGATGGTGAGTCAGTAGCCCAGCTCCACGCCAGAATACAAGAGTTGATGAACGGTCTACATACAATCGGTCACAAGCTAGAAAACTGTGACCTGATCAGGTATACCCTTAACGCTTTCCAGAGAAATACTTTCTGGGCATCTATGGTAGATGCGTACAAAGTTTCAAGGGATCTGTCTAAAATCAAATTAGATGAGTTATTTTCTGAACTTGAATTACATGAGCAGACTAACTACAACCTGGCCGAGAAAGACATTATTTTTGTTGCAGGTAAAACTGGAAAGATGACCAAGAAGAAGCCTCAACCTACACCCGAGTCTGACTTAGACTCAGACTCAGAAGACAGCGAAGGAGATCGACCCAAGCTGGTTCGGCTAGCCCGGGACTATTACAAGGAGCTGAAAAATCAAGCCAACAGAAGGAAAGCCAACCGAAGAAAGGAAGAGCCAATTGAACCTTCAAATGAAAAGACCAAACCAAATGTGACCTGCTACGAATGCAAAAAGAAGGGTCACTACAAGACGGAATGCCCCAATCTGAAGGAGACAAAGAAGACAAGAAGGAAGAAGGCCCTTCAAGCAACATGGGATGAGTCTTCCTCCGAAGAAGAAGAAGAGGCCCCACAATCGAACCTGCTCGCCCTGACTGCTTCGGAAGAAATCGAGACCGAATCAGAATCGGAGTCGGACGACGGAAAGCTCACATTTTCAAAGGATGGCAAAATCACTATAAGTAGATTTTCTAGAGTTCAATTATCAGAGTTAATTGCTTATCTATCTCGCGACTTGGCGAAAGCCAAAATTTGAGTCGAATCCCTCCGACAGGAAGTAAAACTCCTGAAAGAGGGAGCTGACTCTAGATCCTTAACTGAGAAGGTTCAAGAAGGAACCTCTACTCAAGTTGAAAATTTTGAGAAAGAGAACTCCTTCTTGAAAACTCAAGTCAAGGACCTTAGAGCAGCTTTGGAACGATTCACTTCGGGTTCCAAGGGTCTTGACATGATCCTTGGAAAATAGAAGTCCATTCTAAATCGATCCGGATTAGGGTATCGAACCAAGGCTAGATAAAGGTCATATTATGCTGTACTGAATCAGTCTAGACCCAAAATTCAAGCATGGGTACCCAAACTGTAACGACCCGGAAAATTCTCTTAATATTTTATTAAAATATTAAGCATGTCTAGATAATTTTTCGAAGGACCTAGAGGTAATAATACAAACTTTGGCCTAGAAAATCCATATTTTCCCATTTAAATTGGGAAAAAGGGGCACTAATGGGCCTTATATGGGCTTGCTAGTACCATAATTATCGGTGGATTTTAGGTGAAAATTAGTATAAAGATAAATAGGATTTAATTAGACATATTAGCATGATTATGGGTAAGTATTAGTTTAATTTTCCTATTTAATTCGAGGAATTAGGTACTAATGGGCATTAAATGGGCTCCAAAAATGGGTATTAATTGGGTAAAATTTTATATAAATATAAAAGAATTTTATTTAGGAATATTGGCAAAATTATGGGTCATTTTTGGAGAATTTTCGAAATAAAAGGGGAATTTTCGAAAATAAGAAAAAAGATTAAATAAAATAAAAATAAAGATGCATGGGCCAAGGATTGAACCTTGGACCTCTTGTACAACCAATGAATGCTTTAACCAACTCACCTAGCAAGGAATTCTTGTGAGGAAAGGAAGTGAATGGTGGTTAAATGGTAGAGGAAGATGAAGGGCCATAGAAAACTCTTCATTCACCACCTTAATGGTTGATTAATAAGGGGGTTTGGGAGTTTCATTCTTCATGCCATCAAGTGCATTTGCTCCTCTCTTCCTTCTCCATTCTTGCCGAGCACTCAAGGAGGACTTCTCCCTTGAGAAAACTTCACAAAAAGTCTCATCCTCCAAGATCTAAGGTCTTCTCAAGTTTCCAAGGGCTAGGTGTGGTCAAGTCTTCTTCCTTCTTTCCATTCAAGGTCTAAAAATCAAGAAATCTAAGGTAAGACTCCCTCACCTGTGGTATAATAGTTACCAACGTTTTCCATGATTTTTGGCTTGATATATGGGTTAGTTTCGGATTTAATGTTGAAGGGAAACAAAATCCAGGTTTCTATGGTTCAAAGGTTTCGGCCAGCATGTTCTAGAGGTCCATAATTATGCTAAAAATCATGATAATATTATTTTATGTTCCCTTATGATGTTTAGAAGTTAATTGAAATTTTTGGGGATTTTTGGCATGATATATGGGGGGGGGTTTCGGATTTAATGTTGAAGGGAAACAAAATCCAGGTTTCTATGGTTCAAAGGTTTCGGCCAGCATGTTCTAGAGGTCCATAATTATGCTAAAAATCATGATAATATTATTTTATGTTCCCTTATGATGTTTAGAAGTTAATTGAAATTTTTGGGGATTTTTGGCATGATATATGGGTTAGTTTCGGATTTAATGTTGAAGGGAAACAAAATCCAGGTTTCTATGGTTCAAAGGTTTCGGCCAGCATGTTCTAGAGGTCCATAATTATGCTAAAAATCATGATAATATTATTTTATGTTCCCTTATGATGTTTAGAAGTTAATTGAAATTTTTGGGGATTTTTGGCATGATATATGGGTTAGTTTCGGATTTAATGTTGAAGGGAAACAAAATCCAGGTTTCTATGGTTCAAAGGTTTCGGCCAGCATGTTCTAGAGGTCCATAATTATGCTAAAAATCATGATAATATTATTTGATGTTCCCTTATGATGTTTAGAAGTTAATTGAAATTTTTGGGGATTTTTGGCATGATATATGGGTTAGTTTCGGATTAAATGTTGAAGGGAAAACAAAATCAAGGTTTCTATGTTCAAAGGTTTCGGCCAGCATGTTTTAAAGGTCCATAATTATGTTAAAAATCATGATAATGTTATTTACTGGTTCCTTATGATGTTTAGAAGTTAACTGTAATTTTTGGGAATTTTTAGAGTACCCTAGGACACCCTAGGGTCTCGGCCAACATGAGGGAAGCAAAACCCAGAACTTTAAGTTCAAGGGTTTCGGCCAACATGTTTTAAAGGTCTAAAAATATTTTAAAAATCATGATAAGGTTATATACTGTGCCCTTATGATGTGTAGTAAGTAACTATAATTTTTGGGAATTTTTGGGGTACCCTAGAGTACCTTAGGGTATAGGTAATTAGGAGGTATGCTTAAGTAAGGTGAAGGAATACCATGTTAACTAAACCTATAGCTTATATGTCATGAAATATACGTTAGGTCATAGAATGTTTAGACATATGCCATGATTTAGGAATGATATGTATGTATGCCATGATGTATGAATGATATGTATGTATGCCATGTCTTACGAATGATATGAATGTATGCCATGCTTATGTGTGTATGCCATGCTATATGAATGATGTGTACCTATGCCATGTCTAAGAATGAAATGATGAATGAAGGTTAAGTATGATGAACGAATGAATATGCTATGAATGATGATGAATGAAGAAGCATATGAAAGCATTTATTTTATTTTATGGGCTTGTACCGGACCTAAGTAAGGTCCACGGTTCTGGACTACCGATGATGCTGTCCACGGTTCGGGACTACCGATGATGCTGTCCTTACGGTTCGGGACTACCGATGAAGCTGTCCTTACCCTAGTAGGTCGAGATTAGCTACCTCGTATTTACTTAGGGATGCGCGCATATGATGAATGAATGTGGTACAAGCCAGGGCCCAATGCATGTTATGATTATGTTCAAGTATTTAAAAGCATGTTTTCAAGATTAAGCATCCTTATATATATATATGCACAGTTGCTACATGCATCCATTTATGCTATGCATTATGTTATGAAAAGTATGTTTACGAAAAGTATGTTATGAAGATATGTTCATGCCATGATTTTATTTATGTTTATGCCATGATTTTATTTATGTGTATGCCATGCTTTTATTTATGTTTGTGCCATGATTTTATTTATGTTTATGCCATGATTTTTGTTTATGTGTATGCCATGATATTATTTAAGCTTATGCCATGATATTATTTAGGTTTATGCCATGATGTTATTTATGTTTATGCCATGATTTTATGCTAGTTTAGAATGTCATGCTTTAATTATGTTTATGATAGTTTAGGATGCCATGATTTTATCTATGTTTATGTTAGTTTAGGATGCCATGATTTTATGCTAGTTTAGAATGCCATGCTTTACTTATGTTTATGATAGTTTAGGATGCCATGACTTTATCTATGTTTATGTTAGTTTAGGATGCCATGATGTTATGCTAGTTTAGGATGCCATGGTTTAATTATGTTTATGTTACGTTAGAATGCCATTATTTTGTTCATGCTCATGCTAGTATGGGATGCCATGATTGTAATTAGATTTATGTCATGATTTTATTTATGTCTATATCAAGTATTATGCCATGCTATGATTGTTTACGATGTTTATGTTATGTCAATGATTATGCCATACCCGAATGTTTATGGTTATGTTTATGCCATGCTATGAATGGGGTGAAGCTATGTCCATGACATGTCAAATGAATGCTAAGTGATGCTAAGGATGATGTTCTAAGTAAAGCGCTAAGAGTGCTAATGTTTCATATGCTTATGATTAAGTGACGGACGGTTTTAGTGAGTAGGAAAGAGTCTTACTAAGCCTGTGTGCTTATAGTTTTATTATCTTATACCGCAGATCACGCAAAGGAACAGTAAGGAAGCAGCAGGAGGGCTTTGCAGAATGTGTGTGATAGTGACTTGGCCAAGAGACCATATGTTTGCTTGCCTTATGATAGAACTTTACCTTTACTACTAAGTACTTGAATATGACTATGACTCTATGATATGATGCTAAAGGATGACAGAATGCTAAAGTATAACATGATGCTAAGTATGACATGATGCTAAGTATGTTATGATGCTAGGAATGATAGAAAGTGCATGTAGGTGTAAGTTCAAAGTTTTCCGCTGCGTTATGATGTCTACATGCCCTAAGTATGTTAACGTAGCACCGCTTTATGGTGGTCAAAAAAAAAAAAAAGCGGGTGTTACAGGTTGGTATCAGAGCAGTAACCATCTCACTACACACACATCAAGCCCTCTTCCTGCCGCTTCCAAGTAAGTATCTTTAAGTGTATTTTATGTTTTATTATGTTCCTAGAATGACGATATCTAGGACTATAGAATATGCAAGTATGAACAATGTTATATGATGAAAGGTACTTTGAGATAAGTACCTATGAACGATATATATTTTAGTATATTATCTTATTTTAGGAATTAAATATTAGCACAATATAGGGGTAGGAAAAAGAAAACTGATATTGGCCATACTTGTCTTTGATGAAGGGAAGCATGGCTAGAAGACAGAGTAACAGAATTAATAAGACTACTACATCGGCTGACCTGATGCTCAATATACCTAATATCATAACCTACTTTAAGTCACATCATAAGACAATCATGTATAAGTATTTTGCCTTATACATTAGGTTAAGTTAGTCATAATACAATTAGTCATAAGTGTGACTCAACCTTGTGTTCATAAACATGGTGTTAATTGGGCACCATCATAATATTAGAAATTAAGGTGAACCTGGTATTAACATAATGTTATATAACCTGTACATTTATGAGTTACCAATCATATAATATAATTATATTATATTATATAAAGCAAATGACAATAATATGAGAGTGTGTACTAATATAAGATTATCATCAATATAACTATACAATTCCTTATTATATAAGTATTATTATAATTCACCTATCATATAGGTTCTTAATATGAGCCTACATACAGGTTGACATGTGTCATCTCAACCTATAAGTTATCACCTATACAAATTCTTCCATAAGCAATTATAGGTATTATACCTATAATTTATATGATAAATAACTATAATTTATGATATTATGTATACCCTATAATATAGTCTCATGTAGGGAATTATATGATAGCCTACATAAATAAGATTATAACAGTGTTAGTTACATTATACTAATACTAATATAATTAATGGCATAAGTCATACGGTATGACCTAGAATGATACGCATAGGGTAGTGTCCTAATTATATTAACACTTATTATAGATTAGGGGTCCACTATATTTTCATACTAATTATCAATATTAGTATTATCAACGTATGTTTCACTATTATCTTATAGATAACCTTAAGTTATTTTATGGTAATATAATAAATATGAACTCACTAATCATATAAATAACCATATGAATATATAAGTTTATAGATAACTTAACAAACTAGAATGTAGATAGAAGAGAAATGTAGTATTTGTTATACTAGTGTTAATACAGATAAAAGATGTATGTGAGAAGCAGAGACATGGAAATCAGTGCTAATTGAGAAGAGCAATTCGGAGTAATAAATTGGTGCATAGATGATGAACTTGTGCATAGTGAGTGAAAGTTAGAGTCTTGGTTGAAGTACCAAATGGAATTAAACAGGAATACGTTAAATGATATTCCTTCATGGGCAGCTTAATAGCAGACAAAATTTTGACAATAAGTGATAGAAACAGATAGACAATGAGAGCTAGAAAAAAAAATGTCTGAGAGGAAATCATATTATGTATTAGAACCACGTAAATATAGGGATGCAGCATAACGAATAAAATGATATGATAGCACGAAGAGTAGAAGCAGATATTATGGTACTTAGAAATCATAAGGATGTAGAAATTTTGATCTAAGAGTTGCATAACTAATAGACAAAACTAGAACAAGGAGATACCCTTAGTCAAAGTCTTATGGCAAAGTCAACGGTTCGAAGAAGCTACCTGGGAACGCGAGGACGAAATGAGGCGCAAGTACCCGGAGTTATTCTAAGTTCGAGGACGAACTTTCACGAGGTATGGGGGATTGTAACGACCCGGAAAATTCTCTTAATATTTTATTAAAATATTAAGCATGTCTAGATAATTTTCCGAAGGACCTAGAGGTAATAATACAAACTTTGGCCTAGAAAATCCATATTTTCCCATTTAAATTGGGAAAAAGGGGCACTAATGGGCCTTATATGGGCTTGCTAGTACCATAATTATCGGTGGATTTTAGGTGAAAATTAGTATAAAGATAAATAGGATTTAATTAGACATATTAGCATGATTATGGGTAAGTATTAGTTTAATTTTCCTATTTAATTCGAGGAATTAGGTACTAATGGGCCTTAAATGGGCTCCAAAAATGGGTATTAATTGGGTAAAATTTATATAAATATAAAAGAATTTTATTTAGGAATATTGGCAAAATTATGGGTCATTTTTGGAGAATTTTCGAAATAAAAGGGGAATTTTCGAAAATAAGAAAAAAGATTAAATAAAATAAAAATAAAGATGCATGGGCCAAGGATTGAACCTTGGACCTCTTGTACAACCAATGAATGCTTTAACCAACTCACCTAGCAAGGAATTCTTGTGAGGAAAGGAAGTGAATGGTGGTTAAATGGTAGAGGAAGATGAAGGGCCATAGAAAACTCTTCATTCACCACCTTAATGGTTGATTAATAAGGGGGTTTGGGAGTTTCATTCTTCATGCCATCAAGTGCATTTGCTCCTCTCTTCCTTCTCCATTCTTGCCGAGCACTCAAGGAGGACTTCTCCCTTGAGAAAACTTCACAAAAAGTCTCATCCTCTAAGATCTAAGGTCTTCTCAAGTTTCCAAGGGCTAGGTGTGGTCAAGTCTTCTTCCTTCTTTCCATTCAAGGTCTAAAAATCAAGAAATCTAAGGTAAGACTCCCTCACCTGTGGTATAATAGTTACCAACGTTTTCCATGATTTTTGGCTTGATATATGGGTTAGTTTCGGATTTAATGTTGAAGGGAAACAAAATCCAGGTTTCTATGGTTCAAAGGTTTCGGCCAGCATGTTCTAGAGGTCCATAATTATGCTAAAAATCATGATAATATTATTTGATGTTCCCTTATGATGTTTAGAAGTTAATTGAAATTTTTGGGGATTTTTGGCATGATATATGGATGGGTTTCGGATTTAATGTTGAAGGGAAACAAAATCCAGGTTTCTATGGTTCAAAGGTTTCGGCCAGCATGTTCTAGAGGTCCATAATTATGCTAAAAATCATGATAATATTATTTTATGTTCCCTTATGATGTTTAGAAGTTAATTGAAATTTTTGGGGATTTTTGGCATGATATATGGGTTAGTTTCGGATTTAATGTTGAAGGGAAACAAAATCCAGGTTTCTATGGTTCAAAGGTTTCGGCCAGCATGTTCTAGAGGTCCATAATTATGCTAAAAATCATGATAATATTATTTGATGTTCCCTTATGATGTTTAGAAGTTAATTGAAATTTTTGGGGATTTTTGGCATGATATATGGGTTAGTTTCGGATTTAATGTTGAAGGGAAACAAAATCCAGGTTTCTATGGTTCAAAGGTTTCGGCCAGCATGTTCTAGAGGTCCATAATTATGATAAAAATCATGATAATATTATTTGATGTTCCCTTATGATGTTTAGAAGTTAATTGAAATTTTTGGGGATTTTTGGCATGATATATGGGTTAGTTTCGGATTAAATGTTGAAGGGAAAACAAAATCAAGGTTTCTATGTTCAAAGGTTTCGGCCAGCATGTTTTAAAGGTCCATAATTATGTTAAAAATCATGATAATGTTATTTACTGGTTCCTTATGATGTTTAGAAGTTAACTGTAATTTTTGGGAATTTTTAGAGTACCCTAGGACACCCTAGGGTCTCGGCCAACATGAGGGAAGCAAAACCCAGAACTTTAAGTTCAAGGGTTTCGGCCAACATGTTTTAAAGGTCTAAAAATATGTTAAAAATCATGATAAGGTTATTACTGTGCCCTTATGATGTGTAGTAAGTAACTATAATTTTTGGGAATTTTTGGGGTACCCTAGAGTACCTTAGGGTATAGGTAATTAGGAGGTATGCTTAAGTAAGGTGAAGGAATACCATGTTAACTAAACCTATAGCTTATATGTCATGAAATATACGTTAGGTCATAGAATGTTTAGACATATGCCATGATTTAGGAATGATATGTATGTATGCCATGATGTATGAATGATATGTATGTATGCCATGTCTTACGAATGATATGAATGTATGCCATGCTTATGTGTGTATGCCATGCTATATGAATGATGTGTACCTATGCCATGTCTAAGAATGAAATGATGAATGAAGGTTAAGTATGATGAACGAATGAATATGCTATGAATGATGATGAATGAAGAAGCATATGAAAGCATTTATTTTATTTTATGGGCTTGTACCGGACCTAAGTAAGGTCCACGGTTCTGGACTACCGATGATGCTGTCCACGGTTCGGGACTACCGATGATGCTGTCCTTACGGTTCGGGACTACCGATGAAGCTGTCCTTACCCTAGTAGGTCGAGATTAGCTACCTCGTATTTACTTAGGGATGCGCGCATATGATGAATGAATGTGGTACAAGCCAGGGCCCAATGCATGTTATGATTATGTTCAAGTATTTAAAAGCATGTTTTCAAGATTAAGCATCCTTATATATATATATGCACAGTTGCTACATGCATCCATTTATGCTATGCATTATGTTATGAAAAGTATGTTTACGAAAAGTATGTTATGAAGATATGTTCATGCCATGATTTTATTTATGTTTATGCCATGATTTTATTTATGTGTATGCCATGCTTTTATTTATGTTTGTGCCATGATTTTATTTATGTTTATGCCATGATTTTTGTTTATGTGTATGCCATGATATTATTTAAGCTTATGCCATGATATTATTTAGGTTTATGCCATGATGTTATTTATGTTTATGCCATGATTTTATGCTAGTTTAGAATGCCATGCTTTAATTATGTTTATGATAGTTTAGGATGCCATGATTTTATCTATGTTTATGTTAGTTTAGGATGCCATGATTTTATGCTAGTTTAGAATGCCATGCTTTACTTATGTTTATGATAGTTTAGGATGCCATGACTTTATCTATGTTTATGTTAGTTTAGGATGCCATGATGTTATGCTAGTTTAGGATGCCATGGTTTAATTATGTTTATGTTACGTTAGAATGCCATTATTTTGTTCATGCTCATGCTAGTATGGGATGCCATGATTGTAATTAGATTTATGTCATGATTTTATTTATGTCTATATCAAGTATTATGTCATGCTATGATTGTTTACGATGTTTATGTTATGTCAATGATTATGCCATACCCGAATGTTTATGGTTATGTTTATGCCATGCTATGAATGGGGTGAAGCTATGTCCATGACATGTCAAATGAATGCTAAGTGATGCTAAGGATGATGTTCTAAGTAAAGCGCTAAGAGTGCTAATGTTTCATATGCTTATGATTAAGTGACGGACGGTTTTAGTGAGTAGGAAAGAGTCTTACTAAGCCTGTGTGCTTATAGTTTTATTATCTTATACCGCAGATCACGCAAAGGAACAGTAAGGAAGCAGCAGGAGGGCTTTGCAGAATGTGTGTGATAGTGACTTGGCCAAGAGACCATATGTTTGCTTGCCTTATGATAGAACTTTACCTTTACTACTAAGTACTTGAATATGACTATGACTCTATGATATGATGCTAAAGGATGACAGAATGCTAAAGTATAACATGATGCTAAGTATGACATGATGCTAAGTATGTTATGATGCTAGGAATGATAGAAAGTGCATGTAGGTGTAAGTTCAAAGTTTTCCGCTGCGTTATGATGTCTACATGCCCTAAGTATGTTAACGTAGCACCGCTTTATGGTGGTCAAAAAAAAAAAAAAAGCGGGTGTTACACAAACTGTGCCTGAACAACCAAATTGGACCAAATCAGTATTGGATCCCCAAGGACAAGATTCATATCTTGCCTAATCATTACCGTGGCTTTAGTCCAGGGGGAGCCAACTTAAAAACCATTTTTATAGTTAAATGAATTTCTTTTCTTGTTTTAAATTGCATGATTGTTTGTCTATTTATTTTCTGCAATTTACCATGCTTAGACCTAGGACTGGTTAGACTAAGGACTGAACCAATTAACTGAAATTTGAACAACATAGTATTGGGTGGTGGTGAGATGATAGTACGTTAGGGAAGCCTTTTCTAATAAGGTCAAGTATACATTACTTGGTCTCTTTAGACTGGTGAAACTAGCCGAAGCTACCGATCCAAGACCCAAGCTAGTTAGACCAGAATTTCCCAAAATGTAACCTTGAAAATGAAATTTCACTAAAAGGCTTTATCAAGGAAAGGGTTGATGATCCAATAAGGCTACGGCCAAAGAAGGCCTTGTGCCTCACCTAGACCTGGAAGCCAATTTTTGAAATTCAAATTCAGTTTACTCTTTGTCAAATTCGAATCTAACACAAATTTTCAGTTAATCTTAAATTCAAATATTCTTTTTCAAATTAAATTCAAAACTAATTGTTTTCAAAATTAATTTAACTTTTCTAAATTAATCATGGTCTTTCTAAATACTTCTATTAAAAACTGTCTCACAAAAACCTATAAGTTAACGTGATTGATAACCAGATACCGGGTGAGATAGTTAGGACTTATGTTAATGCAAAATCTGATTTCTATAATGGTGTTAAATAAAAACATTGAATTAAGAATTAAATTGACTTGATTGTTGGTTGGTCATTAGAGTCAAACCAGGTCAAAATAGTCAAACCTGGTCAAACAGTCAAATAATCTCAACTCGGGCGCCCATGACCCCTCGGGCGCCCCCTTCCCTTTCTCATCGACCAAGACAGCAAAGCTGTTAATACCTAGCTGAGCTAGGCGCCTGGGACCTATCGGGCGCCTAGTCCTTTTAGACTATTCGGGGCAGCAAAAGCTGCCACACATGGCAACTGATGCAGGCGCCCGGGTCCTCACGGGTGCCTCCAAGGACAGCGTCAACATCAAGAAAGCTGCCTTTGGCAGTATACGCCTGACCCAGCCACTCGATCCCTCCCGGGCGCCCGAGCAAACCATATAAAAAGCCACCGAAACCCCCTTTATTTGCCACCCCAAAACTAACTCTCTTCTCCATCTCTTCTCCTTCCTAAGGTGTCCAAACGACTCTCTCGTGCCCTCGAACACTTCACTTCAACCATGCCTCCCTGGATCACTACCCGGTATCAATTTTTCATGCATTTTTTAATTCCTTTTAGTTATTTTGCTAAATGCATGTTCCTTGTTACTTGTTTAGAAAACGTCGTACTATTCAACCCAACCCCGGGCCCGAGCCTAGCCCTGACCCTAGGTTTCTGACCCTAGAACTAATGAATAAGTTTGCTAGGACAACCTATAAACCCATAAAGATAAGCTTCTTGAATAGACAGTTTTTCACTCAATCCTGTCCAGTAACTATTGACGTCATTAACTTCTATCAACTTGATCGACTTGTTTTCTGCACTCATCCTATAAATACGACCCTATGTGCAGAATTTTACAACAACTTAGTAAGACAAGATGATCTTAGCTATGTCACCACTGTACAAGGAATGCCCTTGACGATCACGCCCTTGTTGTTTAACAGATTTCTTGGACTGCGACCTTCCCAGTCCACCTTCTGCTGTTACCCTCCTAGAGATCCTCCCTTTGCTCCTCCCTACTCCCATATTGATTTGGATACTCTTTATTCATATTTCTATAGAGCTGCTCAAAACCCCCTGGTTAGTCGGTTTCAATCAGTAGATCTTCAGGTCCAGGACTATGCTCTTTATAGAGTTCAAGTTCATTGCATTCTTCCCTTGACCACTAGGGACGTCGCGACCATGCGACCTTTCAATACTTTCCTACTGTATGCTTTGATCCATCACCTAGATATTGATATTGGACTCCACATATTTCACACCATTCTACATGCATCCAGTGTCACTACTCAGGGTCGGGTACACACCCCTTACTGCCACATCATCACTTCTCTTCTTCATCATCACGGTCGCGATATTACCGACGGAGAGATGACCTTGATGACTGAGTTTGACGAGATTGGGTATAGAAACTTTTCCCTAGCGGGCATAGATGTCTCGGGTATCGGGGTTTTATCATGGAGACGTCAGCGAACCGGAGTCTAGATCGATTCCAATGAGGAGGTAGAGATCGACATCGCAGATCTCGCTGCCGAGATCCGAGAGCAGATGGACGAGCCCCCACCGCCGACGCTCAACGAGAGAGTGACACGACTTGAGACAGAGATTCATAGCCTTCGAGAGGAAGAGGAAGCCCACTACATCGAGATAATCGACGCGATTCGGGCAGAGCATGATGTAAACTGAGCTTACCATAACGAGCACATGGAAGCTATTCTAGCCGACCGCCAGACGAGAGATGCCACCACACTGAGCGCATGGATGCTCTCCGAGCCAAGCATGAGGCAAATCAAGCCCGACATGACGAGATGATGTCTTGGTTCCAAAACTGGCATCTCGGTCCATTCTTCCCTCTGGGCCCCTCCTCTTAGACTCCAGATGACTTCAGTTGACTTATTATACTATTGACTGATGTTTGACTTGTGGTTTGACTGTGCTGGTCATCGCTTTGACCAGTTGGCTTATCTAGTTGCTTTCTTGATTATCTGATTTTTATCAGTTACTAAGTTAGGGTTATGCTTGGTAGAATAGGACTGCTCTAAGTTTTTTTCAAAAACTGTCTTACTTTCTACAAAATTAATTTTTTTAATCTTATTTTGTTATTTAAAATGATTTTTCCGACATAGTTTTCTTAAATAAAAATTATCCCCTTCAAAACTAGGGCTTTTTCGCAAAATAGACTTAGCCTAGGCCCTAACCCTAGAACTGCATGCACCAATAGATCTAGAAGCCAGCATCTCACAAGCACCTTTGGGTACTTTTGATTGATCACCTAAAATGGGTTGAGATGCTTAGGTCTTTTCCTTGATTCAAGATGCTTAAGTCTGTGCATCTACAGTAATTGGGGAACTAAATACCAATCAACATTAATCAAGTTAAGTGTCAAACTTAGAAAATCTAACTTGATCAGAACACTTAACTTGACTAACCCTAGCAAATGCTACTATTTATAACAGTTAGTAAGTAGCTAATTGGGTTAGACAGGACCCGAAAGTAGAAATTCAAATTGATTTGGTCTAGTTTAAATTTAGAATTGGTTCAGTACAGCATTTTTACCTTAATTACTCAATTTCAATGCTAATTTTTTGCTATATTTTTTTTGATATATGGCAAAGGGGGAGAGATTGGAAAGGAGAGAAATTTTCAAAACTTTTAAATTGTTTTTCACCAAAATTAATTTTTTTTCAAAAACTTTTATCTCATGTTTTTCAAAAAGCAAAGCTCTTTAACTACTTAAGTTCATTTTGAAAGTTAATTTTACTTGCTTTCAAAACTTATTCTAAGTACTTATCCTGAAAAATTTTCTGAAATTTTACTAAGTCATAAATTCAGTGTTTGAAAAATTTTCTATGTACTTATGCTTTCTTAAACTGTTAGAAAAATTTTCTAAGTACTTACACTTTCTAGCATTCAAAGATTTATTCCAAATTTTTGGTTGGTCGAAAATCTTCTAAATGTAAAATTCAAATTCCCCTGAAAATTTTGGTCTCAAAATATTTTGAAAATGCTTTTCTAACTTAAAAACATGTTCTTGAAAATTTTCTAAGTGTTGAAAACTTGAAAAACACTTCACGTTAAGACTTAGAAACTTTTTCAAAAACCCCACGGACTTTTGAAAAACTTAGGGGGAGATTTCTTCCAGGGGGAGGAAATAAAACATAAGTTACTTACTTACCTGTTTTTGTTTAACTTAACTTTTTGAACCGGGTTGCCATAAATCAAAAAGGGGGAGATTGTTGGTGCAAGCAGCACCTAAGTCAAACCTGGGTTTTGATAATGGCAAAGGGTTCAAGAGTTAAGATGTTATTTTTGTCTAATGTGTTCACTGAGTGTACAAAAAGAAGTCCTGGCGAAGGGCAGTTGGGCAACTAGCGAAGGACTGCTATGCGTCGAAACCCTAAGACCTGGCGAAGGACTGCTAGGCACCTGGCGAAGGGCTGCTAGGCATCGAAGACCTGGCGAAGGGTTGCTAGGCACCAGGCGAAGGACTGCTAGGCATCGAAGACCTGGCGAAGGGTTGCTAGGCACCTGGCGAAGGGCTGCTAGGCATTGAAGACCTGGCGAAGGGCTGCTAGGTACTTGGCGAAGGGTTGCTGGGCAAAAGTTCAACCGGAGGAGCCGGTTGGCAAAAGGTAAACTCTCCTGATAGGAGTAGGTGAGGACGAGTTCCCCGTCGAGGGAACAGTAGGCATCAGTTCGACCTAGGGTTGCATTTGGGAGACCCAAAGTCAGAATCAAGACAGCTACGGCTGTAAAAACTAACTAATATTCTTGCCTTGTTTGTGTTGATACTAACCTTGAATGCAGGGACCGAAGGAGTGTGTTTCTGCAGCTCAGAATGCCCCAAAGGAGGAGGGCAGGCAGCTGGGCTAGGCGCCCGGGAGGTCCCGGGCGCCCAAGGTCAAAGCCAACACAGCAGTAAACCAAGAAGCGCTTCGAATCAACACTAGGCTAGGCGCCCGGGAGGTCCTGGGCGCCCAAGGTAAAAGCCAAAGATGAGTCGAAGCAAAATCAGCCACGAAGCCAGCGGACCCAGTCAACCTGGGCGCCTGAGAGGTCTCGGGCTCCCCAGTCAGCTCCAGAGCCGATTCGAAGGGGATAATTGTTGGTGCAGGAAGCACCATATCGAACCTTGTTTTGATATTGGCAAAGGATTCAAAGTTAAGTTTGTTTGTGATCTAACAATATTCACTGAGTGTGCAGGAAAAGTCCTAGCGAAGGGCTGCTAGGCACCTGGCGAAGGGCTGCCAGGATCCAAAGCCCTAGCGAAGGACTGCTAGGCAACTGGCGAAGGACTGCCAGTACCCAAGCCCTAGCGAAGGACTGCTAGGCAACTGGTGAAGGACTGCCAGTACCCAAGCCCTAGCGAAGGACTGGTAGGCAACTGGCGAAGGAATGCCAGAGTAAAAAGCCCTAGCGAAGAACTGCTAGGCAATTGGCGAAGGACTGCCAGCATCCAAGCCCTGGCGAAGGACTGCCAGTATCAAGCCCTAGCGAAGGACTGCTAGGCTCCAGGCGAAGGACAGTCTGGGACCGAAGCCCTAGCAAAGGACTGCTAGGTAACTAGCGAAGGACTGCCAGTTTACAAGACCTAACAAAGGACCGTCAGGCAAAAGTCCAACCAAAGGAACGGTTGGCATTAGGTAAATTCTCCCGAGAGGAGTAGGTGAGGACGCGTTCCCCGTCGAGGGAACAGTAGGCGTCGGTTCGACCTAGGACTCCATTTTGGAGACCAAAGTCAGAACCAAGACAGCTAAGGCTGTATAAATCTAATAATTTATTATGTTATTGTGTTTTGGACTAACCCTGGATGCAGGACCGAAGGAACGTGAGTCTGCAGCTCAGAGTGCCTCAAAGGAGTGAGGCAACGGCTGACCAGGGCGCTCGGAGTGTCCCGGGCGCCCCCAAGGTGAACACCAAACACACAATCAAAAAGTGCGCTTCGACAGTACAAGCTGCGGGTGCCCCTGTGCTTCCGGGCGCCCCAGTTGCTCGCGGGCGCCCCCTGCGCTGCGGGCGCCCCCATGCGCACACCTCGAACCAAAACCCTTCGAAGCCAGAAAATAAGAATTGACCCAGTCAACCCGGGCGCCCCTACCGCTCCGGGCGCCCCGGTCAAAGCGGATCCAGAGGATCAGACGCGACCGAGAGCTCTGCGGATCGGAGGCCATGTGGGGGGCGCCCCCGACATCCCGGGCACCCCCAGGCCCTATATAAAGGGCCCTCGACCCCATGCTTCTAACATCAATTCTTTCAACGCCTCAAAGCTCTTCTGCTCTCGCACCTTGCTCCGGAAACTCTCCAAATCAAGCCGACGACGTCCTGCTGCCCCGACATAATCGATCTACTCCGGACGTCGGTAAAAGAGCTAGTTTAACGTTTACTGTACTTCATTCTAATCCTTTAATCTTTTGTAAACGAGTTTTGCGCCTGATATAGAATTGCCCAAAGTAAACGGTCAACGACCGTGGGCCTTGGAGTAGGAGTCGACACAAGCTCCGAACCAAGTAAATCGATTGTGTCTTTGTGCTGTGTTTTCTTTTCATTTTCCGCTGTGCACTTACTCTTACGTAAATCCGAAAGTTTTTCGATATTCACCCCCCCTCTATCGGGATTCTCGATCCAACAATAAGCACTGACCAAGATTCGGATAGAGGTTCTCGGATCCGAAGGCACGTGTCAGGCGCCCCCGACGTCCCAGGCACCCCCAGGAGCACTATAAAAGGGGCTCGACCCCTAAGGCTTCAACAACACTTTTTCCAACGCCTCCAAGCTTTTCGTTCAAGCGCTCTGCTCCAGAAAACTCCGTTCTCGACATTCCAGCGCCGACGATGACCCTCTGCTCTGAAGTACGATCCGCATCAGGGCGTCGGTAACAAAAAGTGTAATTTATTTACTTACTGCACTATTTTTGTATTAAATCTGTAAACCTTTGCGCAAATATAGAATTGCCCGCAGTAAATGGTCAAGGACAGTGGGCCTTGGAGTAGGAGCTGACCACGACTCCGAACCAAGTAAAATTACTTGCGTTCTTTGTGTGTTTTAATTCCGCTGCATTTTCTCTTTCTTATCCGAAAAAGTTTTCACGATATTCACCCCCCTCCTATCTTGTTTCTCGATCCAACAAACTCTCTCATCTCCTCTGCAAGATCTTGAGCTCGGCTTTCTTTCTCCTTCGCGATTTGTGAGGTCACGAGCCTTTTTCATTCGCGCCACTTGTGTGTGCTTCCTCTGCGCAACTCAGCCGAGTGGGTCCTCTCAACCAACTCAACCGCCAGTTGTGTATTTCTCTCTTCATGGCACCTATGTAAGCAAATCCTTGCAGTTTTCATTTATGTTCATTTCATAAATTATGATTTTTGTGCTAACCATGAGAATTCTACTTGTGTTGTGCCCTTAAATCTATTTTTGTTGTGTGTGCCGTGACCTTCCGAAACCCATTCATGATCTTGCCGTGATCACCCATTTCTGTGCCATGATCATCAATTTAATTTGTGTCGTGATCTTAACCTCAATTGATCAATTTAATTTGTGTCATGATCTTAACCTCAATGATCATTTCAATGTCGTGTCCTATTCCTCAACCCTTAGGAAATCTTCAAAGGGGAAAGCACCAGCTGAGGGGACCTCAAGGTCCAAAGCTCCCTCATCCTCTTCTAGGCCTCAACCATCCTCAAGCTCTAGGTTCCCCAATGCATATTTTGAACAAGCCTTCCAAACTAGAACATTTAAACTCCGCCCGTGTAGATCGATTGATAGGCCTTTCTTATATTAGCACTGTCCCTCTATTAAAGAGGTTATTGATTTTTACAATCTTGAATTTTTCCTTTCTCTCGAGCGGACCATCAATGTTGATCTTGTGTCCGAATTCTACAACAATATGCAACCTAGACCACAAGGGGGTTTGGGGTATATAACTCGGGTAGCCAAAACCAACCTTGACTTCACCTACAGAAATTTTTCAGAATATCTTGGCTGTCGACGATCGCCAAATTTCTACTCTATCTACCCTGAGATCCCGGATCCTCTGCTGCCTCCGTTTGAGGGAGTCACCCCCGACTCCATCTACGAGCATTTCTTTGGACAGCCTAGGCCAGATGGCCTTGATGAGCTGGCTCCTGACTTCCCCACCTTTGCTGCCCTTCGCCTTTCTCCTGTTGATTATATCCTTTTTAAGATTATCACAAACTGCCTTCTGCCAATCACTTTAAAACCTCTCAGTGAAATCCACCCATACCATTGCTTGCTGCTCTATACGATGCATCGCCGTCTGGATTATGATATCACGGCGAGCATTATCTTTTCCATCATAGCCTATAGCGAGCCCGAGCGGCGCACAGTCTACATATCTTTTGGACACGTTATCACTGACTGGCTTCAGTCAGTCGGTGTCGATGTGTCCAAGGGTAGGATTGTGTCGATGGTTCGACAAGACTGCCGACTTGGTAAACGTGCGTTTGCCAAGTCTAGCATTGTTGTTGAACCTCAGGGCCAGGTCCTTTAGTGGAAGGATGGGAGGGGCTTAGGAGAGCTACCTCGGGCAGCCCATATTCAAGTACCAGCAGCTCCGGCTGTACATCAGGAGGCGCCCGTCGCAGCAGCACAGGAGGAGTACGAGCCGGATCTTGATCTCCGCTGGCAGGTCACGGAGCTGGAGCAGGCTATGTAGCATGAGTTTCATGTGTCCAGCTCTGACGACAGGAGATCTGCTCTGAGGTTCAGACTATCGACCGTAGATTACACTCGTTAGAGTCCGACGTCTCTGGGATCTGTTCTGATCAGCAGGCGTGGTTTGCGGAGTGGCGCGCTTGGGCTGCTGGTCATCCGTACTAGCCTGCAGTTCCTGGATCTGCGCCCTCCAGCAGCACTGCCCTGGGGAGCTTCCTATCGGAGATGACACATCATATGATCCGATGCAGTCTGACGACCCTCCAGTTCAGGATTGATTGTGTTTGCTGTATTCTGCTTCTGACTGTGACTCCATGACTTGTTTTGTATGTCTGTCTGATGGTTTTTATGTATGACTGCTATTTCATGGTTTTTTCTATTCCATGTTTATTGCTATTTCATGTTGTATTCTATTTCATATGATGCGTATGACTGTTTTATCCTGCAGTATCTTTTCATATGCTTCTCATATGATCTCAAATTCATCATATCCTTTTTGTTTTAGGAAAAGCCCTAGGTTGAGGGGGAGGCATTTTAAACTTAGCAACCAGTCTACACCCTTTTCGGTGTTTGACAAAGGGGGAGAGTGTGGTTAGTTAAGTTTAGGATGATTATGAGTATAACTATTGTAGGGGGAGGACTCTGATTCTCCTACGATAGTGAAATTTGATTACAATTGATTCCAAATACCTAAACTTAAAATCGGGTTGTCAAACAACAAAAAGGGAGAGATTGTTGATGCAGTCTAACCCTGATTGTTGTTTTGGTGTTGACACCGATTTAAGTTTAGGTTAATGAGATGAGTCTGGATTAAGTCCTTGTCGGGGACTGGGCACGACTCCCCGTGAGTGAAGCTGGGTCTTGGTGAGTGTAGCCGGGTTACAGAAACTCTAGTGAGTGAAGCCGGGTCCCGGTGAGTGAAGCCGGGTGATGGAAACCACGGTAAGTGAAGCCGGGTCCTGGTGAGTGAAGCCAGGTGACTGAAACCCCGGTGAGTGAAGGCGGGTCCTGGTGAGTGAAGCCAGGTGATGGAAACCCCGGTGAGTGAAGCCGGGTCTTGGTGAGTGAAGTCAGATGATGGAAATCCCAGTGAGTGAAACCAGGTGACTGAATCCCTGGTGAGTGAAGCCATGTCCTAGCTAGGGAAGCTAGGTTGAACGAAGTCCCGGTGAGTGAAGCTGGGCACGAAGTCTTGGTCCGGGGGACTGAGTATTCCGTGTACTGGTCGGAGAGGGTGTTGGGACCGGGTGCATGTTGACAAGGATACGGGTTCGTAAAATTTTAAAATTTTTACGTGCAACGGAAGAATTAGCATAAAATAATTTCCTAAATTATTTTAACCACGTATCTAGCATGCAACCTTATGATGTGTGGACATAATCATAAATTAAAACTTTGCGGAAAAAGTAAACTAATTTACTAAGTACCTCTCGTAACTCGAAGTAAGGGACGAGATCCAACCGTAGCGTCCCTTGGAAGCTCCGCCTCTATTCGCGTCCACGCCGAGTTCTCTTCGGGATGACTTCACAAAGCCACGAGTTTTGTGCCGACGAGAACTACTAGATTCTCCGAAGACAGAACTAAAAGATCAAGAAGGAAGAAAGGAAACTAACCACCAATGTAACGGAATCTAAATTCCGAGAAGAGAGGAGTTGTGATCTGCTTCTTCTTCTTATTGGTTGGCTTCTCCTTGGTGATGGTGACTCACGGCAACCTCAAGGGAGGTTGAGGTTGCACCGGCCCTAGCTTGGACAAGGGGTGCCGGCCCTAGCTTGGAAGATGGGCGCCGGCCCTAGCTTGGAAGATGGGCGCCGACCCTAGCTTGAGAGAAGGGAAGAAGAGAATAAGAGAGAGAGAGAGAGATAAAGCTACTAATCTCTTGATTACTCCATTGAAATTTAGGGCTTTCCTTTGGTTCCTTTATAATGTAGCCTCTCCCTTGCCAAGTCTCCCTCTTAACAGAATTAACGGAATTAGTTATCATAAGAAATTTATCTTATAAAATTTCTTATGACTTATTCCGTTATGCCTAGTTTTATTATAACTAACTTTATAATAAAACAAATTCTCTTAACGGAATTTTCATAACAAATTTATTCTATAAATTCTCTTATGAATTATTCCGTTTAAACCAAGTTTTATTATAACTAACTTTATAATAAAACAAATATATCTCTCTTTTTATTATGGAATAAATTTTACAAGAAATTTATAAACTTTCTTATTATGGAAAAATCAATTCATAATTGATTTTATACAATTAAAATAAACCATTCCATGGATCATTTTAATTTCCATAAAAGAATAAATTTATATAAATTTATTTATATAAATTTCTTTATACAAAAATTTATTTATCCATAATTTATAAAACAAATCGCGCTAGATTTATTTTATTAATTAAACCAATTAAATTGGTTTATCCCCTTTTTAATGGTCGGCCAAACCAAGAGGGTGACACCCTCTTTGGCCGGCCAAACCAAGCCGTTTCCATCGCGAATTAAACTCATTTAATTCGCCCAATAAGCCTTCAAAAGACTTAGCCAATTTTAGCTTCCGTTGCGCCTCTGATTAACTCAGATTCGACTTATTTCTCTTGATTGGAAAATACAATTTTCAACTCGTTTTAAATCCCTCGGATTACTCATAGTGCGTGTGACTAAATAGGCTTTCGATTTATGTTGGCCGTCTATAATCAACTAATTATAGAACGATCATGAGTGGCACCTAGTAGTACATCATGACCCTCAATTAATCGAAAGATCAACGGTTTGACCTCAGAAGTAATTCTGAAACCCTTCAACAGCTCTAATGAATCGTGCCCCATTCCGTTCACCATCTTATACCCACTTGGTTCAGGACACGGTCTATTTGTGTCAGTCCCCACTAGGCTGACTACGTCACACCTAGCCCAAGTAGTGTCTGTCTCGTCCTTTGGATTTCTAATTACTCTCATGTATTTAAGAGACTCGTACTCTAAACATGATATACTCTGGCCAGAGGTTTTGAGTAACAATCCGACGATAGGCCTGGGTGTACATCTCCTCGCAAGGAGTGGTGAATCCTTTGTAGGCTGTTCAAACATCTTCGTGCACTTCGGCTTATACCCAATCATCCTGGGTCCACACCTTCTTGGAGATGCTTGCTTAAGATGTTAAAGTATAAGTCTCCATGACCAAGAGGACTTGAACACCGCAAGTCAAAGGAACATCGCACTTAAGCTGTAGTAAGAACTTCATTGACATATCTATATATATAACCATATGAAGTCTTACAGCTAGTCACTCCAATGAACTAGTTCCCTTAACTAGCATCCATGTTTATCTCCGGACATCCCAATGTCACCAGCCAGTGAGAATCAGCTGATTAGAGAATAACCCATGCTAGTCTCAACAGAATTGATAGTGTCTGTTTTTATCAATTCATCGACTAGGGATATTTTCAATACTTCACAATTGCACATGTAGAGATAATCACCAGTTGTGCTCCCATCACAAATTCTCTTATGCTGTGAATTGTATTACGGACATTCAGTAGATGAGTTTAAGATCCCAATCAAATACACTAACATGTATACTCAAATAGTGAATTATCATTTATTAAGATAAATGTTTACAATCATAAGGCGATTGCCTTAGGACACTTCTCTCATATCACTAACAAACTCCCACTTGGCCTAATGCCAATCGCTACGGTATCCAATACCACAGGCTCTAACATGACCCTCAAACTTGTTCTGAGGTAAGGCCTTAGTTAAAGGATCCGCTAAATTCCTTTTAGTGGGAATTTTCTCAATTTGTATATCATTCCTACTTATAATCTCTCTGATCAGATGATAGCGGCGAAGCACGTGTTTGGATCGCTGATGAGACCTTGGTTCCTTTGCTTGTGCAATAGCTCTATTGTTGTCGCAGTAAACCGGCACTGCTTCATCAATGGTTGGAACCACACCAAGTTCTGAGACAAACTTCTTGATCCAGACTGCTTCCTTTGTTGCTTCCGAAGCTGCGATATACTCCGCTTCCGTGGTAGAATCCGCTACGGTGTCTTGTTTGGAACTTTTCCAACTTACTGCACCTCCATTCAAAGTAAATACGTATCCAGACTGCGATTTGGAGTCATCCTTATCTGTCTGGAAACTGGCATCTGTATACCCACGTATTACCATATCTCCTTCTCCATATATTAGGAACACATCCTTAGTTCTTCTTAAGTACTTAAGGATTGTCTTGACAGCCGCCCAATGATCCATTCCTGGATCCGACTGGTATCTGCTTGTGATGCTCAAAGCATACGATACATCGGGCCTAGTACATAACATAGCATACATGATAGATCCTATCGCGGATGCATAAGGAATCTTATTCATGCAAATCCTCTCGTCTTCTGTGCGCGGACACATAGACTTTGAAAGGTTGATCCCATGCCTGATGGAAAGGTAACCTTTCTTGGATTCCGACATGCTAAACCTTTTGTTGGTGCAGAATGCACCTAAGTCAAACCTGTGTTTTGATAATGGCAACATAGGTCAAAAGTTAAGTCTTTCTTGTTTTCTAACAAGTTAATCAAGTGTGCAGGAAAAGCCCTAGCAAAGGACAGCTAGGCAACTGGCAAAGGACTGCCAGTGGCAAAGCCCTAACGAAGGACTGCTAGGCAACTGGCGAAGGACTGCCAGTAGAAAAGACCTAGCGAAGGACTGCTAGGCAACTGGCGAAGGACAGCCAGTATCCAAGCCCTAGCGAAGGACTGCTAGGCAACTGGCGAAGGACTGCCAGCATCAAAGCCCTAGCAAAGGAATGCTAGGCACCGGGCGATGGACAGCTCGGCATCCAAGCCCTGACAAAGGACCGTCAGGCAAAAGTCCAACCAAAGGAGCGGTTGGCATCAGGTAAATTCTCCCGAGAGGAGTAGGTGAGGACGCGTTCCCCGTCGAGGGAACAGTAGGCGTCGGTTCGACCTAGGACTCCATTTTGGAGACCAAAGTCAGAACCAAGATAGCTAAGGCTGTATAAAATAAATAATTAATTGTGTTATTGTGTTTTGGACTAACCCTGGATGCAGGACCAAAGGAACATGTGTCTGCAACTCAGAGAGCCTCAAAGGAGTGAGGCAGCAGCTGAGTAAGGCGCCCTGAGTGTCCAGGGCACCCTCAAGGAGAACCAGAACCAAGCGAAGTAAAATGAGCTTCGGCTGCTTACTGGGCAAGGCGCCCTCAGCAGCGAAGGCGCCCTCGTCAGCGAAGGCGCCCTCAGCAGCCAGGGCGCCTCCAAGCCCAAGATTGCGAAGCCAGCTTTATCCACAGCCGAGAATTCTGCGCGGAAGAAGTCAGCCAAGGCGCCCTCTGCGACCAGGGCGCCCCAGAGGTCAAACCTCATCCCTATTGCGGTGGGATAACGCTTGACCGAGCGAAGCGTGGATCTGCTGACACGTGACAGGGCGCCCCCGACGTCCAGGGCGCCCTAGGTGCTATAAATAGCACCCCTCGACCCCAAGCTTCATATCAACTTCGTACCAAAGCTTCCACGCTCTTCTGTGCTCACGCCTTGTTTCAGAAACTGCCCAACTCGAGCAACGACGTCCTGCTGCTCCGAAATGTCAACCTACAACCGGACGTCGGTAACAGAAGAACTCTTTTTATTAAAAGTTTATAGTGCTGTACTTGTAAATCTCTTTCTGTAAACTGATTTTACGTTCATATAGAATTGCCCAAAGTAAACGATCAACGATCGTGGGCCTTGGAGTAGGAGTCGACCTAGGCTTCGAACCAAGTAAAAAGACTGTGTTCGCGTGTTTTGTTTATTTCCGCTGTGCAAATTACTCTCTCCATAAATTCGAAAAGTTTGTCGATATTCACCCCCCCTCTATCGACTCTATCGATCCAACAAGTGGTATCAGAGCGGGAAGTTCAAACCTGGTGCAACCACCAGTTTGAAATTTTTTTCGAATTTCTTTTTAATTTTATCATTCTATTTTCTTTATCTTACGAATTTTTCGATAAAAAATTTCATTCGGTTTTTTTTTGGCAAGGTTGGTGCAACACCCCTTGTCTTTAATTTATCCAGCACTGCTAATCCAAGACCTAGTCTTGGCAAATTTTTTTAGTTTTATTTTTTCAGTCTAAATGGCCATGCAAGAGGGATTCAGCACCGCAAGACCTCCACTCTTCAGTGGAGAAGACTTTTCCTACTGGAAAAGCCGCATGGAGGTCCACCTGAAAACTCAGGTGGACATGTGGATCATTATCCAGTCCGGTCTGGAGATCCCCCGAAACGCTGATGGACTTCCTCAGAACTACTCCGAATGCGACAATTCCCTAAAACGCAAGATAGAAGCCGACGCGAAAGCTACTTAGACTCTTCAATGCGGATTGACGAAAGAGGAGCTGAACCGCGTGGGCCCCTTCAACAGTGCAAAGGAGCTGTGGACAAAACTGATCGAGCTACACGAAGGGACTTCAGATACTCGCATCAACAAGAGGGATCTGCTACTAAACAAACTCTACATCATCAAGATGGCTGACAATGAATCAGCAGCCCAACTCCACGCACGGATCCAAGAGGTAATGAACGGTCTTCACACAATAGGTCACAAGGTTGAAAACCGTGACCTAATAAGGTATGCCCTAAACGCTTTCCCTAGAAGTACCTTGTGGGCATCTATGGTAGATGCGTAAAAGGTCTCTAGAGATCTTTCTAAAATAAAATTAGACGAACTGTTTTCCGAACTAGAACTGCACGAACAAACTAACACCAATATGGTCGAGAAAAGTATTGCTTTCGTTGCAGGTAAAACAGGAAGGACTACGAAGAAGAAGCCTGAACCCGAAACTGAATCTACCTCTGACTCTGACTCAGAAGAAGATGGAGATCAAACTAAGCTGGTCCGGCTCGCTCGAAACTACTACAAGGAGCTGAAGAACCGAACCAACAAACGGAAAACCGGCCGAAGAAAGGACGAACCAACTGAATCCGCGAACAAGCCCAATGTGACCTGCTATGAATGCAAGAAAAAGGGCCACTACAAGTCAGAATGTCCAAATCTAAAGGAGTCCAACAAAACAAGACGGAAGAAGGCGCTCCAAGCAACCTGGGACGAATCGTCCTCAGAAGAAGAAGAAGAGGCACCCCAGTCCAATCTTCTAGCTCTAACCGCCTCAGATAAAGTCGAAACCGAATCAGAAACAGAACAAGAAGACGGCGAGCTGACCTTCTCAGAAGACGGAGAAATTAAGGTAACTGGTTTTAATAGATTACAGTTAACTGAATTGATTTCTTTTCTTTCTCGAGATTTGGCAAAAGCCAAACTCCGGGTCGAAACCCTCCGACAGGAAGTAAAACTCCTGAAAGAGGGAGCTGACTTTAAACCCTTAACTGAGAAGGTTCAGGAAGGAACTCCTACTCAAGTTGAAAAACTTGAAAAGGAGAACTCCTCCCTGAAAACTCAGGTTAAGGATTTTAGAACAGCTTTAGAACGATTTACATCTGGTTCCAAGGGTCTTGACATGATCCTTGGAAAACAGAAATCAGTTCTAAATCGATCCGGACTTGGCTACCGAACCAAATCCCGACAAAGATCATATTTGACTGTACTGAATCAGTCCAGAGGAAAAATTCAGGCATGGGTACCTAAACTGTGCCTGAACCAACCTACTGGATCAAATCAGTATTGGATTCCCAAGGACAAGATTCACATCTTGCCCAACCATCACCGTGGCTTTAGTCCAGGGGGAGCCAAACTGAAAACTATTTTTATTATTAGATAAACATGTTATTCTTGATTTAAATTGCTTGATTGATTGATTATTTATTTTCTGCAATAGACCATGCTTAGACTTAGGCTAGCTTAAGGACTAAACAAACTTAGCTGAAATTTGACAACATAGTATTGGGTAGAGGTGAGATGATAGTACGTTAGGGAAACCAATTCTAATAAGATCAAGTTCACTTGGTCTCTTTAGACTGGTGAAACTAGCCGAAGCTACCGATCCAAAACTCAAACTAGTTAGACCAGAAATTTTTCAAATAATAATTTTGAAAATGAAATTTCATTAAAAGGCTTTGTCAAGGAAAGGGTGGATGATCCCATAAGGCTACGGCCAAAGAAGGCCTAGTGCCTCGCTAAGACCTGGAAGCCAATTTCTGAAATTCAAATTCAAATTATTTTTGTCAAATTCGAATCTAACACAAAAATTCAGTTATTTGTAGATGTAAACTTCTTTTAAATTTAATTAAATTTTCAAAATTAATCAAAATTTTTTCAAAATAGTTTTTCTAATCAAAATCTGTCTCACGAAACCTATAAGGTTAACGTGATTGAAAACCCTAGATTCGGGTGAGACAGTAAAATTAAGACTAAATTATGACTCCTTTAAATACCTGTGTTGCAGTAAAATTCTATATTTCAAACCATGGTCAACATAGTCAAACCACGGTCAACATAGTCAAACCACGGTCAACATAAGTCAAACCACGGTCAAATCAGGTCAAGTCTGGTCAAATGCACTCCCTTAGAGTTCAAAGCTAGTCCTTAGGGCGCCCAAATCCGTGTGGGCGCCCCAAGACTGGTCAAAAAGTCCCTCCGCCACTGCACGCTGACCAGGGCGCCCTGGAGCTTCAGGGCGCCTTGGGATACCCCTTTGTTGGTCAAAAGCTGCCAAAAGGCAGCTGCAGCTCTGGGTGGAGGCGCCCTCTCCAGTCAAGGCGCCCTCCCACAGTCCTTTCACGGCAGAAAGCTGCCGAAAGGTAACTGCAGGCCTGGTCAAGGCGCCCTCACTGGTAAGGGCGCCCTCACCAGTTAAGGCGCCCTCCCAAGGAAGGGCGCCCAAAACTGCCTATAAAAAGGGGCTCCCTTCCCCTTCTTCTCTTCACACCCAATACACTTCTCCTCCTAAACTTTCTACCTTCCAAGAGATCTTGCAACCCTCTCAAGCTCTCAAGCCCTCATCTTCAACAATGCCTCCTCGAGCAAACCGGTATAATTTATTGTTTTTGTTAATTTCTTTACAATTTTTCATTAAATGCACACTCTCTTTAAGTATACATTCTTTCTCTTAGAAGACGTCGACCTAATCAGGCAGAACCCGGTACTCAACCTAGTCCTGATCCTAGGTTTCCCAATTTAGAATTGTGTAACAAGTTCGCTCGTACCACCTATAAACCTATCAAAACGAGCTACCTGAATAGGCTATTCTTCACCCAATCCTGTCCCCTAGCTATGAACGTTATAAACCACTACCAACTAGACAATCTCGTATTCTGCACTCACCCAATCAATACTTCCTTATGTGCAGAATTTTACAATAATATCATTAGACAGGATAATCTCATGTTCTCCACCATGGTTCAAGGTATTCCCTTAACCATCGCACCAACATTACTGAACCGATTTCTAGGACTATGACCCTCGCAGTCCATCTTCTGTTGTTATCCTCCTAGGGAGCCTCCCTTTGATGTTCCCTATTCTCACATCACCTTAGATACATTACACTCATACTTCTTTAGGCAACCAGTGGCCAGACGACTCCAGTCAGTCGACTTAGAGGTTCAGGACTACGCCCTATACAGGGTCTTAGTCCGATGTATTCTGCCATTATCCACCAGGGACGTCACCACTATGCGACCATTCCATACCTTTCTCCTGTACGCCCTGATTCACCAGCTAGATATTGATATAGGGCTTCATATGTTTCACACTATCCTACACGCATCCAGCGTGACCACGCAAGGGCGGGTACGCACACCCTACTGCCACATTGTCACATCCCTATTACATTACCATGGTAGGAACATTACCGAGGGAGAAATGGCCGATCTGACCGACTACGATGAAATAGGCTATAGAAACTTCGCCCTAGCAGGTATAGAGGTGTCCGGTACCGGGGTCCTGTCCTGGAGACGTCGGAGAGCAGCTCCCCAGATCGATTCGGACGAAGAGGTTGAGTACGATGTCGCAGATGTAGCCGTGGCAGCCCGAGCACATATCGACGAGACCACTCCACCGACACTCTATCAGATAGTGACACATTTAGACACAAAGGTTCAGAGTCTTCGAGAGGAGGTCGAAGCCTACCACCTAGAGCAGATGGAAGCTCGTCGAGCTGATCGAGAAGTGGCTGACGCACGATACATAGAGATGATGCAACGATTTGATGCATGGCAGCCGGGCCCGTCTGATCATCCCGGTCCTTCATCTTAGATTCACTTAGCATTGTACCTATTTGATTACCCCTACTCAGTAGGGTTAACTGGTGTTTGACTATTTGACTTGTGTTGAACCTTGAACATCTGCTTTATTCTCTGTTGACCAGTTTATGAGTACTTGTCCTTTTGCAGTTAGGATTGTGCCTTGTAGAATAGATTATTTTTTTTGGCTTAATTTAAAATTGTTTTTAAAAGTTGTTTTGAAAAACTGTTTCACTTAATTTTAAAATCAGTTTTCATTTTCGACTTAGTTTTATGTTTTAAAAACTACCCCTTCAAAAACTAGGGTTTTTCGAAAATGGACTTAGCCTAGGTCCTAACCCTAGAACTGCATGCACCTATAGACTTAGAAGCCAGCATCTCACAAGCACCTTAGGATACTTTTTAATTGATAACCTAGAAAGGGTTGAGATGCTTAGGCCTTTGCCTCAATTCAAGATGCTTTAAGTCAGTGCATCTGCAGTAATTGGGGCACTAAATACAACTTATATAGCAATCAAGTTAAGTGTCAAGTTTAGAAAATCTAACTTGAACAGAAACACTTAACTTGACTAACCTTAGCAAAAACTACTGTTTATAACAGTTAGTAAGTAGCTAATTGGGTTAGACAGGTCCCTACAGAGAAAATTGATTGATTTAGTGTAAATCTAATTATGAATTGGTTCAGTACAGCAAACTCTTATTTATTTTCTTAATTCATGCTATATTTATCTGTTTTGATATATGGCAAAGGGGGAGAGATAGGAAAGGAGAGAATAAAATTTTCAAATTTTTTTGTACTCTATCCTTTATTCAAAAAGTTTGCTTTCAAAAAGTTTTACTTATTCAAAATTATTTTTGAAAAATACTTAAGCTTTCAAAAAGGTTGCTTTCAAAATTTTTACTTATTCAAAATCCTTTTGAAAAATACTTAAGCTGTCAAAATTTTACTAAGTACTTAAGTTCCTAAAGTTTTCAAAATTTTGACTAAGTTTCAAAATTTCGTAAAAGTTTTCAAAATGTTGCTAAGTACTCTAGCTTCAAAATTCTTTACTTAAAGCCTTCAAAATTTTGCTAAGTACTCTAGCTTCAAAATTTTTGTTTCAAGCTTTCAAATTTTGCAAAGTACTCTAGCCTTTCAAAAGGTTCTTACATAAGCTTGTCAAAATTATTTTCACTCTAAAGCTTAAAGTTTTTCAAAATTGTTAAGTACTAAAGTGTTTCAAGCTTATTATATCCTACCAAATCCTTAAGCTAACATTTTGAGTACTTTAAAACTTAAGACTTTAAAATTTCTTAGGTACTCTAATTATGCTTTGAAAACTCTACTATGTATTTTTAAGTTACTTCTAAGTACCTAAAACTTAAGCACAAGTAAAGTCTTTAAAACCCCACGAATTTTTGAAAAATATAGGGGGAGATTCCTTCCAGGGGGAGGGAACAAAAGTTAAAACTTTTTCATGTCTTGCTTAAACTTAACTTTTTGAACTAGGGTTGCCATAAATCAAAAAGGGGGAGATTGTTGGTGCAGAATGCACCTAAGTCAAACCTGTGTTTTGATAATGGCAACATAGGTCAAAAGTTAAGTCTTTCTTGTTTTCTAACAAGTTAATCAAGTGTGCAGGAAAAGCCCTAGCAAAGGACAACTAGGCAATTGGCAAAGGACTGCCAGTGGCAAAGCCCTAGCGAAGGACTGCTAGGCAACTGGCGAAGGACTGCCAGTAGAAAAGACCTAGCGAAGGACTGCTAGGCAACTGGCGAAGGACAGCCAGTATCCAAGCCCTAGCGAAGGACTGCTAGGCAACTGGCGAAGGACTGCCAGCATCAAAGCCCTAGCAAAGGAATGCTAGGCACCGGGCGATGGACAGCTCGGCATCCAAGCCCTGACAAAGGACTGTCAGGCAAAAGTCCAACTAAAGGAGCAGTTGGCATCAGATAAATTCTCCCGAGAGGAGTAGGTGAGGACGCGTTCCCCGTCGAGGGAACAGTAGGCGTCGGTTCGACCTAGGACTCCATTTTGGAGACCAAAGTCAGAACCAAGACAGCTAAGGCTGTATAAAATAAATAATTAATTGTGTTATTGTGTTTTGGACTAACCCTGGATGCAGGACCGAAGGAACGTGTGTCTGCAACTCAGAGAGCCTCAAAGGAGTGAGGCAGCAGCTGAGTAAGGTGCCCTGAGTGTCCAGGTGCCCTCAAGGTGAACCAGAACCAAGCGAAGTAAAATGAGCTTCGGCTGCTTACTGGGCAAGGCGCCCTCAGCAGCGAAGGCGCCCTCGTCAGCGAAGGCGCCCTCAGCAGCCAGGGCGCCTCCAAGCCCAAGACTGCGAAGCCAGCTTTATCCACAGCCGAGAATTCTGCGCGGAAGAAGTCAGCCAAGGCGCCCTCTGCGACCAGGGCACCCCAGAGGTCAAACCTCATCCCTATTGCGGTGGGATAACGCTTGACCGAGCGAAGCGCGGATCTGCTGACACGTGACAGGGCGCCCCCGACGTCCAAGGCGCCCTAGGTGCTATAAATAGCACCCCTCGACCCCAAGCTTCATATCAACTTCGTACCAAAGCTTCCACGCTCTTCTGTGCTCACGCCTTGTTTCAGAAACTGCCCAACTCGAGCAACGACGTCCTGCTGCTCCGGAAAGTCAACCTACAACCGGACGTCGGTAACAGAAGAACTCTTTTTATTAAAAGTTTATAGTGCTGTACTTGTAAATCTCTTTCTGTAAACTGATTTTACGTTCATATAGAATTGCCCAAAGTAAACGATCAACGATCGTGGGCCTTGGAGTAGGAGTCGACCTAGGCTCCGAACCAAGTAAAAAGACTGTGTTCGCGTGTTTTGTTTATTTCCGCTGTGCAAATTACTCTCTCCATAAATTCGAAAAGTTTGTCGATATTCACCCCCCCTATCGACTCTATCGATCCAACACCTTTTTAGCACTCGGTCTATATATGTAGACTGCGAAAGGCCAAGCAACCGTTTTGATCTATCTCTATAGATTCTAATCCCAAGGATATAGGTTGCTTCTCCCAGGTCTTTCATGGAGAAAGTTTTGGACAACCAAATTTTAACTGTCTGTAAAACTGATATATCGTTTCCTATAAGTAATATGTCATCGACATATAATACTAGGAATACGACTGCACTCGCACTAACCTTCTTGTACACGGAAGGTTCGTCAGGATTTTGTGAGAAATCTAACTCTTTGATTGTCTCATCAAAACGGATGTTCCAGCTCCTAGATACTTGCTTTAGTCCATATATGGATCTTCGAAGCTTGCATACTTTGATTTTATCAACCGATGTGAAACCTTTAGGTTGTATCATGTATACATCGTCAAGCAGGTTTCCATTAAGGAAAGCCGTTTTCACATCCATTTGTCATATCTCATAATCATAATGAGCTGCTATGGCTAGGAGCATCCGAATGGATTTAAGCATAGCTACTGGCAAATAGGTTTCGTCATAATCAATTCCTTGTTTCTGACGATATCCTTTTGCCACTAATCTAGCCTTAAAGGTAACAACATTACCTTCCATGTCGGTTTTCTTCTTGAAAACCCACTTCCACCCTATGGGCTTAATCCCTTCAGGTGGGTTAACCAAGTCCCATACTTGATTTTCGTACATGGAATCCATTTCCGACTTCATGGCTTCAAGCCACTTGTCCCTTTCTGAATTTTTCAGAATATCTTCATAACTGATAGGTTCGTCATCGCTTATGAGTAACACGTCATTCGATTCACTTATGAGAAATCCGTATCTCTCTGGAATATTGCGTGTCCTATTAGACCTACGAAGAGGTGGTGTTGTTTTAGGTTCAACTGATAGCTCATCATTATGAGGTATTGGTTGTGGGTCTAGACTAGGTGTCTCTTTAATGTCTATTGGAGTTTCTTGAACTTCATCAAGTTCAATGCCACTCCCACTGTTTTCTTGTAAAAGAAACTCTTTTTCCAGAAATACAGCATGCCTTGAAACAAACACCTTTTGTTCCAAGGGATGATAGAATTGGTAACCCTTCGTTTCCTTAGGGTATCCAATAAATAGACATTTATCAGACTTAGCATCCAATTTGTCTGATACAGTCCGCTTCACATAAGCGGGAGAACCCCATATCTTAAGGTGAGTTAAGTGAGGTTTCTTACTATTCCATGTCTCATATGGAGTAGTAGAGACTACCTTGGTCGGGACTCTGTTTAGCAAGTAAACAGCTGTCTTTAGTGCATAGCCTCAAAAGGATTTTGGAAGAGTTGCATGATTCATCATCGACCTAACCATGTCCATCAAGGTTCGGTTGCGCCTCTCAGATACATCATTATGCTGTGGTGTATACGGCGGAGTCCATTGGGACAATATCCCATTGTCCCTAAGATAATCTTGAAACTCTTGACTTAAGTATTCACCACCCCGATCGGATCGAAGTATCTTAATACTTTTGCCAAGCTGTTTCTCTACTTCATTTCTGAACTCTTTGAATTTCTCAAAGGCTTCAGATTTGTGTTTCATCAAGAACACATACCCGAATCGTGAGTGATCATCGATGAAGGTGATGAAATAGCTATAGCCTCCTTGTGCAAGAGTTGACATTGGTCCACATACATCAGTATGTATTAGACCAAGCAATTCTCCCACTGGATTACCTTTTCCGAAAAAGGGTAATTTGGTCATCTTGCCTTTTAAGCATGATTCGCATGTATCAAATGAACCGGGTTCAAATGATTCCAGAATTCCACATCGGTGTAATTCGGTCATGCGTTTCTTACTTACATGGCCAAGACGACAATGCCAAGTGTAGGAGTCTATTCGATTATCTATTCTAGCACGTTTGTTGCTAACTTTGATATTGAAAACGTCACTGGATAAATCTAACGTGTAGATGTCATTGCACAAAGTTCCATTCCCATAAAGAACGCCATTTAAAGTTATGTAACAACAATTGTTACTAAAAGTTAAATGATAACCCTTTTCATTCAAGCATGAAATAGATACAATGTTCTTTATTAACGAAGGAACGAAATAACAATTATCCAATTCTAAGACACGTCCAGTGGGGAGCTTTAGCAAATATGTTCCGATGGCAACAGCAGCAATCTTTGCTCCGTTTCCAACTCGCAAATTCGCTTCTCCTTTGACGAGTCTTCTTCTATTCCTTAGCCCCAGTATGTCATTACATATATGTGAGCTACACCCAGTATCAAGTACCCAAGTGTTTGAGGAAATAGAGTGACATTCAATAACGAAGATACTTGAAGAGGATGGGGCATCGGATGCCTTCTCTTTCAAGGACTCATGATAAATCTTGCAGTTTCTTCGCAAGTGACCCTCCTTGCCACAGTGATGGCAAGTGCCTTTTAGGGTATTTTCAGTCTTTTTGGCCTTTTTCTCCTTTCCCTTATTCTGTTCTTTGGCCTTCCTCTTAGAACCTTTCTTCGAGGAACCAACTAACAGTACCGTCTTTAGATCCTGCTTTATAGAAGGCTTTAAAGTCTTCAGCAGGTTGAGCAACTCAGGAAACTGGTCTGGAGTTGCACTTTCGGGAGGACGGTTGGGAAGTTGATCCTCAAGGACATTAGCAAGCTTCTTTGCCTTGAGGACTGTCCTCAGGTTTCGAAGCCAGTCCATGAAGTTTGGCCCAGTCAGTTTATTAGTGTCCAAAATGGAACGCAAATTCAGAGAAAACATGATCGAGTGATTATCCTAGAAATACAAATTGAGCTTATGTGAGAAGAATGATTAAAGAATGTATCAACATACATTAATAAAATCCTATTTATTTTTCAAATTGAATAACCCTTTTTATCAATTCGGGAGATCGTAGGAACATCTCCAAATAGGTTGATATCCAACCATAGATAAGAACCATCATGGCTGTGGCCATCAAGTTTTTCTTAGCTATGAAGGTAGGTAATTATACCGATTACATATCACATATATGTAACTATCACTTTATGCTATCAACTAATTGAATGTTTGCATAAATCATTGGGTTGTTAACTCATTAACAAGTATGCAACATTATACATAGCACCCAACTGCACCTCTCTTTACATCGACCTTGGCTGTGGCACAACAAATCGATGTTCCAAGCTTAAGGCTGACCCATTAATCAAGAAATAGTTTTATTATGGTTGAAGCTCATTCAACCGTTTAGTCAGGCTTGGATGTGTCCAACAACCATAACTAAGGATTGACCTCTGACTCCAACTATATTAATCATAAACTAATTCCATGGTTTGAACATGTTGAGGTTCAAGCTGGGCATGGATGTGTCCATCAACCCAAACGAGAAACAAAACTCCAATTCTAACCATATTAATGGAAGGTGTTGGCCTTAATATTTTGTAAGGGGTTTTGGGTCTCATCTTTTCTAAGCACATTCATGACATATAATCATGTCTTGTCTAACGATTTCCTTAATAAAGTATGTATGTGACTTAAGTTATCAAGTCTCATTATTTGAATTAGGAACCGGATTTCCTAATTCTAATTTCATACTTTATTAAAGGAATTGTTTTGGGAAACAATTTCCTAAATTGTCATAATCAATTTCGGAAATAATATGTTTAAGACTTTGATTTCTCTAAATCAAATCTTATTAAATTAAGAGACAATTCCCTTAATTCAACGACATATTATTTTTATGAAAATCTCTTTTAAGAAACTCTATAGGAAACCATTTTCCTAATTAATTTTGGAGACAACAATATGTAAGAGCATCACCTCTTAAAACATATTTTATTCATGGATTTAATTAATTACAACAAATCGTTTTCTAAGGGTGGCTCCCCGAGGATTAGATACCCAAAGAAAAGTAATTTGTCGTAAATTCAATTTGGTCCGCTTCGGAAGCGTAACCAAATTAAACATGACAATTTCATTTAAAATTGAGAAATTAAATTACAACAACTAACTTTAAATTGGACGGCTCCCCGAGGCTCAATCCAAAATAAAGAATTTTGTTGTCAATTTAAAAACCAATTCAAATTTAATTGTCAATTAATTGTCCATAAATTTGTCTAGACTTTCTTGAAAGAAAGTGCCCAAAATTGCGAGATTTCATAATAGGTTTTCAGAATAATTGTAAGTTTCTGGTACAAAGAAAACTTACATATTTCCAAAGTTAGAAAATTTCTAAAATAGAAAATTTCCAAGATTGGAAAGTTTCCAAAGATGGGAAGTTTTCACAATTATTATAAAATTTCAGAAACTAGGAAATTTCAAACGTTTACGAAATTTCATGAGGATTTCCAAACTTTGAAATTCCTAAATCTGAAATTTATTATAATTGGAAAGTTTCCATAATAGAAAATTTTTCCAAAATTGAGATCATGACAAAGTTTTCCGCAAAACAATTTTATGATTATGTCGAACACTAACCGGCTCTGATACCACTGTTGGGACCGGGTGCATGTTGACAAGGATACGGGTTCGTAAAATTTTAAAATTTTTACGTGCAGCGGAAGAATTAGCATAAAATAATTTCCTAAATTATTTTAACCACGTATCTAGCATGCAACCTTATGATGTGTGGACATAATCATAAATTAAAACTTTGCGGAAAAGTAAACTAATTTACTAAGTACCTCTCGTAACTCGAAGTAAGGGACGAGATCCAACCGTAGCGTCCCTTGGAAGCTCCGCCTCTATTCGCGTCCACGCCGAGTTCTCTTCGGGATGACTTCGCAAAGCCACGAGTTTTGTGCCGACGAGAACTACTAGATTCTCCGAAGACACAACTAAAAGATCAAGAAGGAAGAAAGGAAACTAACTACCAAAGTAACGGAATCTAAATTTCGAGAAGAGAGGAGTTGTGATCCGCTTCTTCTTCTTCTTGGTTGGCTTCTCCTTGGTGATGGTGACTCACGGCAACCTCAAGGGAGGTTGAGGTTGTGCCGGCCCTAGCTTGGACAAGGGGTGCCGGCCCTAGCTTGGAAGATGGGCGTCGGCCCTAGCTTGGAAGATGGGCGCCGGCCCTAGCTTGAGAGAAGGGAAGAAGAGAATAAGAGAGAGAGAGAGAAAGCTACTAATCTCTTGATTACTCCATTGAAATTTAGGGCTTGCCTTTGGTTCCTTTATATAGTAGCCTCTCCCTTGCCAAGTCTCCCTCTTAACAGAATTAACGGAATTAGTTATCATAAGAAATTTATCTTATAAAATTTCTTATGACTTATTCCGTTATGCCTAGTTTTATTATAACTAACTTTATAATAAAACAAATTCTCTTAACGGAATTTTCATAACAAATTTATCCTATAAATTCTCTTATGAATTATTCCGTTTAAACCAAGTTTTATTATAACTAACTTTATAATAAAACAAATATATCTCTCCTTTTATTATGGAATAAATTTTACAAGAAATTTATAAACTTTCTTATTATGGAAAAATCAATTCATAATTGATTTTATACAATTAAAATAAACCATTCCATTGATCATTTTAATTTCCATAAAAGAATAAATTTATATAAATTTATTTATATAAATTTCTTTATACAAAAATTTATTTATCCATAATTTATAAAACAAATTGCGCTAGATTTATTTTTTTAATTAAACCAATTAAATTGGTTTATCCCCTTTTTAATGGTCGGCCAAACCAAGAGGGTGGACACCCTTTTTGGCCGGCCAAACCAAGCCATTTCCATCGCGAATTAAACTCATTTAATTCGCCCAATAAGCCTTCAAAAGACTTAGCCAATTTTAGCTTCCGTTGCGCCTCTGATTAACTCAGATTCGACTTATTTCTCTTGATTGGAAAATCCAATTTTCAACTCGTTTTAAATCCCTCGGATTAATCGTAGTGCGTGTGACTAAATAGGCTTTCAATTTATGTTGGCCGTCTATAATCAACTAATTATAGAACGATCATGAGTGGCACCTAGTAGTACATCATGACCCCCAATTAATCGAAAGATCAACGGTTTGACCTCAGAAGTAATTCTGAAACCCTTCAGCAGCTCTAATGAGTCGTGCCCCATTCCGTTCACCATCTTATACCCACTTGGTTCAGGACACGGTCTATTTGTGTCAGTCCCCACTAGGCTGACTACGTCACACCTAGCCCAAGTAGTGTCTTTCTCGTCCTTTGGATTTCTAATTACTCTCATGTATTTAAGAGACTCGCACTCTAAACATGATATACTCTGGCCAGAGGTTTTGAGTAACAATCCGACGATAGGCCTGGGTATACATCTCCTCGCAAGGAGTGGTGAATCCTTTGTAGGCTGTTCAAACATCTTCGGGCACTTCGGCTTATACCCAATTATCCTGGGTCCACACCTTCTTGGAGATGCTTGCTTAAGATGTTAAAGTATAAGTCTCCATGACCAAGAGGACTTGAACACCGCAAGTCAAAGGAACATCGCACTTAAGCTGCAGTAAGAACTTCATTGACATATCTATATAGATAACCATATGAAGTCTTACAGCTAGTCACTCCAATGAACTAGTTCCCTTAACTAGCATCCATGTTTATCTCCGGACATTCCAATGTCACCAGCCAGTGAGAATCAGCTGATTAGAGAATAACCCATGCTAGTCTCAACAGAATTGATAGTGTCCGTTTTTATCAATTCATCGACTAGGGATATTTTCAATACTTCACAATTGCACATGTAGAGATAATCACCAGTTGTGATCCCATCACAAATTCTCTTATGCTGTGAATTGTATTGCGAACATTCAGTAGATGAGTTTAAGATCCCAATCAAATACACTAACATGTATACTCAAATAGTGAATTATCATTTATTAAGATAAATGTTTACAATCATAAGACGATTGCCTTAGGACACTTCTCTCATATCACTAACAGAGGGCACGTGAGCTCGTTCTCTGGGACCAGAATGAGTCAGAGAAGGCTAGGAAGGTTGTTCGCTGGACTTAGGGTTGATTTGGTCGGAGCTGGATCGGTCTGGAGACCGATCAGGGAGTTGGCATGAACTCCCTATTGTGGATCAATCTGGTGACCGATCCAGAGAAGTCTGATCGTTCTGGTGAACGATCAGAGGGAGAACAGAATGCTTCTGTTTGGTTCCTGATCGTTCTGGTGAACGATCAGGGAGAGAATAGAAGGCTTCTGCTGGGTTTCTGATCGTTCTGGTGAACGATCAGAGAGAGTCCAGTTGGGTTCTGTGAGGAATAATGATCGGTCAATCTGACCGATCAAATGTCACGACTTTACTCATCCTGACCGATCAAGATGGCTCCTGATCGGTCAGGGAGTGACCTAATCGGTCACCAGACCGATCAAGGCATAACCTGATCGGTCCGGTGACCAATCAGGGGCTTTGGCCTGCAGAAGCTGGAGAAAGCTCCAGCAAGTGTTGGATCGGTCTGGTGACCGATCCACGATCCCTGATCGGTCAGTGTGACCAATCATAAGAAGTCCACGATCCCTGTTTCTCACTATGGACCGATCAGGCTGGAGCCTGATCGTTCAGGGATTTCCCTTATCGGTCTGGTGATCGATCAGGGTCCTCTTTGATCAGTTTGTGGACCGATCAGTAGCTGAAAACTTTAAATCAAATCCGCTGTCAGTCTTCTGATCACTTCTGGTTGCTCTGTATTTTCTCTGCTACTTACTGATTCCCGTTTAATTTCATTTGCTAAGTGTCTGCTAAGTGTGCAGGTGATACAGGGAGGATTCAAACAATGGAGGAGAGTCAACTGGGGACTTTCCTTTGAGCCGGTTTGGCTGTTTTCTCTTCTCAAGTTTCAACGGGCGTCTGGCGCTGTTGGCAATGGCTGGGAAGCTGACGAACTAATCTGGGGCTCGGCTGAAGAGAGTTCAGGGAGTCCAGAAGAGGTCAGTGTAGCTGGGGCTGTTGCAGATGAGCAGCTAGGAGCTGCAGAGGCGCACCTGTGACCTGGGTTTTGGGCAGAGGCTTAAGAGCTGGTAGCAAAGAAGCCTCAGGGAATTGATCCAACACTCATCACTCTGAATCTTAAAGCGATCTCTTGAAAAGCTGAAGCCTTGAGTCTGTGGAGGAAATTGCGAGTGGATCAGCAAGCAAACGAAGAGCTGAGAGTTCTTGCGTTGGTGGTGATGTGCTGTGCTCGGTGATCTGTTCTCCTGTTCTCTTCCTTGTGCTTTGCTAGCGAACTGTAAGATCTTCCTTTTTGTCTCTGTGCTTAATTTCTGATACTCTTAAGACTATTTGTGTGGAGAGGTTTCTCTGCCGAGAAGGAGGCATTTGATATCCGAATTTTCCAGAGCTTGATCTGCCGACGATCAAGGGATCGCCCACCTCACGGGCACGCCAAGGAGTAGGGGTAAGTTATCCCCGAACCTTGTAAATCATTTTTGTTAGCGTCTTGAGTTTGAGTTTAGTTTTAGGGTTTTAGTTTCTGCATTTCTGTTTCCATATTCTTCCATTGCTAACCCTGACTGCAGAAACTTCAAAGAGAAAGTAATTTCTGTGTCTGGCTACATTCACCCTCCCCCCCCCCTCTCTAGCCATCCAAGCACCAACACTATTTATTATTATCTAGAGCAAAACTGGTGAACCTATTAAAGAATTTTATAATATACGATCCAAAAATAGGAAAGCGTACTTTTCAACTAATGAAATAAGATAAGGATTGCTCTATTAAAGTTTGCAAGTGTTTAACAGAGCAAAAATCTTATCAGGCATTTGGAGTTCTTAATGTATACGCTAAGAAGCTCCATTGCCAACCTCACTAGATCATTATCCTTCATGCTATAACACATTTTAAAATCAAACTCCAAACAACAATAGGCCTACAAATCAACCCCTTTGAAACTGAGTCGACCAAACAATATGCGATGAAAAAAAATAAAGAATTTAAACTCATCTCCAAGACTCACAGTAATCCAATTCCTTGACCACAATTCACTGCCCAACTCACAATCCTATCCTCAACTCCAAAGCCTCCATGCGAGCCCACATCAATCCAACCAGAGAACCCATTCAAACATGATCGAAACAACCCTAAGGACGCACCACACCAGATGAAGACTTACCTAATCTGTGGATGCCGGTGACATGCAAAGGTCGGGGAAGAGGATCGCCGCTTGGTTCACGCGAAGAAACGAGCAAAGTCGACCTGGGGTTCTCCGGCGATGACTGAGGGAAGGAAACGTCGTCATCGCGTGCTCGCACGAGAAGAGAATCGCAAGGGTGAGGAACTGCAACTTAGGGTTTGTGCAAGGAGAGGGTTGCGCTTCGTCCGCTTGCGTGCGACGATGCGGGGACTAGGTATGAAGAAGAAGACGAAGAGAAGGAAGCAGAGGGGGGCGCGATGGAGTGTCGGCGTCGGGGGAAGCACGAAGCCAAAACTAATTGCGAGAGAAGTTTAGGGCTTTTTCATGGATTTTGGCATTTTACAAAAAGACCCCTCTAGTTTGATTAATTCTAACTACACTCCTAATTTCGGTTTTAAACGCTTTAGCCCCTTTAAATTTTTAACACCGTCATCCAAGGATCATGACACACCACTTGGCTCTTGGATGGAAGCATGCAACATCGTACAATACACTACAAATGAAAGAAACAACTACCTAACTTTGATATGAAGTCCAACTACTGCACAACTTGGCACTTGGCCACGGTCTCAATTGGGTATAATGTTTTAAAGCTTCCACAATGTTGCTGTGGTCATAAGTTTGATCCCTCTCACCCACAACTGCCCCTCTTCTTTGCCTCCCATATAGATGAAGTGCACCTCCTCTTCTTTCCCATTGTCGTCAACACCCTGAACAGTGAGGCCTCGTTGAAAACATCGCCCTTCGCCTTCCAATTCTTCTGAAAGGTTGCACTCCTGTCCACTATCGCACTCCTGTCCACTGTCAGTTCGGATCCTCTGTCCCGAATGCTTCTCTGTCCCCGTGTCCCGAACGCTAGACGACAAAATAAATTCACGCGCGAAACACGTGGGTTTACGACTCTCGCTTCCTTTAACCCAAAACACGTTCGGCTCCTCCGTTGTCGTCTTCTCCACCCAATGAATGAAGCCAGTGACCGAAGCGATCGGCTTTTTCCCCACACTGTTCCCCCTAAGCGTCGTCTGAAACAGTGCGTATGGAAGAGGCGATGGAGGCGCGGGGGCGGCTGGTGGGCGATTACATCCTCGGGCTGAAGATCGGGTCTGGGTCCTTTGCGTCAGTGTGGCGTGCGCGGCACCGGAAGTACGGGCATGAAGTGGCGGTCAAGGAGATCGACAAGCATAGGGTCGACAGCAAGGTCCGTGACTGCCTCCTTAAGGAGGTCAGCATCCTCCACAACATCTCTCACCCCAACATCGTCCGCTTCTTCCAGGCCATCCAAGTCTTTTTCTTATGTTCGCCTCTGTTGATTCTACGCTTTATCGCCTTATCTATGTCTTTTGTCTGGACAAGAATTTTATATTGGAACGACTCGAATGAACAGACGGAGGACAAGATATTTCTCGTGTTGGAGTACTGCACGGGTGGCAACGTTGCAGATTATTTAAATCGCCAGGGAATTCGTGGGAGGGTGTCGGAGGATGTTGCCAGACACTTCTTAAGGCAACTTAATGGTATGTGTTTACCCTCTACCTTCATCAAATGTCTCGTTTTAGAGTTTTCATTCTTTGGGAAATTATCTGCGAATGGTTTCTGTTGTTGGATTGCATTGTTGATGTTGAATTATTGGTTGCATTTCTGTGTTTACGTTGAATCGTTCATTAGCTGAAGGATTGAAAGTACTGCGCGAGAATAATCTCATTCACAGGGACCTCAAACCACAGGTAGATGGCCCCCTTTTGATTGCTATCCTTAGTTTTTTTTTTGGCTATTATTGTTGGTGCAGGAAGCACCAGATCGAACCTTGTTTTGATATTGGCAAAGGATTCAAAATTAAGGGTTATTTGTTGTCTAACAATGCTGCTTGAGAGTGCAGGAAACAAAGTCCTAGCGAAGGGATGCTAGGCACCTGACGATGGGCTGTCAGAAAACCAAGTCCTGGCGAAGGGTTGCTGGGCGAAAACCAAGTCCTAGCGAAGGGATGCTAGGCACCTGACGATGGGTTGTCAGGAAACCAAGTCCTGGCGAAGGGTTGCTGGCCGAAAACTAAGTCCTGGCGAAGGGCTGCTAGGCGAAAACCAAGTCCTGGCGAAGGGCTGCTAGGCGAAAACCAAGACCTGGCGAAGGGCTGCAGGGCAAAAGTCCAACTGGAGGATCCGGTTGGCACCAGGTAAATTCTGCCGAGAGGAGTAGGTGAGGACGCGTTCCCCTTGAGGGAACATTAGGCGTCGGTTCGACCTAGGGCTCCATTTTAGAGACCAAAGTCAGAACCAAGACAGCTAAGGCTGTATAACCTATTATTTTATTGTTTTATTGTGTTTTGGACTAACCCTGGATGCAGGACCTAAGGAACGAGTGTCTGCAGCTCAAAATGCCTCAAAGGAATGAGGCAACCGCTGACCAGGGCGCCCGGAGTATCCCGGGCGCCCCCATGGTGAACACAAAACACAAACAAGGCAAGAAAGACTTCGACAGTACATACCCAGGGCGCCCCCGCTGTCCCGGGCGCCCCCATAGCGAACCAACTCAGCCGCGTCTGCGCTACACGCCCAGGGCGCCCCCGCTGTCCCGGGCGCCCCCAGCCAGACTTATCGAGGAGAGCTCAGCGCCGCAGATAAGGCTTTGACTGGTCAATGCGGGCACCCCGAGTCAACCGGGCGCCCCGGTCAAACCGGATCCCGAGGATAAGGGGATCAGAAGGCGACCGAGCAACAACCAGATCTGCTACCACGTGGGGGGGCGCCCCCGTCGACCAGGGCGCCCCCAGGCCCTATATAAAGGGCCCTCGACCTCCTTCTTCAAAGCATCAATCACTGCGACACTTCTGCGCTCTTCTGCTTCCGCGACACGCTCCAGAAATCTTCCAACTCGAGCTGACGACGTCCCGCTGCTCCGAAACTTCGATCTACACCGGACGTCGGTAACGAAGAGCTGTATTTAAAGTTTACTAAACTGTTCTTGTTATTATCTTTCCTGTAAACTTTTACGAACATATAGAATTGCCTGCAGAAAACGGTCAACGACCGTGGGCCTTGGAGTAGGAGTCGACCCAGGCTCCGAACCAAGTAAAACGACCGTGTTAGCGTTGTTTTTGCTCTGTTTTATTCCTCTGCGCACTTATTCTTTTTAAATCCGAACGAATTGCGACATTCACCCCCCCCCTCTCGCATTTCTCGATCCAACAATTATTTGTGCTGAGATGCAAATATAACTTCACACGTTCTGCTAGTTTCAATTTTATCAGAGAAGCTATTTGCATTACCCTGAAAAGGAAAAGAAAAAAAAGAAGAAAGAACAGTATTACAAACACTGCTTTTTTTGGGTGTTAGGGCAAAGAGGAGGAAGAAGGACGAAGGGAGAGGGCGAACGACAAAGGGAGAAGAGGTTGGGTTTTACGGCAAACGAGGGGAATGACAAACACTGCTTTTTTTAGCTAGGCACTTTTAGCTGCAGTTCGACGCGTCCTCACATGTTTCGTCACGCGAATTTATTTTGTCGTCTAGCGTTCAGGACATGGGGACAGAGAAGTGTTCGGGATAGAGGATCCGAACTGGTCCACTGTCGCATTCCTGCACACCATATTCCTCCGGTGTTCACTGCCATCTGTTACTCCATGGTCGACTTTGCCAATTTCTTAAGAGAAGCTAGCCTTCTCCCTGGAAAGGGACACCACTTCAAACATAGAAGACCTCACGGGAAGAAATCCAAAATTCACATTGTAGCAAGGAAGCAATCTCGAGCATTCACAAATTATCTACATGAAATATCTCAATTGGCATATCAATTGGGATTCAAAATCATTACCAACGCCGATGATGTGTGGGATCCGATGTGAGACAATTCGTGAGGCTGATCAACTCGATGGACATGATGATAGAATTTTAGGGTCATATTTTAATTATAAATATTATATGTCATCAATTAAATAAGTCAAAATTATTGTGATCTAAATTTTGGAATTATGTAATTTGACTTAAGGGCTTAATTGTTATGAATAAAATATTGTGGATACCATGTGCTAATTCTAATTTGTTGAGGGGCCAAATTAGAAAAAGACAACCTTTGGATTCTATAAATAGAAGGTTATGGTCCCAGTTTGCAGATGATGCTTTTGTTTTGTTTCCCATCGACAAAACTCTTTGGAAACCTAAGGAATTCTGCAGATTGAAGATCATCTCTGAGGATCGATTGCAAACAATGGATTCCGGTATGCTTCCGCAACTTTGGTTAAATTATCATGTTTATTATTTCTTAAGAAGTGGAATAGAAATATTGTTCATCAAGATCTCTCGACTTAAGATTTATTTACAACAATTGGTATCAGAGCAATCTATTTCCAATTCTTAAGAAAATTTTCTATTTTGATTCTCGTACGTCAGCAATTTCGTCTGACAGTCTTGTTCATCGCGTATTCTGGTAATTGTTGAGTTCCGTAAGAACTCCCTTTTGTTTGTTTATTTGTTTTTTCGAAGTTCCAATTTTTGTGGAAATTCGATTATATGGTCGGACTGTCGAAATAGAATATACATCAGCCAAATCCTTGGCTGATTTCTGGTAGCATTTGGTGATCATGATAATCCAATTACTGCTGGAAATTGTTTTTTGTTTTTTATGGACTGCTGTTGAATCACGGTGGTTTGGCCAGAAGATGAACAGTGGCGATGTGGCGTCGATTGGTAGTGCTTCGGTCAATCGAAACGGTGCAACTGTTTAGCACGTCTCTTCGAGAGAGGAGTTCATGGTTGCAAACGACACCACATTTAGTAAAACAGACCGTTTTGATTGTTTTCTTCAATGCTACCGTCGGTTGGGTGCTTCAGTCGGCTGAAGCGGCAGCCGTTTCAGAAAAGTTGCGTACGTGTTGTAGTTTGGATATAGTTTCAAAAGTAGCGTACGTGTAGGTTTCAGTTTTCATAAAGTTAGTGCGTGGTCTCAAATTAAGAATTTAAAAAAAATTATTAAATAGGTGGCAGAAGTATTTTTGGATATAATTATCCTTATATTATCCCTTTTAATAATAATCCATTAAATCTCATTATTTAGATAAAATAATTTAATTAAATTATTTGGATAAAATAATTTAATTAACTTATTTTATAATATGCATTTAAATATTAAATGGATTATATGGGTTCATTAATATCTATTATTTTAAATTAAGTTAAATTTAAATTATATGTCACCAAAGTGACCTCTATTATTTGAATTTAATTTTATTTGAAATATTTAGATATTATTCAGGTATTAAGTAAGGTGTAAATATATATATTTATGTGAGTATTAATCGACCCAAAGGAAGATTTATACTTAACAAAATTATATATTTACCTGTGATAATAAGCACGTAACAATTATAAGGTTACAATTGTTATTTTTCATGAATTTAATAAATCGATCCCAAGATAGGTTTATTATTTGTCATGTATTATTGTTACTGTTTGATTATTACAACAAGAGTACCACTTGCAAATAATATTACTGTCCAAAGACTTGATATTATTGTTACACTAGGTATCTTTAGATGGGATTTACCATTTATTTTAATATATTCACATTGAGCATGTTATTTATGTTATTATTCTTGTGTTCTCTTTTCAGCAAGTGTTGCTACTATTTCTGCTAACTTAAATTCAGTTTCAATCCTCAATGGTACAAATTTTAAGGATTGGAAGGAGAACATTCTTATTGTTCTTGGTTGCATGGATCTAGGTCTTGCGCTCAGGACAGAGCAACCTACTACTCCTACGGATTCTAGTTCTTCTGAACAGAGGACTAAATATGAGAAGTGGGAACGCTCTAACCGCATGAGTCTTATGATCATCAAGCGCGGCATACCGGAGGCTTTTAGGGGTGCGGTGTCTAATAGTATCACTAACGCTAAGGAATATCTTGATGAGATTGAGAAGCACTTTGCCAAAAGCGATAAGGCGGAAACAAGCACACTTCTAAAAAGCTTGATTTCCATGAAGTATCAAGGCAAGGGAAATATTCGGGAATATATCATGGAGTTTTCCCACCTTGCATCAAAGTTGAAGGCACTTAAACTTGAATTGTCGGATGACATGCTTGTGCATTTAGTGCTTATTTCTCTTCCAATTCAGTTCAGTTAGTTTCAAATAAATTATGACTGTCAAAAGGAGAAATGGACTCTCAACGAGCTCATTTCATATTGTGTTCAAGAGGAAGAGAGGTTGAAGCAAAACAAGGTTGAAAGTGCCTACTTAGCAAGCACCCCTAAAGATAAGGGCAAGAAAAGAAAGAATGAGGCTACTAAAGGTCCTTATGTGAAGAAACAAAAGCAAGACAATGACAAGAAAGGTTGTTTCTTCTGTAATAAGCCTGATCATGTCAAGAAGGAATGTCCTAAGTATCATGTCTGGCGTGTGAAAAAGGGTACATTTTTAAATTTGATTTGTTCAGAAGTAAATTTAGCTTCAGTGCCTAGAAACACTTGGTGGTTAGACTCCGGTGCTACTACTAACTTCAGTGTTTCAATGTTGGGTTGCCTGAGCTAACGAAAGCCAAGTGATGCTGAAAGATGCATCTATGTGGGTGATGGCAAGTCGGTCGAAGTGGAAGCCATAGGGCATTTTAGATTGTTGTTAAGCACTAGTTATTATTTAGACTTAATAGATACTTTTGTTGTCCCGTCTTTTAGACGAAATTTGGTTTCTGTTTCTTATTTGGACAAATTGGGTTATTATTGTTCGTTTGGAAACAATCAGTTCAGTTTATCTATTGATTCTACTATTGTTGGAACCGGTTCACTTATCATTTATGACAATCTCTATATGCTTGATCTAAATGCTTCTTATATTGAAACCCTAAATGTGGAATCATGTGATACTAAGCGTAAATTTAATATTGAAAACTCAGGTGCATTATGGCACAAACGTTTAGGGCACATCTCTAGAAATAGAGTAGAACGACTTGTATCAGATGGAATCTTACATTCCATCGATTTTACGGACCTAGACATTTGTGTTGAATGCATTAAGGGCAAACAGACCAAAAGAAAGAAAGAAGGTGCATATAGAGCTACAGAAGTATTGGAATTGATACATACGGATGTTTGTGGACCATTTCCAACATCTTCTTGGAATGGTCAACAATATTTTGTATCATTCATTGATGATTATTCTAGATATGCATACATATTTCTTCTTCATGAAAAGGCTCAAACATTAGATGTTTTCAAATCATTTAAGGTTGAAGTCGAAAACCAACTCGACAAAAGAATTAAGAAAGTCAGATCTGATCGTGGTGGTGAATACTATGATAGATATGACGATTTAGGCGAACAACGTCCAGGACTTTTTGCTCAATACCTAGAAGAGTGTGGAATCGTCCCACAGTACACCATGCCAGGCTCGCCAAGCATGAATGGTGTAGCTGAACGACGAAATCAGACTCTTAAGGATATGGTAAGGAGTATGATTAGTCATTCAACTTTACTAACATCACTCTGGGGAGAAGCATTAGAGACAGCAGCTTACATTCTAAATCGAGTACCCACTAAAGCGGCTACTAAAACACCTTTTGAGCTTTAGACAAAGCGAAAGCCAAGTTTAAAACATTTTCATGTTTGGGGATGTCGAGCTGAGGCTAGACCATACATGCCACATGAAAAGAAATTAGACTCTAGAACAATAAGTAGCTACTTTATTGAATATTTTGAGCGATCAAGGGGCTATATGTTTTATAATCCCAAAACACGGACTATCTTTGAGACGGGAACTACAACGTTCTTTGAGGATATTGAGTTTGGGGGGAAGAATAAAGTATCTGATATTGTCTTTAAGGAAGAATGTATTCCTACTACTCTTTAAGAGGAAATGTTTATATTCCTATTATTACTTCTGACAATGATCAGGATATTATTCCTGTTAGTGATCAAGATGCAATACAAGAACAACAAGACATTGTCAGTCAACTCCCAGAAGAACAAACTCAACAACCTCAAAAAGAACCAATGCATGAAGAACAAGTGCCTTTACGTAGATCCACTAGAGAAAGGAGGAGTACTATTTCAGATGATTACATAGTACTACTTCTAAAACATGAGGAAAATGATGGCATGGCGGAGGATGGTCCAATCAACTTTCGTCAAGCCATGCAAGATTCAAATTCTCAAAAATGGATTGAGGCAATGAATGAAGAGTATAAATCAATGCAAGACAATAATTTTGGGAACTTGTCCTATTACCAGAAGGTGTGAAACCCATTGGTTGTAAATGGATTTTCAAAACTAAACGGATTCAAACGGTAATGTGGAAAGATATAAAACATGTCTTGTAGCTAAAGGTTATACTCAAAAATATGGAATTGACTATAAAGAGACTTTTTCTCCGGTTTCAACGAAAGACTCTTTTAGGACAATCATGGCACTTGTTGCACACTTTGATATGGAACTCCATCAGATGGATGTTAAGACAGCTTTTCTCAATGGAGACATTGAGGAAACAATCTATATGGTGCAACCAGAATACTTTGTATCGGGAGATCCAAAGAGTATGGTTTGCAAACTTAAGAAGTCCATCTATGGGTTAAAGCAAGAGTCTCGTCAATGGTACCATAAATTTCATCAAATAATCATCTCATTTGGATTTGAGGTGAATATGGTAGATGATTGTGTGCATCATAAGTTCAGTGGAAGAAACATATTTTCCTGATTTTATATGTTGATGACATTTTGCTTGCCCCAAATGATATAGGTATGTTAAACGATACCAAGAGATTTCTATTTAGATATTTTGAAATGAAATATCTTGGTAATGCATCTTTTGTATTAGGAATCCAAATACACCGAGATCGTTCTCAAGGTATTCTTGGATTATCACAAAAGAACTATATCGATAAAGTGCTTAAAAGATTTGGCATGCAAGATTGTAAACCAAGAAACACCCCAGTCGCTAAAGGGGATAAGTTTAGTCTTAAACAATGCCTTAAAGGAAGCCTCGAGACTCAAGAAATGCAAAAGATTCCCTTTGCTTCGGCAGTAGGAAGTCTTATGTATGCTCAAGTTTGTACGCGTCCGGATATTGCATACATTGTTGGAGTGTTGGGTAGATATTTAAGAAACTCAGGAATGGATCATTGGAAAGCAGCAAAGAGGGTAATGAGATATTTAAAGAGAACTAGTGATTACATGCTCACATATAAGAGATCAGATACTCTTGAGATCGTGGGATATTCTGACTCTGATTTTGCTTGATGCCAAGATAGCATGAGATCCACTTCAGGCTATGTTTTTCTATTGGCTGGCGGAGCTATCTCTTGGAGAAGTGCCAAACAGGCATTGACAGCTTCTTCCACCATGGCAACAGAGTTTATAGCATGTTATGAGGCATCTAATCATGGAATATGGCTGAAAAATTTTGTCTCTGGGCTACGCATTTTGGGAAGGGTTGAACCAATAAAGTTATTTTGTGACAATAGATCAGTTGTATTGTATTCCAATAACAATAGGAGCTCGACAAAATCGAAGCACATCGATATCAAGTTCCTTGTTGTGAAAGAAAGAGTACAAAGTGGACAGATTTTGATAGAACACATAGGTACAAACTCCATGATAGCAGATCCTTTGATGAAAGGTCTACCACCCAATGTCTTTTATGAGCATACCACTCATATGGGTGTTATTCAGTTTGGTAAAATTTAGATTCAGTGGGAGTTTGTACTATATTTGTTTTCTATATATGTTTGGTTATGTCTCTGAAACTTATGTATTTAGAGACTTTCTGATCAGATATAAAGTTTAATGTTTACTTCATTCCACTTTGTATAACTAAAGTTAAAATATTGATCTCACTTTGGTTAAGGAGGACCAGTTGAAAATTGACATGAATAGATCACCTTGCATGTAATTTTCATGCCACATATTCATAATTGATCTATGTCATTTGATTGTATTGATATATATGACCATTGATGGTTTAGTTGTGAAAGATACAACAAAGACTGCATTGATCCTATGTCTATATAATTAATGGACGAGATTGTTAAGGAAGCCCTATGGTTATGATGGCAAAAGTTTTTGAGCTCACTAAGATTAACACATTTATAAGTTTACGCATATGACCCAGTGGGAGATTGTTAGAATTTTAGGGCTATATTGTAATTATAAATATTGTATGTCATCAATTAAATAAGTCAAAATTATTGTGATCTAAATTTTGGAATTATGTAATTTGACTTAAGGGCTTAATTGTTATGAATAAAATATTGTGGATACCATGTGCTAATTCTAATTTGTTGAGGGGCCAAATTAGAAAAAGATAACTTTTGGATTTTATAAATAGGAGGTTATGGTCCCAGTTTGCAGATGATGCTTTTGTTTTGTTTCCCATCGACAAAACTCTTCGGAAACCTAAGGAATTCTGCAGATTGAAGATCATCTCCGAGGATCAATTGCAAACAATGGATTCCAGTATGCTTCCACAATTTTGGTTAAATTATCATGCTTATTATTTCTTAAGAAGTGGAATAGAAATATTGTTCATCAAGATCTCTCGACTTAAGATTTATTTACAACACATGATGCTAGGTGTGCACGACTTTGGGATCACCAATTCGGTGTTCCTGTCACCCAACGTGATGGTGATTTAGGCTGTGTCGTGGGGCGACCTCGAGTGGATGGCAATTCTAAATTTCGGTGAGCCAACCAAGGACATGAAACTCAACTACATGTAGTTCAACATTGCCATAGAGGAGAGTAGTTTGATCGAGCAGTATCCGAGGGATCACCTAGTGTTCAAGGATCCCATGTCCTTCCTCGAGTAAGGCAACCTATAATGAGGTCCACCTTCATGGACAACTTAAATGTGAAGCTCGATATAATGATGTTCCAAAATGCGGATGTAGTGGCACTGAACAATAAAGCTCTATGCTTGTTACGAGATTAGAACGGACAAACGGCAACAAGAATAATAGAGAACACACCAAATTTAAGTGGAAAACACTTGATGGGAAAAAACCACGGACGGAGGAGGAATAATCACTAAGAGCAATGGAATACAAAGTTGGCGACTTTGATAAAGTAAAGAGAAGTAGAGAAAAAGAGATGTAGAGAAAAGAAAGAAGAGATAACCAAATAACTTTCTTGATTAATTGATCCAACTTGTCTATGAGATACACAATTTATAGAGGACTTAGAATACTTAATCAAATAAAAAATTAATAACGAAACTGTTAATTAACAGATTTATAAAGAATCTATTAATTAACATATTAATAAGAAAACATCTAATAAATATTTGTTGGAACCCGGATGGCTAGAGAGCGGGGGGTGAATATAGCCAAACACTTGGACTTTAAGCTTTTCAAAGTTCTGCACTTAGATTTGTTAGTAGCACAGCGGAAGTAGCCAATACAGAGTATGCAGAAAAATAGAAAATGAAAGCAAACTAACACAACTATCAAGATCGCTAACAAGGAGGGTTTACAAGGTTTGGGGATAACATGCCCCTACTCCTTGGCATGCCCGTGAAGTGGGCGATCCCTTAATCGTCGGCAGATCAAGCCCCGGTGAACACCAGATAGAAAGCAACCTCCTTCTCGGTGGAGAAACCTCTCCATAGCGTTTCAATCACAGATATAGGTTTAAGCACAATGAAACACAAGAAAGATCTTACTTAGCACTAGCAAAGACAAGAACACAGCAAGCTTCCTCCTGAGCTCCACCCAGCGACGATCTTACGCAAGAACCCTTTCCCCGTGTCTTCTCACTGTTGGACTCGAAGCCTCTTGTTCTTTCCTCCAAGTGCTCAAGCAAGGGATGGTTGCTTCAAGATTGCAGTAGCTTGCTCAAAGTGATGAAACTTCAGAACACGCAAGCAAGTTGTGGAGAACACAAAGTCGCAGCAAGAACTCAAGCAGCAGAACTCTATTTCGAACAATTGCTTCAACGAAGCTTTCTTGCGCCCTTTTGTTTCTCCACTCAGCACCAGGTGACACCATCTCCTGCAGCCTCCAGCTGCTTCCCTGCCAACGCTAGCTACCACTGAGCTCTCCCTGGACTTCCTGAGCTTCCCTCAGCCAAGCTCCAGTCAGCAGCTCCAGCCGTTGCAACCTGAGATGGAAAACGGAAAAACCTGCTCCAAGGAAAGGCCTCCATTGACTCTCCTTGAGTGTTTGAATCTTCCCTGTCACCTGCAGCTTAATCAGAGTGTTAGCACAGCATATCGAGCAGGAAATCATGTATCAGATGCTAAGCGCAGAGAATCGGATACGTTCAGACACGATCAGAGCGTTTGACAGTTCATTTTGAATTAAAGTGATCGGTCACCAGACCGATCAGGCTGGGTCCAGACCGATCAGGCTCCGTCCTGATCGGTCCCCAACGCTCAATTAGAAATTGCGATTTCTTTGGGACTCTCCTGAATCGATCACCAGACCGATCCCAGGTCGTGGATCGATCATCCGACCGATCCACCCCTTTATCGGGCGATTTCTGAGCTTCGCAGTCCAAACCTCCTGATCGGTCACCGGACCGATCAGGGAGCCTCCTGATCGGTCACCAGACCAATCAGGTCATGACCAGACAGATCAGACTCCGTCCTGATCTATCATAGAGAGGAACCCGCGACGCTTGATCGTTCTCCAGAACGATCTGCACAGTGATCCTGATCGGTCACCAGACCGATCAGGAGCAGATCAGCAAGGGAACTCAACCTCACTGTTTGCTCCCTGATCGGTCACCAAACCGATCAGGAGCCAAGCAATGGGTGAAACGCATACTCCCTGATCGGTCACCAGACCGATCAGTCATCGTTGGATCGGTAACCAGACTGATCCACGAAGGAGCACCGTGCCAACTCCCTGATCGGTCACCAGACCGATCCAGGGGCTCCAACCTAGCCCTCCAAGCTAGGGTTTCATTCACCTTAACCCTCCAAGCTAAGGATTTTTCACCTAACCCTCCAAGTTGGGAATTTTCACCTAACCCTCCAAGTTAGGACTTTTCACCTAGCCCTCCAAGCTAGGACTTTTCACCTAGCCTTCCAAGCTAGGACTTTTCCAAACCTAGCCCTCCAAGCTAAGACCTGACCCTCCAAGCCAAGACTTTTTCACCTAACTCTCCAAGTTGGGACTTTTCACCTAACCCTCCAAGTTAGGACTTTTCACCTAGCCCTCCAAGCTAGGACTTTTCACCCAACCCTTCTGAATTAGGACTTTTCAACATCTAGCCCTCCAAGCTAGGATTTTCCACACCTAACCCTCCAGGTTAGGATTTTCCAACACCTAGCCCTCCAAGCTAGGATTTTCCATACCATGTCTGATCCCCGATCAGGACTTAATCATAATCATCATAATCATCATATTTATCAACCTAAACTAAAATCGATGTCAACACCAAAACAACAATCAGGGTCAGGCTACATCAACAATCTCCCCCTTTTTGTTGTTTGACAATCCGATTTTAAGTTTATGGATTCTCAATTAAGTTTTTCAAATTTAGAATCATAGGGGAATCAAGATCCTCCCCCTACAACATGATCATCCTAAACTTAACCAACCAACACTCTCCCCCTTTGTCGAACACCGAAAAGGGTCTAGACGGGTTGTTATGTTTAACCATACTCCCCCTCAGTCCTAGGGGTATCCCAAAAATCAAAGATTGAATGTAATTTTGGAACACATATGACATTATGTGAAAAGATAGATCAAGATATAGCATTCACATGCAGCATATTAACATGGCATCATAAGCATGAATATAGCAATAAAGAATGAGACAAATCGTTCGATGCAAGTAAATTCAGTAAAGTTAATATCATGCCATAACAGACAAAAATCAAGTCGGACACATCCGTCAAATAGTCAGAATTTATCAAACATGAGCATAGAGCAGTCAATCGTCAACTGGATCATCGTCTGAATCATCAATGTATATGATATCCCCTGGTGAAATGCCACTGGGGGACGCACTATCCGTAAATGTATGATGATACCACTCCTCATACCATGTGTCCTGTAGTGAGCTGACCTCAGTGATGTTGGATGCTAGAGCATCTAGACGGCGATCGAAAGACTGAAACTCTGAGCGACCTCCTGTCGCCAGAGCTCGGAGATATGCAACTCGTGCTCCATCAGCCGCTCTAGCTCCGCAACCTGCCAGCTGAGGTCAGGAGCCCACTCATCATATCTGCAGCATCAGCTGGCGACTCTGGATCATGGGCTGCTCTCGGTAGCTCCCCTCCACGTCTCCGATCCTTCCACCTTAGCCCTTGTGGCCCAACAACAATGTCGGACTGAGCGAGCATGCGATGATCCAGGCGGCAGTCCTGTCGAATCATGGGCACAATACGGCCCTGTGAAACATCGATACCCACTGACTCAAGCCAAGCCGTAATGATATGGCCCAATGCCATGTGAACTATCTGGCCGTACCTCAGACTATGGACTATGATGGAGAAATAGATGGATGGCACGATATCAAAGTCTAACTGCCGATGCATCCCATAGAGCATCAAGCAGTGGAATGGATGAATCTCATCGAGGTGCTTTGTGGTAGTAGGAAGGAGACAGTTGGTGATGATCTTAAACAAGACATAATCAATGGAGGAAAGTTGGAGAGCAGGAAATGTGGAAAAATCACAGGTGCTTGACGGACCCAAATATACTAATTAATTTGTCACGAAATGTATGGGCTCATCAAATTTAAATATCAATAAATGAATGTGAATAAAATGAAATGAATGCTGGAAACCCTTTTACAATCAAAATCTGAAAATGTAATATAGGGGCCACAGGTCGTATTTTTCTCAGGGACTAGTTGAAGGGTTGTTCGATTCGCGCTCGTATTTAGGTGTCGTTTGTGTTTTGGGTTTCAAATAAATCTAGAATTTGGGTTCAATTATAAATGAAATCACCATAAAAAGAGAGGAAACTTGACTATTGAACTTAACTAGTGATAGCAAGTTCTAACTCAACCAAAGGGACCATTCAACCAATTTAAACACTTAACCACTTTTGGAAAACAAAATTGATTTCAAATGCAAAACAAATGCTAAGAAAATTAAGCAATGCAGCAACTGACATTTGATTGAAACATATGCAATTACTTGCTTCCAAATTCTGACTTAAGACAAACCAAATACCAAGCAACCTAAAAACAGTTCACTACAAATTCATTTAACTCCAACAAGCTTGATACGCAAGGAGGTGGTTATGTGCCACAAGCTGATAGTGAAGTGCAAGAACTATACCTGGTTAATTCAGCTTGGAAAGCAATCTATCAATCAAATGATATGCAAGAATAAAGGAAGAAACTTGAAAACTAAATTCTGATCAGTGATGCAAGGTTTCAGAACTCAAATCAGAATTTCAGCAATGAACCGAAGCATTTCATCCACAATTCCGAAACTGTCAAATGCAGTATTGAATCCAAAAATTCAGAAATCGAGTGAAGTAAACTTCTAGAGCCAAACTGATGTACCTAAATTCAGCAAACATTGATGTACAGACCAACCGAATTGACTGCAGGAATTAACAGCACTTAGATGCAACTAACAGAACCAGCTGTAGAAATCACAAACTAAAACTTAGACAAGATGCAGAAGACTCATATGCTCGCATAAACAATTCAGAACTTCAACTGATATTTGCAGAATTTAATGTTGGCACGCACTTGGAATTTGATACACAGAAATTTAATTGCGGGCAGCTAAATGAAGTGCCATGTTAACTAAACAAGCTATCAATCTAACACAAATGCAGCAATAAAAAGCTAATAAGTGCAGAAATAATTCAGAGAACAACCAACTCTGATGTGAGTTCAGAAACTGCACGAAATTGCAGAAATGGTCGCAGAATTTCAGGAATGCAACTATGAATTGAGTTCAAACTTAACCCAGCAGCTGGTGTGAAGTGGATGGATGTGAAACAAACAATTAAAGTGCAAGTGATGAGCTGAAGTCGGAAATTCACAATAAAAGGAAGAGTGCAGGATTGGGAGTTGATACACAATCTGAAACTGTTTTGCTACATGTGCAGAATTTTGGAACAACTGAACACAAAACATGCAAGCAAATAAATTCAAGGGCTGAAATCTAGAGTCAGCACTTTACTGATACATCCTCAGCAATGATAGCTACCATGTTCAGAATGAAACGAATTAGACAGAGATAGGATTCAAGTAGCAGAAATGGAAAGTATTGCAACAAGCTGAACCGAAAATGCAGAAATAAATTCAGCTTGCTAAACAACTCAAATCAATTGAGTTAGTAAGCTAAATGTTATTTTAAATTGTAGGGATCAAGCTGGAATTAAATCGGATTGGAAACAAACTGAGAAATTCAGAAACTAAACTGAAACTTTGCAGAACAAGCTGATACGGAACAGTTAAATGGCACGCAACAAATAAATTGCAAACTAGCTGAAATTTGATCTAATTGTCACCTACACGAGCTAATAAACTACTTAACTTGAAGATTTAGAACCTAATTAAGCTAAACAATTCAGAAAACTTGAACTAAGTGGCTGATAAAACTGCAGATACAGAAAACAGGACAGAAATCAAATTACAGCTATGAAACATTGAAATTAAACTATCTAAGCTACTCCTCAACCATTCCTCAACTCAAGAGCTCCTTGGTCGTCAATCAAGGGAGAACCTCGGACCCGCAAGCTCCGCAAATCAGTGAGAATCGCCTCAGCTACCGAATCTGATCAGATCACTGCCCAAACTGAATTCAGCTTCCAATTTCATCAAACTCGCTGTGGTGGCTCGCGATTGGGATTAGGGAGTGACCAAAACCTTCCAGGGAACCCCTCTGGTCAGCTCGGATGTAGTGGAAGTGGAACACAGCTGAGCTCGCTGAAATCGGATAGCAAGCTGCCGAGACCTCGCGCAAACTGGCTATTGAACAGAAAATCAATCGGAAACCTCACCAAGAGCTCTCTTCACTGACCTAACTCTTGCTTTGATGATGGATTTGAGGGATCGCGCCTCCTTGATGAAGAACTAGCTAATGAAACAGTGAAGAAAACGAAGAAGGAAACAGCTGTGGCGGAGACGCGACGAGGAGAAGGTGAGCAGCGTTTCTGATTAAATAGGAGATAATGGACGGCTGTGATTGATTTGATGAAATCCAACGGTAGATCTTGGTCTGATTTGAGCCAAACTTTTATGATGATGATCTGGGGTCAGGATCTACCTTGTGGTAGCTCGGATCCTCCAGATATGCAACGGATGGTCCAGATCAACTCTATCTGTGAATGGACGCTCTAGAGCCCTCCTTGCTTGATCCAACGGTTGATCTAGCTCTGATTGGGATGAAACCTTCAGATCTTGATCATATAGCCTGATCAACCCTAACCCTAGCTCGGATTGCTTCAGATCGTCCCGGATGGCTCAAATCTAGCCGCTCTTGAATCGGACGGCCCGGATTAATCGTAGGCTTGATAGTTCGATCCGGTTCACATCCGACTCAAATCTGACCCAATATGCCCTAGGTCCAGGATCCTTTCTTGCCTATAAAAATATATCAGAAAATTAGTGGCCAAATAATCCAAAAATTGTGTAATTTTGCAATTAAGTCCAAAATAATAGGAAATCCTAAAACCTAGGGTAAAATCACAATTAAGCAATAAAAACATAGGTCAATCATGGATTTTAGCACTTAAAATAATCAATAAAATGGTGCTTATCAACTCCCCCATACTTAGCCTTGAGCGTCTCGCGAAATAACTAAACATGTATCCCATAGATTTTCTTAAGCATAATTAGAAGCAAATGAAAAGAAATTACCTAGGGTTGCCAATTCTCATAAATCTAAGCTCTATGGATTACTATCTTGTCCTTAAATCAACAACTTAGCCTTTTCATCCATCATGGATCATTGAGATGAATTTAAATCTCTAGCCTTTCAAGGAAAATTCTGGTGGCTCTCTCCTAAGTTCTAAGTTGATGATGGAAGTGGAGCTCACTCAAACACACATGCTTCTTGCACTACCATAGGCTTGCTTATTATCTACTCTCCACCATTAATCATGATTAGGATTCACATCTATAAAAACAAATGAAAACATGGAAAATGGTAAGAAATGGAATAAAAAATCAAGGAAATGGAAAAATTGATGGAGAGGGAGACTTGGTTGCTCAAAAATGTTTCTAATGTGCTTTGCCCCATCTTGACAGTCCTCTAATGATATGCGAAATGTGGTGGAGTGAAACTTGAATAAATTCCTTTGATTTGGATGAAAAACCCTTTTTGATCTCAATGTGCCAAGTTTGCCAATTTTTGTGCCATTTTTGTTTCTTTCACTCTTTTCTTCTTTTTTTCTCTGTTCAGCTCCACTTAATCCATTTCAAGTCTCTGATTTCTTAAATAATCAACATCAGTTAGCATCACATAGTGTAGTGGAGAGTTTGATGTTTCATTTCGAAATGATGTGCTGAACTTGACTACACTGCACTGTAAGTTTGAGGCTTTGATCTGAAATTCCTGGCAGCCACTTATTTCCTTTGTTCTGATCAGTAATGAATGCTCTCAACCATTTCTGGCATTTTCATGGACTCAATTTCCGAATGCATAGCCTAAACAACCAATTTCAGTTTCAAGTTGGTACACAACTGATTTTGTGGTGTCACAATTTAAGTTCCTCTTGTTTCTCAATTCTGACTTTTCCACTACATGTTCAACAACATGTCTTCAACAACTTACAGCATCTTGCAACTTACTCTGAATTCAGTTTGTTTCATTCATCAACTCCAAGTCAACTGTCGGCAGATTTCAGTTTTTCTCTCAGAAGTTTTGATAGCTTGCAATGCAGTTTGTTTCAGCTCTGTTTTTGGCTCAGCATTTCTCCAAATTCTGTTTACATCCAGCAATGACTAGCTTCAGTTCTGCACAGCTACATTCCAGATTTCTCATAACGTTTCTGATTTTACAGCCAAGAAAACTTCAATTCAGCTTCATCTTGATAAAACTTTGTGCAAAAACTGCTTGTATGAAGATTCCTGCGCAGATTCTGCCTTGAACTCAGATTTGTCCAGCTGCAATTTAGCTGCCATTCTCAACCTTTCAGCCTTCAATTCAGACTTTAACATGATGTTCCCGATCTACATTTCTATTTGTTACAATCTGCTACAGATTTCAGCTGCAATTAGCTGAAAATTCAGCTTGTTTTCAGCTTAAACTGGTTTTGGCACAGAATTTTTCCAGCCTTCTTCGGTTCTGATTTCATCCAATTTTCTTCACTTTGGCTTCGGCACTGAATTAGCATCAATTGAATTCATGCTTCCTAAATCAGCATTTCCTTGTCGGTTTCAAACAGAATTTGCATGATGGGTTGGCTGAACTTAATTGGAAATTGGCACAAAACTCCCTTACTAACCTCTGAAACTTCTACACAGATTTAATTCAGCTTCATTCAAACTTCTCAGCCTTCAATTAAGGCTTAAACAAAGGGCTGTCAACAATTCTTGATCCACATCATTTCCGATCCAAGTTAACTTCATTTTTGCACAAACTTTTGCTTTTGCGTGCCATATCTTTTTCTTTTTCTTTCATTGCAGATTTTTCTTTCCATTGCATGCCACTTTGATCTTCAAATGATGAACAAGAATCTAGATGCTTCAATATTTGTCTTCCTTAACTACTTCTTCTTGCTTGATCTTGATACCACACTCAACTAAATTGGCACATGAATTTTTTTTTTTTTTCGAATTGAAGTGCCTCCTTGATACCAATTCTTTCCAAAAAGCTAGTCACTCCCCCACACTTGAATCTTTGTCCGTCTCGGGCAAAATAGCATTAGAACATATCAAACAACAAGTCCAAAGAAAAGTGGAGGTAAGAGTAAGAAATAAGTAAAGCAAAATGGAATGAACATGATTTTTGTCAAAATTGATATGGAAAGGGAAACAAATGGATTAGCCTCTATAGATGTGATCCAATCATTGAAATATGATTTTGAAAGAATCTAAGCAAGTTCTAGAGCACAATGACATATGTGTATCACAAAGTAAGGCTGATTCTCACTAGGTAAAAATAATTCATCCCAATCCTCAATTAAGAATCTAAAGCAAGTAGTACTCAAGCATCCAAGATTTCATCCATTGGCTCAAACCTTAAGTCTTAACAACCAAATTTAATTTATTTTCAAAAGACTCTAAAATGCTATGGAGATAACCTAGAGGGATACTTTTATTTCTACTCATGCAAGAAAAAGTGACAAAAGAAATAACATGCATTTATTTACAAGGACTCAGTTTAAAGGAAAATTCTAATTCTAGGAAGCATGAAAATGAAAATGAAATAAAAGAAAATACAAGAAAAATCAAACTCCCCTTTATTCTGATGGACGGAGTCGATCCAAAAGTAGCCTCCACCGTGGTAGTGGAGGGGTATGAGTGGCTGGGAGTAATAGGACTCCCCCACACTTGAACTTCGCAAAAAATTTCTCTGGTGGCCTAAGGCGATTCAGGTTCAAGAGCCATTCAAGGGATGAAGTGCTTTTAATTAAAGTCAGATCATCTCCTCCTTCTTGATGCCCTTCAGAAGTCCTTCCAGGAGGCTGAAGTCTGTTCAGTTGGAGCACCCACTCCTGAAGTCTTCTGGACCCTGCAAAACAATGTAATACCTCTCTCAAGCGTTCAGGGTCAGAAAGAAATGATATAAGTTCAGTCTCTGCATCAAATGAATCCAAAACTGCATCCTGTCTAATTAAATCAAGGCTTGGTGTCTCAATGAAATTTTCAAAATTATTTCCTACCAAATTTGCATCCATATACTCATCACAAATAAAGAAATCAATTTCTGGCTCATCAATAGAAATTTCACAATTATTTTCAATCAAGGGTATATCAAGTAATGTGTCACAGCCAATCAAATCAATATCAGGTATCTCCAAAAGTCTTTCACATTCATTCTCAGCATATGAAATAGCAAGAGATTCATCAAAATAAATAACATCAATTTCAGGCACTTCTAAAAAATTTTCACTATCCATATCCACAAAAGATGTATTAAGTGATTCATCATAAAAAACAACATCAATTATGGGTGCCTCTAAAATTATTTCGCTATCCATATGTACAAGAGATGTATCAAGTAATGCAGTACGATCAATGAAATCAATGTTTGGTACCTCTATTGGATTTTCACAAACAATCTCTACACAAGGTATATCAATAAATACATCAGAATCAATAAAGTCATCCCTAGGTACCTCACTGCATTTTTCTGAAGAAAGAGGAGAAATACTTACCTGAGCGTGCTGGATAATACCTGGAGGTTCTATAATAGTAGATGTATCTGTGGTCTCCTCCTGGTTATGTTCAAGCTCCTCTTCAGCCTCAGGCGCTGGTGGACAATCAACTGGTGATCCTTGGGTGCTTGCTTCCACCAAGCAAGTCCCTACACTTTCTGGTTCATTCTCTAAATCTTGTGGTGGTCCCCGGGGCTTAGTGTAATCCCCTACACCTATGGAATCATCTCCTCTGCATGTTTCTCCTGTAATATCTGCAACAACAGTGTCAGAAAAATTAGGACCATCAATAATGCTATCATCAGAAAATAAAAGTCTAGAATGGTCCTGTGGAGCTTCAACTTCTTCTTCTGGAGCTGAAAAATTTGGAATTGGATTTTGAGTAGGAGTCTCCGGAGGAATGCATGCTCTAGGTGCCCAGACTTTAATGTATTCTTCTTCTTCTTCTTCTAAAATTGCAAGATCCATTAAAGAAAGATTTGGCCTTGCACTAGGGTCACCTTGAACTTGTATCTGATTCATTTGACTAGAAATTTGTCCAACGCCTTTTTCGATGTCTTGAAGCCTTTGCTGCCTTTGATGATATTGTACAACTTGTTGATAAATCTCCTCCATTCTTTGTAGTTGAGCCTCATTCTCATTAAGATTCTCAAAGCCTCCTTGGTTAGCATAGCTCCTTGACTGATTTTGAAAGGATGAAGTAGGTTGAAAATTTTGAGCTTGCTGTGATCCTTGAAAACCCTGCTGTTGGGGCTGATTAAAGGACTGATCAGAGGGATGATATGCTGGAAAATTTTGCTGGGAAATGTAGCCCTGAAAGTTTTGATTTTGAGCTGGAAAATTAGGTGCCGAAGGCTGAAAATTCTGCCCTTGAAACCCTTGATTGTAGGGCTGTGAAAACTGGTTCAAGGGCTGTGTAGGCTGAAAATATTGTTGGTTTTGTGCTGGAAAAACTGGGAATGATTGAAAACTTTGCTGCCCTTGATTGTATTGCTGGAATTGAGGTTCAAATTGCTGAAATGGTTGCTGAAAATTGGGCTGAAATTGCTGAAAACTGGGCTGAAAATTCTGGAAAATTGGCTGCCCGTTCTGAAAATTCTGTAAATTCTGGAAATTGCTGGAATTTAGCTGAAATTGTTGGAAATCTTGCTGTGGTGGCTGTTGAAATTGCTGGAGAGGCTGAAATTGTGGCTGAGGTGGCTTCTGGTAAGTAGATGACTGAGCTTTATGTTCTAGTTGGTAGTCCCACTCCTTTAACACATTTCTTATCTCCTCCAATGTCTTTTCTATCTCTTTTGACCCCATTTTGAATTTGCAGCCCTGTCACAAATCAAACAAGAAAAATGGCAGCAACCGTATATGAAAGAATAAGCACAATAAAATAGAACCCTAAGATATGTCAAAAAGTATACAAGCAAAAATCAAACAAATCAACTAGTTGCTTCCCCGGCAACGGCGCCAAAAATTTGACGGGCCCAAATATACTAATTAATTTGTCACGAAATGTATGGGCTCATCAAATTTAAATATCAATAAATGAATGTGAATAAAATGAAATGAATGCTGGAAACCCTTTTACAATCAAAATCTGAAAATGTAATATAGGGGCCACAGGTCGTATTTTTCTCAGGGACTAGTTGAAGGGTTGTTCGATTCGCGCTTGTATTTAGGTGTCGTTTGTGTTTTGGGTTTCAAATAAATCTAGAATTTGGGTTCAATTATAAATGAAATCACCATAAAAAGAGAGGAAACTTGACTATTGAACTTAACTAGTGATAGCAAGTTCTAACTCAACCAAAGGGACCATTCAACCAATTTAAACACTTAACCACTTTTGGAAAACAAAATTGATTTCAAATACAAAACAAATGCTAAGAAAATTAAGCAATGCAGCAACTGACATTTGATTGAAACATATGCAATTACTTGCTTCCAAATTCTGACTTAAGACAAACCAAATACCAAGCAACCTAAAAACAGTTCACTACAAATTCATTTAACTCCAACAAGCTTGATACGCAAGGAGGTGGTTATGTGCCACAAGCTGATAGTGAAGTGCAAGAACTATACCTGGTTAATTCAGCTTGGAAAGCAATCTATCAATCAAATGATATGCAAGAATAAAGGAAGAAACTTGAAAACTAAATTCTGATCAGTGATGCAAGGTTTCAGAACTCAAATCAGAATTTCAGCAATGAACCGAAGCATTTCATCCACAATTCCGAAACTGTCAAATGCAGTATTGAATCCAAAAATTCAGAAATCGAGTGAAGTAAACTTCTAGAGCCAAACTGATGTACCTAAATTGATCTTAAGTCAGAACTGATACTAAACTGCAGGACAGGAATGGAAAAATTCAGCAAACATTGATGTACAGACCAACCGAATTGACTGCAGGAATTAACAGCACTTAGATGCAACTAACAGAACCAGCTGTAGAAATCACAAACTAAAACTTAGACAAGATGCAGAAGACTCATATGCTCGCATAAACAATTCAGAACTTCAACTGATATTTGCAGAATTTAATGTTGGCACGCACTTGGAATTTGATACACAGAAATTTAATTGCGGGCAGCTAAATGAAGTGCCATGTTAACTAAACAAGCTATCAATCTAACACAAATGCAGCAATAAAAAGCTAATAAGTGCAGAAATAATTCAGAGAACAACCAACTCTGATGTGAGTTCAGAAACTGCACGAAATTGCAGAAATGGTCGCAGAATTTCAGGAATGCAACTATGAATTGAGTTCAAACTTAACCCAGCAGCTGGTGTGAAGTGGATGGATGTGAAACAAACAATTAAAGTGCAAGTGATGAGCTGAAGTCGGAAATTCAGAATAAAAGGAAGAGTGCAGGATTGGGAGTTGATACACAATCTGAAACTGTTTTGCTACATGTGCAGAATTTTGGAACAACTGAACACAAAACATGCAAGCAAATAAATTCAAGGGCTGAAATCTAGAGTCAGCACTTTACTGATACATCCTCAGCAATGATAGCTACCATGTTCAGAATGAAACGAATTAGACAGAGATAGGATTCAAGTAGCAGAAATGGAAAGTATTGCAACAAGCTGAACCGAAAATGTAGAAATAAATTCAGCTTGCTAAACAACTCAAATCAATTGAGTTAGTAAGCTAAATGTTATTTTAAATTGTAGGGATCAAGCTGGAATTAAATCGGATTGGAAACAAACTGAGAAATTCAGAAACTAAACTGAAACTTTGCAGAACAAGCTGATACGGAACAGTTAAATGGCACGCAACAAATAAATTGCAAACTAGCTGAAATTTGATCTAATTGTCACCTACACGAGCTAATAAACTACTTAACTTGAAGATTTAGAACCTAATTAAGCTAAACAATTCAGAAAACTTGAACTAAGTGGCTGATAAAACTGCAGATACAGAAAACAGGACAGAAATCAAATTACAGCTATGAAACATTGAAATTAAACTATCTAAGCTACTCCTCAACCATTCCTCAACTCAAGAGCTCCTTGGTCGTCAATCAAGGGAGAACCTCGGACCCGCAAGCTCCGCAAATCAGTGAGAATCGCCTCAGCTACCGAATCTGATCAGATCACTGCCCAAACTGAATTCAGCTTCCAATTTCATCAAACTCGCTGTGGTGGCTCGCGATTGGGATTAGGGAGTGACCAAAACCTTCCAGGGAACCCCTCTGGTCAGCTCGGATGTAGTGGAAGTGGAGCACAGCTGAGCTCGCTGAAATCGGATAGCAAGCTGCCGAGACCTCGCGCAAACTGGCTATTGAACAGAAAATCAATCGGAAACCTCACCAAGAGCTCTCTTCACTGACCTAACTCTTGCTTTGATGATGGATTTGAGGGATCGCGCCTCCTTGATGAAGAACTAGCTAATGAAACAGTGAAGAAAACGAAGAAGGAAACAGCTGCGGCGGAGACGCGACGAGGAGAAGGTGAGCAGCGTTTCTGATTAAATAGGAGATAATGGACGGCTGTGATTGATTTGATGAAATCCAACGGTAGATCTTGGTCTGATTTGAGCCAAACTTTTATGATGATGATCTGGGGTCAGGATCTGCCTTGTGGTAGCTCGGATCCTCCAGATATGCAACGGATGGTCCAGATCAACTCTATCTGTGAATGGACGCTCTAGAGCCCTCCTTGCTTGATCCAACGGTTGATCTAGCTCTGATTGGGATGAAACCTTCAGATCTTGATCATATAGCCTGATCAACCCTAACCCTAGCTCGGATTGCTTCAGATCGTCCCGGATGGCTCAGATCTAGCCGCTCTTGAATCGGACGGCCCGGATTAATCGTAGGCTTGATAGTTCGATCCGGTTCACATCCGACTCAAATCTGACCCAATATGCCCTAGGTCCAGGATCCTTTCTTGCCTACAAAAATATATCAGAAAATTAGTGGCCAAATAATCCAAAAATTGTGTAATTTTGCAATTAAGTCCAAAATAATAGGAAATCCTAAAACCTAGGGTAAAATCACAATTAAGCAATAAAAACATAGGTCAATCATGGATTTTAGCACTTAAAATAATCAATAAAATGGTGCTTATCAGTGCTCGCACCGGAACCCCTTGGCCTGGGATGGCCTAGAAAGTGCTCATGGATAGAGTCAGGAGTGACTCCATCAAAGGGAACTGGTAAGAGATCTGGAAGGTAAGGATAGAATGAAAAGGCATTCTCGGACCGGCGACATCCAAGAAAGGTAGTGAAAGCAGACAGAGTAAAGTCAAGGTCAACGCTAGCGACACGGGTCCTCCACCCCGTACCCTCTCCACTAACCATATTATTATAGAATTCAGAGACCAAATCAAAGTTTATTGGCCTCTCTAAGAAAAGGATGGGTTGAAGCTCATAGTATTCAATAATTTGTCGTATCATAGGACAGTGTTCATAGATGTAGGTTTGGTCCACTGATCGACATGGCATAAGTTTGAAGGTATGCCATTGAAAATCTAGAGCAAAGAAAATATTCTGAAATCGAGTATGTGGAGGCCTCGAAGGAGGTGTAGATGCTGAAGGGCCTTTGCCCTTGGAGCTCCCCTCCATTGGCTCCTTTCCCTTAGAGGATTTTCTAAAGATGTGAAGAAATCATGAAGATAGATTTGATCATGGCACAGGATAATCAAGTCAGTCAGGACACAAGATTAGGGAAACATAACCACAATACAAGAGTTGGTCATTGTACAGAATGATCAAATGAGCGAGATTGATTTGATTACATGAACATAGTTTAATCAAGGACCCAAGATTTGATCATAGAAGAGTAATCATAAGGTAAATCATGGAAAGATAGGGTCACGACCAACACAAGAAGATCACGGCACAACACACCAAGAACATGGTTAGGCTTAAATACATAATCTAAGAACTGATTCGAAAAGAAAACTAACCAAGGAGAACTTACTTGGGTGCCATGGAAGAAGTACTTGAAGGTTGAGAGTAAGCTCATTTCTGAACCTTGCGCAAAGGACGATCGCAAGCTAGCAGTTGCTAACACCACCAATGGCAAGGTCAAGAGCTATCGCGCAGAAGGAGATGACCGCACTTGCAGAGAAGATCACACAGCAAGGAAGGAAGAGATAGCACGCGCAAATGAGGAGGAAGAGGGTTTCGGCGCTGAGGGGTTTTGATCGGCTAGGGCTTAGGAGTAGAAAAGAATCGTGATTAAAAATGGTTGGTGGATCAGTCCACCAACCAGACTTTAATGCGATTGAACAGATCACCGTTCGATCTGGAAACACCCAGACCGATCAGGCTCGCTCTTGATCGATCGACTGATCGATCAGGACACGAACAGTAGGGTTTGGAGAGAAACCTGTGAGCCCTTTGATCGGTCTGTGGACCGATCACCATAGGGTGTCTAATCGGTCCGGGGACCGATCCAGGTTAGCACAGTAAGTTTGGTCAGAATTTCGTAAAGTCACTGCTGCCCCTCTGATCGGTCTGTGGACCGATCGTTACTGGATGGAGTCAGATCGGTCCGGGTACTGATAAGTGTCATTTTGTTGATCATTTTATATGTTTAAATCTGTGTTTGACCCATAGTTTACTTGTGTAATTGTGGATTTACCCTAGGTTCTAGGATTTGTATTCTTTTTGGACTTAATTGTAAATCTTGTTATATTTGGGTTGTTTTGTCACTAAATTTTTGATCTACTTTTGAAGGCTTCAAATGATCAGGGACCTAGGTAATGATGGGTCAAAGTTGAGTTAAAAGTGGATTAGATCCAAGGAATCAAGCGTCAACTAATTTGGACCGTCCGATGAGAGAACGGTTAGATCTAGACCATCTGAGATCTTTTGATCAATCCGAGCTGGGATTAAGGCTAATCAAGTGATCAGATCAAGATCTGAGAGTTTCAGCTAAATCAGAGACCATCTAGCCGTTGGATCATGATCGGAGTGTTCTAAACCATCCATACAAAGATCAAGGTGATCTGAGCCATCCGCTACATATCTGGCAGATCCGAGCTATCACGAGGATGATCCTGACCTCTGATCGAGATCTGGAAATTTTGAATCAAATCGGACAAAGATCCACTGTTGGATGAAGCGGAATCAATCTCAGTCGTTCACTGTTTTAACTACCTAAACGTCTCCTCTGTTCAGATCCGATTGTCGCGTCTTCGCAGCTCAGCTTCGTTTTCTTCATTTCTTCACGGTTTTGCTTGCGATTTCTTCCATTTTGAAGGCGTGACCACTTCGAATCGTTCTTGGATCTAGATCAGATCGTCGGAATGCTGTTGCTGTCAAGATTTCAGCTCCAATTTGCTCAAAAACAGAGATGAATGAGGGTTTCTTCAGATCTGTTCATTTGGTCAATTTGATTTCGGTTGGTGCCATTTTCCATCCATCTGAGCTAGTTGAGGGGTTCTCGGCTTAGCTTTGATCATATTCAAATCATCATCATCAATCTACAAAGCGAGATCAAAGAGATCGAGTGGTTTTTCCAACTTGAGCAGATTTGCGGCAGTTTCGATACATCGACAGATTTTTCCGATGATTGAGAGTTGAAGGGGTTCTTGGCTTTCCCTTGTGTGACGAACAAGGTGGTCTTGATACAAGGAATGGTCGAGGATTAATTTCTTGTTGTATTTCGTTTTTACATTAGCTGTAATTTCATTCTGCAGTTCATTTCATTTCAGATTCTGTATCAGATGCTTAAGTTCTATTTTCTGAGTTGTTTTAGCAGTAATTAGGTTCCATTTTGTAGATAGTTAGCTAGCACATTTGTTTAGTGATAAATTTCAGCCAATTCTAGTGTATAACTTGTTTGTTGCTAGCGTATCAGATGAATTCTGTGCGTGCCAATTCTGTTTCTGCAAATTAGGTCTTGTTTCAGTTTCCTAAGTTTGAGTCAATGCAAGTTTTAGATTTCCTTTTGAACTTACATTGCAGTAGCTTTATTTCCATAGCAATTAAGTTCAAGTTCTGCATTCGGTTTTAGTTGATGTTTACCAGCTTTAATTTCTGCAATTCAGTTGTTTGCTGTCTCAATTTCATTGCTGCCTTATTCAGTTTATGTGTGCTGAGATTTGTATCGGGTATACATTAGTCTTTCTCAATCAAATCTGCTCTATTGTATTGCATTAAATTCTTACTTTTCAATTCTATATTCTTTCCTTCGGATTCTGAATTCTTATTCCATTACTGAATTTCTGCAGATTTTCTTTCTCTGCGTTCCTGCATTTGCAACTCTGCGTGTAGGCTGAATGAGTTGATCAGATTTCTTATCTGAATTTCTTCATTCATTTTTGCACAGTTCTTATCTGTTAGTTTTGCTTGTCAATGTCATTGATCAGGATTATAATTCTGCATTAGTTCAGTTTCGGCACATAGATTTTCGTTTGTGAATTGAGTGGGTTTCATTTCTTTTCCACTTTGTATCAAGATAAGCTTTGGCCTTAGTATCAACCGAAATTTCAGCCTCGATTTAATTCTGTTGGTTTAATATTTGGTTTGCAATTAAAATTAGCATTGTTTTCCCAGAAGATAGCTAAGGCCCTTGATTGCTTAGGTTTCCAATTGCTTGATGTAATTAGTTGTCTTACACTTTGTTTAGCTCACTTAGTCAAATTTCCAACATTTTCTTGTGCTTCCATTTCCTTTTCATTGCATTGCCATTTTCATTAGCAAACAAAACCCACATCTTATTTGAAACCCAAAAACATTGACGACACATTAACTCGAGCATGAATCACACAACTTGACCCATAGTTTACTTGTGTAATTGTGGATTTACCCTAGGTTCTAGGATTTGTATTCTTTTTGGACTTAATTGTAAATCTTGTTATATTTGGGTTGTTTTGTCACTAAATTTTTGATCTACTTTTGAAGGCTTCAAATGATCAGGGACCTAGGTAATGATGGGTCAAAGTTGAGTTAAAAGTGGATTAGATCCAAGGAATCAAGCGTCAACTAATTTGGACCGTTCGATGAGAGAACGGTTAGATCTAGACCATCTGAGAACTTTTGATCAATCCGAGCTGGGATTAAGGCTAATCAAGTGATCAGATCAAGATCTAAGAGTTTCAGCTAAATCAGAGACCATCTAGCCGTTGGATCATGATCGGAGTGTTCTAAACCATCCATACAAAGATCAAGGTGATCTGAGCTATCCGCTATAGATCTGGCAGATCCGAGCTACCACGAGGATGATCCTGACCTCTGATCGAGATCTGGAAATTTTGAATCAAATCGGACAAAGATCCACCGTTGGATGAAGCGGAATCAATCTCAGCCGTTCACTGTTTTAACTACTTAAACGTCTCCTCTGTTCAGATCCGATTGTCGCGTCTTCGCAGCTCAGCTTCGTTTTCTTCATTTCTTCACGGTTTTGCTTGCGATTTCTTCCATTTTGAAGGCGTGACCACTTCGAATCGTTCTTGGATCTAGATCAGATCGTCGGAATGATGTTGCTGTCAAGATTTCAGCTCCAATTTGCTCAAAAACAGAGATGAATGAGGGTTTCTTCAGATCTGTTCATTTGGTCAATTTGATTTCGGTTGGTGCCATTTTCCATCCATCTGAGCTAGTTGAGGGGTTCTCGGCTTAGCTTTGATCATATTCAAATCATCATCATCAATCTACAAAGCGAGATCAAAGAGATCGAGTGGTTTTTCCAACTTGAGCAGATTTGCGGCAGTTTCGATACATCGACAGATTTTTCCGATGATTGAGAGTTGAAGGGGTTCTTGGCTTTCCCTTGCGTGACGAACAAGGTGGTCTTGATACAAGGAATGGTCGAGGATTAATTTCTTGCTGTATTTCGTTTTTACATTAGCAGTAATTTCATTCTGCAGTTCATTTCATTTCAGATTCTGTATCAGATGCTTAAGTTCTATTTTCTGAGTTATTTTAGCAGTAATTAGGTTCCATTTTGTAGATAGTTAGCTAGCACATTTGTTTAGTGATAAATTTCAGCCAATTCTAGTGTATAACTTGTTTGTTGCTAGCGTATCAGATGAATTCTGTGCGTGCCAATTCTGTTTCTGCAAATTAGGTCTTGTTTCAGTTTCCTAAGTTTGAGTCAATGCAAGTTTTAGATTTCCTTTTGAACTTACATTGCAGTAGCTTTATTTCCATAGCAATTAAGTTCAAGTTCTGCATTCGGTTTTAGTTGATGTTTACCAGCTTTAATTTCTGCAATTCAGTTGTTTGCTGTCTCAATTTCATTGCTGCCTTATTCAGTTTATGTGTGCTGAGATTTGTATCGGGTATACATTAGTCTTTCTCAATCAAATCTGCTCTATTGTATTGCATTAAATTCTTACTTTTCAATTCTACATTCTTTCCTTCGGATTCTGAATTCTTATTCCATTACTGAATTTCTGCAGATTTTCTTTCTCTGCGTTCCTGCATTTGCAACTCTGCGTGTAGGCTGAATGAGTTGATCAGATTTCTTATCTGAATTTCTTCATTCATTTTTGCACAGTTCTTATCTGTTAGTTTTGCTTGTCAATGTCATTGATCAGGATTATAATTCTGCATTAGTTCAGTTTCGGCACATAGATTTTCGTTTGTGAATTGAGTGGGTTTCATTTCTTTTCCACTTTGTATCAAGATAAGCTTTGGCCTTAGTATCAACCGAAATTTCAGCCTCGATTTAATTCTGTTGGTTTAATATTTGGTTTGCAATTAAAATTAGCATTGTTTTCCCAGAAGATAGCTAAGGCCCTTGATTGCTTAGGTTTCCAATTGCTTGATGTAATTAGTTGCCTTACACTTTGTTTAGCTCACTTAGTCAAATTTCCTACATTTTCTTATGCTTCCATTTCCTTTTCATTGCATTGTCATTTTCATTAGCAAACAAAACCCACATCTTATTTGAAACCCAAAAACATTGACGACACATTAACTCGAGCATGAATCACACAACTTGAACTAGCCCTTGGAAAAATACGACCTGTGGCCCCTATATTACATTTTCATACTTTTGATTGTAAAAGGGTTTCCAGCACTTTATAAATTTCTAAATTTGAGACCCACTTTCGTGATAGTCATTTTGGGTCCATCAAATTTTTGGCGCCGTTGTTGGGGAAGCAACTAGTCGATTTGTTTGATTTTTGCTTGTATGCTTTTTGACATATCATTGGGTTCTATTTTATTTTGCTTTATCTTTCATATACGGTTGCTGCCATTTTTCTTGTTTGTTTTGTGACAGGACTGCCAGTTCAGAATGTTCTCATCTACTTACCAGCAACCGTGTCAACAATTCCAACAATATCAGCAACCAAATCAAGATTTCGAGCAGCCCTATTCTAATTTTCAGCAACCAAACTTTCAGTTTCAGCCACCATTACAACAATTCGAGCAACCACAGCCACAATGTCAACAATTTCAGCAAGATTTTCAATCGAGTCAAAATTTTCAGCAAGGGTTCCAACCATTTCAGAGTTTTCAATTCCAGAATCAGAATTTTCAACAACCAATCTAGTTTTCCAACCAACAATTTCAGCCCTATGATCAGAATTTTCAGAACCATAATTTTTAGCAACCTCCACCTAATTGTGAATCTAATTGTCAGCAGTTTAATCAAGGAGGTTTTCAGAATCCTGATTGGAGTGAGGAACAACAACAGAGGGTTGAGGATATGTTTCAACAGATGATGCAGTAACAACAAGCTCAACAACAACAAATACAACAAATTCAACAACAACAACAAGAACAACAACAAAGGGTTCAAAACATGCAAGATCGATTGAATCAGATAAAAGCCCAAAGATCATAACAATTATCTTCTCAAGCTGCTTGTAATTCTGAGAGCCACGGAGTTGGTTTTATATCAGTTCAAGGTGACCCTAGTGCATGGCCAAGTCCTTCTTCAAGTGATCTTGCAAATTTGGTGGAAGAAGAAGAAGAAATTATTAAAATCAGGGCACCTACAGCATGCATCCCTCCGGAGATTCCTATTCAAAATTCAATTCCAAATGTTTCAGCTCAAGAAGAAGAAATTGAAGCTCCACAGGACCATTCTCATCTTTTATTTTGTGATGATAGTATTATTGATGGTCCTAATTTTTCTAATGTTGTTGTTGCAGATATTACAAGAGAAACATACACGGGAGATGATTCCACAGGTGTAGGGGATTGCACTAAGCCCCAGGGACCACCACAACATTCAGAAGATGAACCAGAAAGTGTAGGGACTTGCATGGTGGAAGCAAGCACCCAACGATCACCAGTTGATTGTCCACCAGAGCTTGAGGCTGAAGAGGAGCATGAACTTGATCAGGAGGAGACCACAGATACATCTACTATTATAGAACCTTCAGGTATTATCCAGCACGCTCAGGTAAGTATTTCTTCTCTTTGTTTAGAAAAATGCAGCGAGGTACCTAGTGCTGACTTTATTGATTCTGATGAATTTATTGATATACCTTGTGTAGAAATTGTTTGTGCAAATCCAATAGAGGTACCAAATATTGATTTCATTGGTCATAATGCATTACCTAATACATCTCTTGTAGATATGGGTTGCGAACAAATTTTAGAGGAACCTATAATTGATGTTGTTTGTTATGATGATATTCTTGATACATATTATGTTGATAGTGAAAAATTTTTAGAAGAGCCTGAAATTGAAGTTGTTTATTGTGAAGAATCTCTTGTTATTTCTTATGCTGAAATTGAGTGTGAAAAACTTCTAGAGGTACCTGAGATTGATTATATTGACTATGGAACATTTCTTGATACACCTGTGATGGATTTTGATTGTGAAAAATTTTTAGAAGAACCTGAAATTGAAGTTGTTTATTGTGAAGAATCTCTGGTTATTTCTTATGCTGAAATTGAATGTGACAAACTTTTAGAGGTACCTGAGATTGATTTTATGGATTGTGAAACTTTTCTTGATATACCTCATGTAGAATATGCTTGTGAAAAATTTATTGAGGTACCCAAAATTGACTTTATTGGATGTGATGCATTTTTAGATACATGTTATGTAGAGATTGATGATATTGCATTTTTATCTTACCCTGCACGCTTGAGGAAGGTTTTACATGGTTTTGCAGGGTCCCAGAGATTTCTTGAGTGGGTTCTACATCTAGACAGTCTTCAACCACCTGGAAAGTTTTTCAAAAAGAATAAAGAGGGAGGAGATGAACTTGTTTGTGACTTATAGCACTCCACCTCTGAAGTGGCTATTGTACTTAAATCACCTTCGGCCACCTGGACAGTTTACAATGAAGAATAAGTGTGGGGGAGTGAAGCAAAATAAAATTGAGCAAATAAAGGAAATTGTTTCAACTACTCCTACTCCTCCCCTACCAAGATGGAGATTATTCCTTGATAGACTCCGACCGCCAAAAAATAAAAGGGAGTTTACTTTTTCTTGCATTTTCTTTCATTGCCTTTTTCATCTTTATGCTTGCTAGAAGTAGAATTTTCTTTTAAAATGAATTCTTGCTAATAAATGCTTGAATAGAGTAGAATTAATAAATAGGCATTATAAATGCCATTTTATGTCTTTTGGCACTTTTCCTTGATTAATAGGAATAAATGTATCCCTTTAGGTTATTTTCGTAGCATTTTAGAGTCTTTTGAAAATAAATTAAATTTGGTTGTTAAAACTTAGGGTTTGAGCTCATGGATGAAATCTTGGATGCTTGAGTACTACTTGGCCATGGATTCTTGATTGAGGACTTGAGATGAATTATTTTTACCTAGTGAGGGTTAGCCTTATTTTTGTGAAACATACATGTGATTGTACTCTAGAACTTGCTTAGGTTCTTTCAAAGTCATATTTCAATGTTTAGATCACTTCTATAGAGGCTAATAAATTTGTTTACCTTTCCATGTCAATTTTTGGCAAAAATCATGTTCATCCTATTTTCTTTCCTTATTTCCTATTCCTAACCATGCTTTCTAGGGACTTGTTTGTTTGGAGATGTTCTTTGATGTTATTTTGCCCGAGACGGACAAAGGATTAAGTGTGGGGGAGTGGCTAGTGTGATGGAAACATTTGAAAAAAAAAAGTTCATTTCATTTTTGAGTTGAAGCCAAAAATTGCCAATTGGAGTGGAGCTTGGTATCAAATTTAAATGGGGGAATTCAGTTGTGAATTGGAGGTGAAGTAGGTCTTAAAATCTGCAAATGGAAGTAATGGCACGAAAAAAAAACAGAAAAAAAAACTGTGCCATGAGAAGAAAAATTTTTTTTGAAATCAATGGAGTTTGTAGCACAATTTGTTTGGATTAAGAATTTGGAAGGAGGAATTATGGAAGATGAAATCAGTAATTTTTTGCTAAGTTTGGATTGAAGTTGTAAGGTTTGAATTGAGCAGAAAATATGTGCAAAAATCTGAACCAAAGTGGAACAAGTGAAGAAGAAGGAAGAAAATTTGTGCCTAGGGAAGTTTTGTATCAATTTGCAATTGAAATTGGGTTTCTTAGGCTATGAATCAAGGAATTATGTCATAGATATATCAAAAGTGAGGAGAGCATTAGCTGATGGACAGAATTGAAAGAAATATAGCTGCTGAGATTTCAGATCAGATTTAAAAAAAAAGTTATGAAAAAGAGGAAGAGCTGGAAATTAAAGGGAAAATACATTGAATCTTTTTAGCAAATCGATTGGGATACAAGCTGATATCAATCAGCTTGTTGGAACTTCATTCGGTACAGATTCTGGAGTTGCAAAACTGTGAAGAGCTAGAAAAAAACTGATTGAATGCAGAAATAAAGTAAATGCAGAGTAAAGTTGGCAAGTAATAATCCAAGCAAAGCTCACGGCATTGTAGGATTGGAAATAATTGGAGATGAATTTGGAGAGCTAAGTACTTCAACACTGAACAAAATGAAGAACCAAAATGGAAGTCAGCAGTTTGAATAAAAAAAAGAAACAGAAAAAAAAACAGTTTGAGAAAGGAGAAGAAGCAAGTTGGCACATTGAGTTCGGCACCATTGAATTCAGTGGAATTTTTCTCATCCAAATTAAAGATATGCTCCATTACATTATGATTTCAGTAGAGAAAAGAAAGAAAGGGAAAAAAAAAGAAAGAAAAGAGAAGAGCAAAATTGGCACAGAAGATGGAAAGTTGGCACAAAGGAGTTGTTGAGGCTTTTTCATCAAATTTTGGAAGAGCAAGGCTTAAGCTCACTTCTTCACACTTTGACTTCATTATATGGACTGAAAGGAGGGCAAAAATGCATCAAGAATATCCTTAAGCATTCAAGTCTTCCATTCCATCAAATTTGCTATTTTCATGTCTTTTATTTCATTTTTACCATCTTCTATATCTTTCACTTTTGAATAAACTTTTATAGATGATTGATTCTAATCATGAATAATGGTGGAGAGTAGATAATAAGCAAGCCTATGGTAGTGCAAGAAGCATGTGTGTATGAGTGAGCTCCATTTTCATCATGTACTTAGCACTTAAGAAGAGAGCCACCAAAAGTTTCCCTTGAAAGGCTTAGAGAGTGAAATTCATCTCAATGAATCAGAAGGTTGAATTTGTTGAGTTGTTGATTTAAGGACAAGATACTAGTCTATTGAGCTTAGATTTTTGAGAATTGACAACCCTAGGTAATTTCTTTTCAATTGCTTCTATTCATGTTTGGGAATAACCTAGGGGATACATATTTAGTACTTTTCGCGAGACGCTCAAGCTTAAGTGTGGGGGAGTTGATAAGTGTCATTTTGTTGATCATTTTATATGTTTAAATCTGTGTTTGACCCATAGTTTACTTGTGTAATTGTGGATTTACCCTAGGTTCTAGGATTTGTATTCTTTTTGGACTTAATTGTAAATCTTGTTATATTTGGGTTGTTTTGTCACTAAATTTTTGATCTACTTTTGAAGGCTTCAAATGATCAGGGACCTAGGTAATGATGGGTCAAAGTTGAGTTAAAAGTGGATTAGATCCAAGGAATCAAGCGTCAACTAATTTGGACCGTCCGATGAGAGAACGGTTAGATCTAGACCATCTGAGAACTTTTGATCAATCCGAGCTGGGATTAAGGCTAATCAAGTGATCAGATCAAGATCTAAGAGTTTCAGCTAAATCAGAGACCATCTAGCCGTTGGATCATGATCGGAGTGTTCTAAACCATCCATACAAAGATCAAGGTGATCTGAGCCATCCGCTACAGATCTGGCAGATCCGAGCTACCACGAGGATGATCCTGACCTCTGATCGAGATCTGGAAATTTTGAATCAAATTGGACAAAGATCCACCGTTGGATGAAGCGGAATCAATCTCAGCCGTTCACTGTTTTAACTACTTAAACGTCTCCTCTGTTCAGATCCGATTGTCGCGTCTTCGCAGCTCAGCTTCGTTTTCTTCATTTCTTCACGGTTTTGCTTGCGATTTCTTCCATTTTGAAGGCGTGACCACTTCGAATCGTTCTTGGATCTAGATCAGATCGTCGGAATGCTGTTGCTGTCAAGATTTCAGCTCCAATTTGCTCAAAAACAGAGATGAATGAGGGTTTCTTCAGATCTGTTCATTTGGTCAATTTGATTTCGGTTGGTGCCATTTTCCATCCATCTGAGCTAGTTGAGGGGTTCTCGGCTTAGCTTTGATCATATTCAAATCATCATCATCAATCTACAAAGCGAGATCAAAGAGATCGAGTGGTTTTTCCAACTTGAGCAGATTTGCGGCAGTTTCGATACATCGACAGATTTTTCCGATGATTGAGAGTTGAAGGGGTTCTTGGCTTTCCCTTGCGTGACGAACAAGGTGGTCTTGATACAAGGAATGGTCGAGGATTAATTTCTTGCTGTATTTCGTTTTTACATTAGCTGTAATTTCATTCTGCAGTTCATTTCATTTCAGATTCTGTATCAGATGCTTAAGTTCTATTTTCTGAGTTGTTTTAGCAGTAATTAGGTTCCATTTTGTAGATAGTTAGCTAGCACATTTGTTTAGTGATAAATTTCAGCCAATTCTAGTGTATAACTTGTTTGTTGCTAGCGTATCAGATGAATTCTGTGCGTGCCAATTCTGTTTCTGCAAATTAGGTCTTGTTTCAGTTTCCTAAGTTTGAGTCAATGCAAGTTTTAGATTTCCTTTTGAACTTACATTGCAGTAGCTTTATTTCCATAGCAATTAAGTTCAAGTTCTGCATTCGGTTTTAGTTGATGTTTACCAGCTTTAATTTCTGCAATTCAGTTGTTTGTTGTCTTAATTTCATTGCTGCCTTATTCAGTTTATGTGTGCTGAGATTTGTATCTGGTATACATTAGTCTTTCTCAATCAAATCTGCTCTATTGTATTGCATTAAATTCTTACTTTTCAATTCTACATTCTTTCCTTCGGATTCTGAATTCTTATTCCATTACTGAATTTCTGCAGATTTTCTTTCTCTGCGTTCCTGCATTTGCAACTCTGCGTGTAGGCTGAATGAGTTGATCAGATTTCTTATCTGAATTTCTTCATTCATTTTTGCACAGTTCTTATCTGTTAGTTTTGCTTGTCAATGTCATTGATCAGGATTATAATTCTGCATTAGTTCAGTTTCGGCACATAGATTTTCGTTTGTGAATTGAGTGGGTTTCATTTCTTTTCCACTTTGTATCAAGATAAGCTTTGGCCTTAGTATCAACCGAAATTTCAGCCTCGATTTAATTCTGTTGGTTTAATATTTGGTTTGCAATTAAAATTAGCATTGTTTTCCCAGAAGATAGCTAAGGCCCTTGATTGCTTAGGTTTCCAATTGCTTGATGTAATTAGTTGCCTTACACTTTGTTTAGCTCACTTAGTCAAATTTCCTACATTTTCTTGTGCTTCCATTTCCTTTTCATTGCATTGTCATTTTCATTAGCAAACCAAACCCACATCTTATTTGAAACCCAAAAACATTGACGACACATTAACTCGAGCATGAATCACACAACTTGAACTAGCCCTTGGAAAAATACGACCTGTGACCCCTATATTACATTTTCATACTTTTGATTGTAAAAGGGTTTCCAGCACTTTATAAATTTCTAAATTTGAGACCCACTTTCGTGATAGTCATTTTGGGTCCATCAGGGACCGATCAGCCCTACTCCTGATCGGTCTGGTGACCGATCAGGGTTCCTGAAACTCCCAGATACGATCTGAAACTTTCAGTTTCAGATTGTTACACGATTTCCAAAGGGATATGTTGAAGGATATCGATCTTGGAAGCCGTCCCTCGTCTATTATTGATCCCCAACCAAGGATCAAAGGTCCTTAGGGTTTGAACAAGTCACTTTGCTCCACCCAAGTGGAGTCAAACTCAAACAACAATCATTCAAACAATTTGTGTCAAATCCATGTTTCTAATCAAGATTCCTTGATTGGAATGTCCAAGTATGATCATGGAGCCAAATACACATATGTTATGCATTGGTTTTCCCCATACTTGGTCACCGAAGTGATTATTATCTCGTCAACTTAATTTCTCAAGGGATGCATTGACATTTTGAGAAATTGAGTTGATCCTAACATCTCACCCCATATCTAGCAAACAAAAATGTTTTGTTAAACCTTATAGTTTGTGTGAGATGTCCCCAAAGTTACCCAATTGTTTCCCAACAATTTCGAAATAATCATGAAGGGTTTTGAATGCATTTTGAAATTCATGAAGCATGACACATTCCCAACTCCCTTCTTAGGAAACTAAATTCATTTTCGGGGAGTGGTTTAGTGAAAATGTCAGCTAGGTTTGATTTGGACTCTATATGTGAGAGTACAATATCTCCCCTAGCCACATGATCTCTAATGAAGTGGTGACGCACTTCAATATATTTGGTCCTAGAATGATGGACTGGATTTTTTGTTAGATTAATTGTGCTAATGTTATCACATAACACTTGTACACCATTATAACTCAATTCATAGTCCTCTAGAGTGTGAATCATCCACAACAATTGCGATACACTCTCTCGCATAACAATATACTCTGCCTCGGTCGTGGAGAGAGCAACACAATATTGCTTCCGACTTGACCAACTTACTAAGGATGAACCTAAGAATTGACAACCCCCACTTGTGCTTTTCCGGTCCAACTTACATCCAGCGTAGTCGAAATCCATATAGCCAATTAAATCAAATGATTCGGTACGGGGGTACCATAGACCGACTCCAATTGTGCCTTTGAGATATCTCAAAATTCGCTTAACAGTGATCAAATGAGATTCCTTGGCACACACTTGATACCTAGCGCACATACCCACAGCAAATAGAATATCCGTTCGACTAGCTGTGAGGTATAGCAAACTACCTATCATGCTTCGATATTGGGTCAAATCAACTTGTTTACCACTCTCATCATTGTCTAATCTTGTGTTTGTAGCCATGGGAGTGGTTATCTCTTTTGAATCACTCATGTTGAATTTTCGAAGCATTTCTTGTTTATACTTTGATTGGTGTACATGGATACCATCACGAGTTTGCTTGATTTCGAGTCCAAGGAAGAAAGTCAACTCTCCCACCAGACTCATTTCAAATTCACTCTCCATGTGTCCAATGAACTCATTTAAATAGCCCTTATTATTTGAGCCACAAATTATGTCATCGACATATACTTGGGCTACAAAAATATTGTCACCATCTCTACGTAGAAATAGTGTAGAGTCTATTTGACCTCTAACGAAGCCTTTCTCAATTAGGAATGTCGACAACCGCTCATACCAAGCTCGGGGTGCTTATTTAAGGCCATAAACTGCCTTTTTGAGCTTGAACACGTGGTTTGGAAATTCGGAACTCTCAAACCCCGGAGGTTGTTTGACATAGACCTCTTCCCTAATTAAACCATTTAGAAAAGCCGATTTGACATCCATTTGGTATAATTTGAAGCCACGATGTGCTGCAAATGCAAGCATCAATCGGATGGACTCTAATCGTGCCACGGGAGCATAGGTCTCATCATAATCAAGGCCTTCAACTTGACTATAGCCCTTGGCTACTAAGCGTGCCTTGTTTCTAATGATTTCTCCCTTATGGTTCAATTTGTTCTTGAAGACCCATTTGGTTCCAATGATGGTGGTCTTCGTAGGTCTAGGGACTAAGTCCCAAACTTGACTTCTTTCAAATTGACCTAATTCATCTTGCATTGCAATGATCCAATCGGGATCATTTTGTAACGCCCGCCTTTCTCCCACACCTCTTGGTGTGGCGAGATGGGCGTCGTTACGCTAAACATACATGTGCATAAAAAAAATATCTTAATGCAGCGGAAACATTTTTCTCTAAACATGCTTTTAATCATGCAACTAACACATGGAACATTCATACATGACATCATATCATAACTTAACCATTCCATGACTTATTCATAATCATCATAAGCAGTATGTACTTATCTATAAAGGTAGCATCATAAGTCTTAAGTCACCCATTAATCATAACCGTAAAACATAGTGTAAAATTTAAGAAAACATTTTCACACCCAAGACATGCATTATGTGAGAATATGAGAATCTTTGCCAAGTCACTGCTACACACACATGTTTCTGCCTCTCCTGCAGCTTCCCTTAATAGCCCCTTGCTTGATCTGCGGTATGAGGAAAATAAAACTATAAGCACATAGGCTTAGTAAAACCCTTTCCTACTCACTAAAACCATACGTCACTTAAACATAAACATATCAGTATCTGACATAGCGTAACTTCGAACATAAACATAAACATAGTCATGACATAAGTCATAAGCATATGAACAACTAACATAGCATGATTCCTAACATCACCATAGATCTATACCCTACTTAACATGGCATAAATCTTAACATACATGAGTATAAAACATACATACATGACATGAAACATACTTATACTTGGGCAAAATTCCTAACATACATGAACATAAGGCATGCTTATCATAACATAATTCTTAGCATACATGAACATAGGCATGCTTATCATAACATAATTCTTAGCATACATGAACATAAGGCATACTTATACATGACATGAACTATGAGCATAAACACAAACATAAAATATACTTACCTTGGCGCGATGCATAACATGGATGTATGAATGAGTCTAATGCATTTACTACATAAAGATGCTTAGTTTTGAAATCATACTTTTAAATGCTTTAACATAAACATAACATCATTGGGGTCCCCGGCTTGTACCACATACATATATCATAAGCGCGCATCCCTAAGTAAATATGAGGTAGCTAGCCTCAACCTACTAGGGTAAGGACAGCATAGTCGGTAGTCCTAGAACCGGGGCATTCTTAAGGTGCCCATCCCTGTTGCACAGCTTCGGTAGTGCCAGAACCGTGGACAGCATAGTCGGTAGTCCAGAACCGGGGCGTTCTTAAGGTGCCCATCCCTTGGACCCTTACTTCGGTCCGGTACAAGCCTCATACATAAAAATAAATATGCATGCTTCATCATTCATACTTGTCATTCATACTTATTTCATATCATCGTTATGCCTTCATCATTCATACTTATCATTCATACTTATCATTCATACTTAAGGCATAACCATCAACTTCATTCATACTTATCATTCTTTATTCACATAATAGGACATACATGCATAATCATGGTTCTAGTCATAACCTTATCCGGGTTCATCAAGCTTGCACAATCATGATACATGATAAACATACACCTCATACATGATACATTTCATCTAGCATACATAATCCTAGCATTCATCGTATGACATGGATGATAAGCTACATATAAACCTAACACCTACTACTAGGGTTCATAGCATTCATCATAAAACATGTATATATATATCATCATGATTCATAAATTCATTATGAGCATTTATCAATATTCATGCATCATCATCATATTTATCATAACCTACTTCTACATCAATTACATGCATTTCATGGCATATGACCTAAATATTCATGATTAAAACATAACTTAACATCAAGCATACAAAGTCATGTTATATAACACATCAACTAGGATTTTAGTCACATGGAGGTCCTTACATCATGCTTAAAAATGTACTAGCATCATGGTAATTTATAACATGCATTCCTGAGACCCGAACCTAAACCAAACCCTAAGTTTGGGGTCTTGGCCGAATCTTGAAGAAAACTAAGTTCATAGAAAATTTTCTTAGGGTATGATTAACATCTTATACCTTGCATATCATACTATGGAAGACCAATTTAACCCTTGATTGGACTTAACCCTAAGCCTTAGCCCTAGTACATGATTTGGCTGAAACCCATAAGGGTAACAAACCCATAGAAAATTTATACAAATCACTACTTTCATCCCTACAATATCATAGCAAGACCTACTAAGCATGCTTGGAGAATTGAAGATTAAACCTAGGTCTAATCTTGGAAATGGCCGAAACCCTAAGGGGTACTTAGGGTGCCCTAAAACTTCAAACATCATGCTTTTATACTTCACTTATCATAGGTAACCATTTGCAAATATAAATCAAGTCTTTAATATGATTTCTAGCCCAAGGTGTGCCTTGGCCGAAACCTTCATGCCCTATTCATGGATTTTTTTTTCCAACATATCATGCCAATAAGACTTAGATCATTGCATATAACTTTGAAAGCTATCATACCACAGGTGAGAGGGATTTACCTTCCTTGATCTTGCTTACAAACTTCGAATAAAAGTTAATAAGAGAACCTCCTTGTCTCTAAACTTTCCTTAGTCCTTGTATTCTTGTAGGGGGCCTTAGATCTTCAAGATGGGGTCCTTGGTGGAACTTTTCTCAAGGGGGAGAGAACCTTGAATTTTCAGCCAAAGCAAGGAGGAAGAAGAAATGAAGAAGAGAAGGGAAGTTGTAACTTCCTTTCCTATTTATATCATTTTGAAAAGGGGTGAATGAAGAGTCATGGTGCCTCTTCTCTTGGTGTCTCTTCATTTCCTACACCTTAACTAATATCCACTTCATTCCCTCCTAGCACTCCCTTGCTAGGTGAATTGGTTAGTGCATGCTTGGTTGTACAAGAGGTCTAAGGTTCAATCCTTGGTGCATGCACTAATTTTCTATTTTAATTTTAATTTATTTCCTATTATTTTCGAAAATTCCTTAAAAATTCCCCCATAATTATGTTAATATTTTTCATTACAATTCATCTATTTTTACATTAAATTTTACTTAAAACTACCCATAATAATGGTACTAGAAAGCCCCTATAAGGCCCCTTAGAACTTAGTTTCTCAATTTAAATGAGAGAACCTTGGGTTTCTAGGCTAAGGTTCGTACTAATATTTCTAGATCCTTCGGAAAATTATCTAGACATGCTTAATATTTTAAGGCAAATATTAAGAGAATTTTCTGGGTCGTTACACATTTAATGCTTCATCAATTTTTCTAGGTTCAATTTCGGAAATTAGAGCAACTTTATTAACCTCATTCCGGAAGAATGATCTAGTTCTAACCCCATGGTGGATGTCACCAACAATTTGGTCTTGGGGATGACTAGAGGCTAATCTAGTTTGCCTTGGTGTTGGTGGTGCTTCTTGAATGGGTTCACTAGACATCGGCTCAGCCTCAGGATCCGGCTGATCAAGGGGTTATCTAGGCTCACCGTCATCGAATTCATCACCATCAACAACATTTGGACTCTTATTCAAACTTAGTCTCCTAAGTTCGAATTGGGCTTCATCTTCTGGTTGACCATTGACTTTTGGAATTTCTTCAAAGACAACATCAGAAGATTCTTCAACTAATCTAGATTTCTTGTTGTAGACTCGGTAAGCTTTGCTAACGAGGGAATACCCGACTAGTATCCCTTCATCAGCCTTTGCCGTGAACTTTCCAAGATGGTCCTTGGTGTTTAGGATGAACACCTTACAACCAAACACCCTAAGATGTTTAACCGTAGGTGGTTTCCCAAACCAAAGCTCATGGGGAGTCTTTGCTAAAAACCTATGAATGAGGACCCGGTTTTGCACATAGCAAGCTGTATTTACAGCTTCAGCCCATAAGTAGCTCGGTAGTGAGTACTCATTAAGCATGCTTCGTGCAGCCTCTTGAAGAACATGGTTCTTCCTCTCTACAACACCATTTTGTTGTGGTGTTCTAGGAGTAAAGAACTCATGTCTATACCCTCTATCTTGACAAAATTCTAAAAACCGTTGGTTTTGAAATTCACCTCCATGATCACTTCTAATTGTCTTAATAGTTGATGATTTTTCATTTTCAACTCTTCTACAAAAAGAAATGAAAACATCTAAGGTTTGGTCCTTATATTTTAAAAAATAGGTCCATGTATATCTAGTGAAATCATCAATGATCACAAAGCAATACCTACTTCCATTCAATGATATGATAGTACTACAATCAAATAGATCCATGTGAAGTAAATCTAAAGTGGTAGATGTACTTACAACGCTTTTACCTTTATGTGTAGATTTTGTTTGTTTACCCATTTGACATGCATCACAAAGTTTGTCCTTTTCGTACTTGATGCTTGGTAAGCCACGAACTAATCCCTTGTTGGCCAACTTCTGGATGTTCTTCATGTTCACATGTGCTAGCCTCCGGTGCCAAAGGGTGGACTCTTCTTCTTTTGACATGAAACACTTAGCAGAAACATTAGTAGCACTTTTAAATGAAACTTAATAAATATTGTCTACTCTTGTTCCTACTAGTACCGTGTCCAAGGTGTCATGTTGTCTAACTAGACATTGACTTGGTTGAAAATCAATTGTGTAACCCGTGTCACACAATTGACTGACACTTAGGAGATTAAATTTCATCCCCTTGACTAGAAGGACATTTGAAATTCTAAGACATTCAGATATTTGAATGTCTCCTATTCCTATGACCTTAAGACTATCATTGTTATCAAATGAAACATTACCTCTACTTTTCTTGTGAAGTGTGGTAAACAATGATCTATCCCCGGTCATGTGTTTGGAGCATCCACTATCAACGAACCAAGTTGATAGATGCTCCCCCTCAATCATAACCTACATAATTCGAAAAATAGAAGTTTTAGGTACCCAAACCTTGGGACCTAAAGTACCAACCAAAAAAGACTTAGGCACCCATGCCTTGACAACTTTCTTTTGAACCTTGGGTGTCCTAGATTGTCTCATATCAGTCCTAGACATAAGAGACACAAATGAGGGTTTTTTAGGATGGTAACCAATACCGGCCCTATTGTAGACTACCCTTTGGGCATTCAAGATCATGTCTAGGGTTTTAGAGCTAGTTGAGAACTTCTCAAGAATATTCTTGAGTTTCTCAACTTCACTCTTTAATGATTTGTTTTCTTCTACTAGCAAGCCATCATACAAATCATCTACATCCTCAACCTTAGAGGATTTCAAATTTTCAACCTCAAGTTTCAATGACTTAATCTCATCTTCTAACAATTCAACATGCAAGTCATCTATATTATCATCCCTAGATGCTTTCAATTGTTCAATTTCCAATTGCAATGATTTAACCTTACTTTTTGACTTTTTAAGCATATTGGTTAAGCATGCAATAGCTCTATAACACTTTTCAAGTTTGGAAGAGGTTACCTCTTCATCATCCGAAGATGATGAAGCCGCGTTTGAGGAATTTGATGATTCATCACTGCTTTCCTCTCCAAGAGCCATGAGTGCCACATGTCTTGTGCTCTTCTCCTCCTTCTCTTCATCGGATGAGCTTGAAGATGATTCATCCCAAGTGGCCTTCAAGGCCTTCTTCTTTTTCTTGGATTTTTCTTCTTTCCTTTTGGATTTCTCCTCCTTCTTCTTTAGCTTTGGGCATTCATTCTTGAAATGCCCTTTCCTACCACACTCAAAGCAAGAAGAATTAGTCTTATCAAGTTTAGCCTCACTAGAGTTACCTCTACTCTTGAAGCGTCGACCCCTTCTCATCATCCTTCTCACAAAGTTCGCCATCTCGGAGGATGAGGAGCCGCTGCCTTCTTCCTCGGAATCAGACTCGGATTCGGAAGAGGATGAAGATGAAGTAACTTCCTTCTCCTTCTTCTTCTTGTTTGATCGGTCCCCTGCAACTAAGGCAATCCCCTTCTCCTTGGGGCCTTTGTTAGCCATTTCATGCAATTCTATTTCACAAAACAAATCATCTAACTTAACAATGGATAAATCCTTCGATACTTTGTAGGCATCCACCATGGATGACCACAAAGCATTCCTTGGAAATGCTTTTAGTACATACCTCACAAGGTCGCGATTCTCGACCTTTTCATCAATCAAATGAAGCCCATTGAGGACTTCCTTGAACCGACTATGTAGCTCACTTACCGATTCATTTTCCTTCATGGAAAGGTTTTGTAATTGGTTGAGGAACAAATCCCTCTTGGCGATTCTTGAATCTCGGGTGCCCTCATGGAGTTCGATGAGCTTGTTCCACAAGTCCTTTGCACTTGTGAAAGGACCAACTTTGATGAGTTGGTCATTGTTCATGCCGCATTGTAGAGTGAAAACCGCCTTCGCGTCGGCTTCACTCTTCCGAGTTTGTTCGGCTGTCCACTGCCATGATTCAAGTTCCTTGCCTTCATCATCCTTTGGAGGGGTGAATCCCTCCTTCACCGCGAACCAAGTCTTGATGTCCATCTTCAAATAATACTCCATCTTTGATCTCCAATATTAGAAATCAGCGCCATCAAAGAAAGGAGGTCGGGTGGTGGAAAATCCTTCTCTCAACGCCATGGATGATAGCTCTCGGTTGTTAGTCCGCAAAAACAGAGCCCCAAGCTCTGATACCACTTGTTGGAACCCGGATGGCTAGAGAGGGGGGGTGAATATAGCCAAACACTTGGACTTTAAGCTTTTCAAAGTTCTGCACTTAGATTTGTTAGTAGCACAGCGGAAGTAGCCAATACAGAGTATGCAGAAAAATAGAAAATGAAAGTAAACTAACACAACTAGCAAGATCACTAACAAGGAGGGTTTACAAGGTTCGGGGATAACTTGCCCCTACTCCTTGGCGTGCCCGTGAGGTGGGTGATCCCTTGATCGTCGGCAGATCAAGCCCCGGTGAACACCAGATACAAAGCAACCTCCTTCTCGGTGGAGAAACCTCTCCACAGCGTTTCAATCACAGATATAGGTTTAAGCACAATGAAACACAAGAAAGATCTTACTTAGCACTAGCAAAGACAAGAACACACAAGATTCCTCCTGAGCTCCACCCAGCGACGATCTCACGCAAGAAACCTTTCCCCGTGTCTTCTCGCTGTTGGACTCGAAGCCTCTTATTCTTTCCTCCAAGTGCTCAAGCAAGGGATGGTTGCTTCAAGATTGCAGTAGCTTGCTCAAAGTGATGGAACTTCAGAACATGCAAGCAAGTTGTGGAGAACACAAAGTCGCAGCAAGAACTCAAGCAGCAGAACTCTATTTCGAACACTTGCTTCAACGAAGCTTTCTTGCGCCCTTTTGTTTCTCCACTCAGCACCAGGTGACACCATCTCATGCAGCCTCCAGCTACTTACCTGCCAACGCCAGCTACCACTGAGCTCTCCCTGGACTTCCTGAGCTTCCCTCAGCCAAGCTCTAGTCAGCAGCTCCAGTCTGCAGCTCCAGCCGTTGCAACCTGAGATGGAAAACGAATAAACCTGCTCCAAGGAAAGTCCTCCATTGACTCTCCTTGAGTGTTTGAATCTTCCCTGTCACCTGCAGCTTAATCGGAGTGTTAGCACAGCATATCGAGCAGGAAATCATGTATCAGATGTTAAGCGCAGAGAATCGGATACGTTCAGACGCGATCAGAGCGTCTGACAGTTCATTTTGAATTAACGTGATCGGTCACCGGACCGATCAGAGAGCCTCCTAATCGGTCACCAAACCGATCAGGCTGGGTCTAGATCGATCAGGCTCCATCCTGATCGGTCCCCAACGCTCAATTAGAAATCGTGATTTCTTTGGGACTCTCCTGGATCGATCACCAGACCGATCCCAGGTCGTGGATCGATCACCCGACCGATCCACCCCTTTATCGGGCGATTTCTGAGCTTCGCAGTCCAAACCTCCTGATCGGTCACCGGACCGATCAGGGAGCCTCCTGATCAGTCACCAGACCAATCAGGTCATGACCAGACAGATCAGGCTCCGTCCTGTTCGATCATAGAGAGGAACCCACGACGCTGGATCATTCTCCAGAACGATCTGCACAGTGATCCTGATCGGTCACCAGACCGATCAAGAGCAGATCAACAAGGGAACTCAACCTTACTGTTTGCTCCCTGATCGGTCACCAGACCGATCATGAGCTAAGCAATGGGTGAAACGCATACTCCCTGATCGGTCACCAGACCGATCAGTAATCGCTGGATCGGTCACCAGACCGATCCACGAAGGAGCACCGTGCCAACTCCCTGATCGGTCACCAGACCGATCCAGGGGCTCCAACCTAGCCCTCCAAGCTAGAGTTTCATCCACCTTAACCCTCCAAGCTAAGGATTTTTCACCTAACCCTCCAAGTTGGGAATTTTCACCTAACCCTCCAAGTTAGAACTTTTCATCTAGCCCTCCAAGCTAGGACTTTTCACCCAACTCTTCCGAATTAGGACTTTTCCAAACCTAGCCCTCCAAGCTAGGACCTGACCCTCCAAGCCAGGACTTTTTCACCTAACTCTCCAAGTTGGGACTTTTTACCTAACCCTCCAAGTTAGGGTTTTTCACCTAGCCCTCCAAGCTAGGACTTTTCACCCAACCCTTCCGAATTAGGACTTTTCAACACCTAGCCCTCCAAGCTAGGATTTTCCATACCATGCATGATCCCCGATCAGGACTTAATCATAATCATCATAATCATCAACCTAAACTAAAATTGTTGTCAATACCAAAACAACAATCAGGGTCAGACTACATCAACAATATTAACGGATTAAACAGAATTTGGGTCACTAAACTCTAACAATGCTTGATGTACTCGAGAGACTCATCTGATTCAATCAAGGTGCTAGAGGTGGCTTTGGATAGGGTTCCAACTGCAACTTGGAATGAAACATTGGTCGTCAATCTTTGCAGCATGTATGAACTAGCATATCTCAACCACGGAAATGTCAAGAAGACGCTTAGCAATTGGATTGCTTAGGTTTACAAGGTGTTGACGTAAGTCATTGTCAAGGATTATGCTGTAGTTGTGAGAGAATATGAGAAGTGCGTGAAGGACATGAAGATAGACAAAAATGACAAAAACAACATCCATAATGTCATGCTTGTCAGTGGATCAACAAAGATTTCCAATGAGGATTTCCATTGTTCAATAGCTACTAGTAGATTTTATCAATTTGATGTTAGATGATCTTCTTCTTGGGCTACCATCTGACACTATTCTAAACTCGAGGATGAGTTATTTTCAACCTTAGGTGATTGATGCAGGAGGATCTGAAGATTTTCATTATTGTTTTATGTATTTTTGATAATTTTTGTCTTTTGTACTTTTCTTTTTTTTTTTTGGAATTTGAGTTCGTCTAGAAATTTTATGATTGTGAGTCTGTTAATAATTTTTCCTTCCTTTTAAACTTTTTTTCCTTTCTTTACAAGTTAGAAATTGTAGTTTATATATTAGGATTTCTTTCCTTTATTTGGGTCTTAGGGTCTATAATCTATATAAACATATGTTTAGCTATTTGAGGAATAATTTATGAAATAAAATTTTATTTTTTAGGAAAAATCTGAAAGACAACGATTTTCTCTTCTTCCCTTCTCTTCTAATCTTCTTTCTAGTTAGCCCGAAGGATAGTCACTATCATGTTCGACATCAAATTGACAAGTGTGGTTGATAGGGAAAGCAACATTAGGTTGTGTGTTTGTGACATAATGAAAATTTTCAATAATATTTCATTATGTATGAGAGAATTAATCATAGCAATAAAAGATGCATAAATGTTATTTACTCCCATTGATGCAGAGAGAGAGAGAGCACCCTCCATTTTAGCACTTGAAGAAGCCTAGCTAAAATTACATCTATTTTGAAAGAGAATACAACTTTAGAATGCAAAAGAAGCTCAATGCTAAAAATGAATTAAGCATTTGTAACCAATTGTTTAGGTGATAAAATCATGAAAATGAGACCTTATATTTTCTAGAAGAATTAACCCAAACTAGTTGGTGATTATTTTAATTAATTCATAGACATTGAGTATGATCTTGCTATTGTTAAACTATCCTTTAAGAAGACCATGACAATGTCTTGTTGCGGGTCCATAGGTGATTTTTTACTAGTATTTGATGATTGAGAAATAGATTTCAAAATTTAAACTAAAGTCATGTCTAGTCCCAAAAATACTGAATTCATGAGTATATCAATGTCTTTGTTGAGTGTGTTGATCGATGATATTGAGAATTGGATGGCAATGCCTACATATTGTCTTCTAGCCAACGTTGTTGCTCTATGAGTAGAGGAAGAGACTAAGACTTATTTAGCTAATGTACCAGTTGGAAGAGATACACCGACAATCTCCCATATGCAACATGCTTAGCCATTGAGTCTACTATTGTTTTTTTCCCATATCATTTGATATGGTATTAGAGTTATTATCATTCCTCTTTTGTCCTCATTCAATTCGGAATTTATTCAAGAAGAGGTAATTGAGGTTAAGCATGTTTAATCCTACAAGTAATTTGCATCGATTGAACAAGATCTTGAAGAATGTGGAATTGATCCATCTCAAACATGCCCAATCCTACAAGTTTGTGTTGGTAGTTTGCTATTGCTATAGATATCGGTCAAAAGCTATTGTCTCATTAATAGTTATCAAGTTATTTAAGTAAGAGGAAGCCTAGTGAAAGCAATGCACTTCACAATATATCCAATTCTAGTATCTCTAGTTTGCGAAGATGTTTAAGGAAAGTGATTATATATTTCTATGGTTCTTGCCCATTTCCTATATTATCTAAGAATTTGAATTTCCTTCTCTATTTTTTTTTTTGGTAATTTAGATATGGGAGCCATGGGCTCAACTAATCATGAAGGCGGGTGACTTTCCCCTAGTTTGTCCACTAGATAAATTTGGAAGTGTGTGCGGCTCTCTCTCATCTTATTGGAGGAAAATGTCCTACAGTGCACCATAGTTGAAATTCAAACCATGGATACTTGGGTAGCCTGTTGAACCCTTTGCACTACACCATGTCTTGGTCTTCTTTCTTTCTCTCTCTCTTTTTAGCTAGCTAGCACCATATATTCAGTCAAAGGGCTAACTAATCCTGGAGCCGACTGGTCCAACCCCATAAAAATTTTTCACCGACCATTATGATAAATACGGAAGTGCTCATAGAGGGTGGCCCAGCAACCCAACATATCCTAGATTTGTCATCCCACTAGAAGAAAATGCCCTATAATATACCGTAGTTAGAAATCAAACATTAGATACTTGGGAGATTATAAGGACGCCTTGTCGCGGTTCCGTAGTCAGGGGCTCTTTCTCTATTTTGTGATCATAGATATCAAGCATTAATTTCATCAATATCTTATAGTAAAATGCCAATGTTTCAAACTGTAGTTTATTTCAGTAATGATTTTAGTTCTTTTCCTTGTTCATATTACTGCACGGGTGGGGTCTCATGTTCATTGAAAACAAGGCCCCACGTTAGTTGGATCTTGTGTGTAGGAAACATCACGGTATGCTTCACCTGTACATTCATCTACACTAAACTACTTTGCTTCATGGTTCTCATATTACTGTTGTCATAAACATCATGGACTCCTCTGTGCACTGATGCACCCATTTAGATCTTCAAAAAGCAAGTCATTTTATTTATAGAAATGTTGATGGAGTGAATGGGTAAAAATTTAGAATTATCAAAGAGGTGTCCTTTTTATTTATTATCAAAATGATGTCTCAATCTGCATCAATGTACATTTTTATTTTTAACGTTATGGTAGTCATTACGAGTTCATAGGGCCTACAACATACATACTTCAACTCTGATAAAAACAAATAAACAATATTGTAGCTATGATAACATAGATACTTTTAACTATAATCAACATTAATAAATAATATTGTAGCAACATCTACTTTGATAAATACGATAATATACTATATTATAGCAATTATAGTTCATAACTCTTGTAATATAGATGCTTAATCTCTATTAATACTGATCAACATTAGTAAATATATGTCAACACTATATTATAGTAGCTACAAATCTTAGCAGCTAAAACATAGATTATTTATTTCTGATCAATATATACTAGTTAGCATCATGAAGAGGAGACTTGACGTAAAAGTAAAATTGTAACCGTGTGACCTAAATATCATAGATTCAAATCACAAAAATAGTCTTTTGTAATGTAGGATAAGATTACTTATAATAGACCTTAGTTGCGATCCTATTTTAACATGAGCTTCGTATACAAGACTATTTATCCTTCACTAGTTAATATTATATTATAACATATATAGAATCATAGCTGTTATAATTGTTCAACAGATATATATATACACACACACATAGCATAAAAAAATGAAGAGAATTTTCTCGAAAGTATAGATGAATGAATATGTACATTCTTCCCTTGTTTAAAGAGCATTGTGTTAGAATAAAATATTTTTAATTTTCTCTCTCTCCCCTTACGATTTATCTATTTGTATCTTAATTACATACAGAATCATCTTACATCTTTTCCTCCAACGAATATATATTAATGGACAAGAGGACAAGCATGACAAATAATTACGACACTGTACAGACTGGATTTGGCATAGTTATGGATATCTGACCAACAAACAAAAACTATATGTTTCCAAATTTAACTCACAAAATTTCAACTTTCTTTAATATTATCTTTAAATAAAAAAAAGAAGTTTATTATAAAGTGTTTCCAAACTATAAGTTCATTGCATGCAAAAATATGTTAAAATAAAGTGTCAGGCAAGAAGGACCCACATTGCAGTCGACTTGAGCAGCCACTGGAAATTCGCGGTGGACGGATCAAATGAAAAGAATGGGGCATGCACGTCAAAAGGACACCTTTTCTTGCGCCTTTACTTCCCATCAGCAACAGCGTGCCATGCCCTACATTCTACAACGCCATTCATGCATGCGTGATGCGTCCATGTAGTCGGCAGTCCTTAAGACTACGTTCAAAGGCATGAAGATAAACAACTCTTCTACTGAGAGTGATCTAAGTGAACAACTCGTTGGTTGGTATTAATTGGAGACTCTGGCCTCCACCATTTCTCTTGTGGTCAAATGGATCGACTTTTGCTTGAATGTAAGCATCATGCTGAAGATTGTTTCAGTAGTTGAAACAAACTATTAGGATGAGCTAGCTAGCCTTTGTGGTGTTGCAGAGACAAGTACTACTCGCACTATATCATCACTGGGAATATAGATGGTGAAACAGAGCTATCATGCATGGAAAAGAGATGATAAGCTTTTGTTGAGAGTGACTTTATAGCCTGTTCAGTTTTTTGTCTGTAAATCCTACCGAAGCCAAGGAAAAGTGATATGACAGATGAGTCGCATAGCTGATGTTGTTGTTGGCACGAAGAGAACATTCCACAGTAGTGCTCATGCTCTTCTACCCAAGCCTTTATCTTTTTCTTTATGAAAGAAACAACTACGCCAGATTTGCAGGTGAACAATAGTTTTCAAGCTGATAGATCTACTTCTTTACAGGGCAGTAAATTCATCCCTTTAAAGATGCAATGAAAATTAGTATTTGATGTCGCGGAATTCTATAACCTCCGCATGGCCCATATGGTCAAAAGTCAAGATGAGTTGTTAGTCAAAATTAAAATAGGTCACACATGATTCAAAGAGAATCAGACCAACTGACCAAGTCCAAATGGGATTCGAGTTTGATTGAATCTACTCAGTGCATTCATCCTAAGAACTTGCTTGGAGACAAGACAACTACTAAGACTTGGCTTCAGTCGCCAATATCACCCCTATCTAGATCTTGTAATTTTACATCCTCTCTATCTAGACATGGGATCCCGGATCCCGGATCCCGATAGCTCCCCTGACTTGGCCTCAGTTGTTGACATCCTCTTGCCTCGATCTCAGACGCTGACATCTTCTCCTTCTTAGCCTCAGTCGCCGACATCCTTTCTGCCTCGGTCTCAATTGCCGACATCATCCATGTCTCAGTTTCAGTCGCCGATATTGTCTCGGCCTAAGACTCAAATCCCGACATCCTCTCTCGGTCTCAATCCTAGATATTCTCTCAGCTTCAAATCTTGACATCACCCCAGATCAGTCTCATATACTAACATTGCTCCCAATCGGCTCAATCTCAAATCTCGACATCCTCCCTCAGCCTTAGTTGCCAACATCCTTCACGCCTCAGTCTCAGATCTCAGCATCGCACCTCTCTCTACCTCAAACGTCGACACCCTCCATGTCTCTGTCTCAAATTCTTGCATCACACCTCTCTCAACCTTAGATACCAACATCCACCATACCTCGGTCTCAGATTCTAGCATCGTCCATGTCTCAGCCTCAGTCACCAACATCCTCCATACCTCAGTCTTATATTCTGGTATCACACCTGTCTTGGCCTCAGTTACCAACGCCCTCTATGCATCGGCCTCAGATCCAGACATCTTGCTTGTCTCGGCTTCAGTGGCCAACTTCATCTATCTTAAGGGCACTCAACATCGACCTCATTTTCCCATCCTCGGATGAGACCCACACCCTACGTTGGCCCAATCAAAACACATATGTTGCATGTGGAAGTAGCATAACCACCTCAATAATAAGACCATTCATTCGGGAGATGCAGAAAGTGATTGTAAATATTCCAAAACAAGTGGTAATGGGTGAATGGAGAAGCGGTCATATGATTGTCAGATCTAGTCATGTCTTCGAAATATAATTTGAAAATTGTGCTTTCAAAACTATTTCAAAAATTATTATATCTTAGAAAAATCATTGTTGAAAATGTATTTTCAAATATTAGCTTGAAAATTATCCTTAGAAAATAAGTTTTCAAAAATTATTTTCAAAAATTGCTTTAAAAAAGGTGCCTTCAAAAATCGTTTTGAAAAAATATTTTTGAAAAATATTTTAGAAAATATAATTTAATTGCTTTTTTTGATTTGGGTAATCCCTAAGATACTAAGGCAGTTTTTTTTATGTAGTTAACAAAGAGGCCTAAGGATGTGTCAAGATAAGGGAGAGTCTTGATTAAAAGATCAATCAAATTTTTTTAAAATTAGTTTTGCAAAACACTTTGAAAAATTATTATCTTGGAAATTCTAATTTTTTTTAAGACTCCGAAAAATTGTTTCCTTAAAAATTTTCTTTATCTTTTTGTGTCAAACCCTAAGACACATAGGAAGATTATCTTGTGGTCAACAAGCTTTTTAGGATTGTGTTAGGCTTAGGGAGAGTCCAAATTAAAAGAATTATTATAATTTCCAAAAAAAAAAATCTTCATGTATTATTTCAGAATATTTTGCAAACTTCTTATTTTTTAAAAAAACATTTAAAAATTACTTTATTCTTTTTGTTGGAAAATCACTAGGACACAAGAAAATTTTTCTTATGGTTAACAAGGTTTTCTAAAATGGTGTCAGATTCTGCAGACATCCAAACTAAGAGATCTATTATAATGTTTCATTTTTTTTTTTCAAAAATACACGTTGAAAACATATTGATAAATCTTTATTTTGAAAAACCTCTAAGACATATAGAAATTTTTTTTGTGGTCAACAAGATTCCTAAAATTATATTAGATTTAGAGAAGTCTAAATCAAAAAAATATTTATGTTTTTCAAATAATTTTTTCTTAAGTACCTAGCTTTCCTTAAATATTTTCAAAACAAAAAGTACCTTAAGTTTTTTTTTAAAAAGGTTTTTGAAAATATTACTTTTTGCTTAAAAACTCTATGTTTTTCAAAAATCACATTGTTGGTGGAAGATTTATACTTAATATTTTTGGATTATTTTTTTTTTTGATATGTGTCAAAGGAGGAAAGAGTACCATAAGTTAGAATTATTGTCAAACTTGAGATTATTGTCAAACATCAAAAAGCGAGAGATTGTAGGTGGAGAAAACATTAGACAAGAATAGTCAACCTTTAGGGTTTCGAGGTTTGATAATATACCAAGGTTTGGTCAGTTTGACCAAGGGTTTAACAAAGTAGTGCTTGATATTTGGCAGAGTAAAGTCTAGCCAGGATCAGATAACTAGCAAAGTACCCAGAGAAAGAAATAAATATGCTTGACAATATTCCAATGGTTAAGTCAAACATGACTTGATGTTTGGTAGAGTAAAGTCTAGTCAGGATCGGATAACTAGTAAAGTACCCAGGTCAGGTCAATTTGACCAAGGGTAATCCAAACAAGACTTGATGTTTGGAAGAGAGTAGTTTAGTCAGGATCAGATGACTAGCAAAGAAGTCCTTGTAAAGGCACCAAAGTCCTAGTTTGGGGAATCAGGCATGAAGACATGGTCGAGGGTTGGGCATTGAAGTCTTAGTCGAGGATTGGACAAGCAAACCTAATTGTGAGTTGGGCACGAAATCCTGGTGAGTGAAGCTGCGTCCTAGTGAGTGAAGCTAGGTGGTGGAAGTCTTGGTGAGTGAAATTGGGCAGCGAAATCTTGTTGAGTGAAGCCGAGTCCTAGTGAGTGAAGCTAGATTGTGGAAGTCCTAGTGAGTGAAGTTGGGCAACGAAATCCTGGTGAGTGAAGCCGGGTCCTAATGAGTAATGCTAGGTACTGAAACCCTAAGGAGTGGACGTTAGGTGGTAAAGTCTTGGAGGTTTGACTCCAAGCAAAGCATAGTAGGTCAGGTATACTTATAGAACTTAGGCTTAGGTTGTTTGTTTGTCTTGTGTATGCTTGTCTTGCAGGAACTTGGAGTTGGAAGCAAGTTCGAAAGAGAAAATTCAATCGAATAGGCCTGGACCAGCTTGGTCCAAGCGGTTGGAAGGCTGATCCAGGTATGTGGATGATGCATCCAGGCGCCTGGATCATCCCAGGCGCCTGGATCAGGTGCCTCGATCATCCCAGGCGCCTGGATCAGGCGCCTCGATCATCCAAGGCGCTTGGAATCTAGGTGTATGGGTTGTTCCGAACTGAGTCGAAGTAGTGGTCGGACGTAGTTGAGTCAAAGGAGGGCTACAACAGGAAGACAAGGAAGTAGAAGATCACGAAAGCTTGAATGATGTGATTAGGATTAATTGTCTGAAGCTCTTTCCAAGACACTCTTATAAAGGGTATCTAAGGCACCTTAATTCCCAACTAAGGTACCTCAGATAATGGAATTTCAATCCGCAATTTGAAGCTTGTGTTTTCACTATATATTCTTTGGAAGGTGCCTCAGTCTTGAAGTGTTGTGCCTCACTTCCAAACTGAGATGCATCGGATGGTTGAAAACTTCATCCACTGTGCAGCTTCGCGGAGGGGCCTTCACCTCCTTGAAGGCGCCTCCAGTCCCAACTGAGGTGCCTTAGGTCCCACATGATGTGCCTTGGTTACTGTTCATCCAAGGCTATTTTTGCAGTTTAAACCCTCCTATGTTAGTGCTAAACGCAATATACCTTGCAAAATAAGATTAGTACAAGTATAATATGGACTAAATAAATTTAGTATTAAATTGACCTTGTCTTCCCAAGATCAAGATCTAGTCAAGGTCTCAACCTAGAGCTCCAAAATGCTTCTAAGCAAGACTGCGCCTAAAGTCCCAACGGGGACTCATCTCACCAGAATTCGCTCCTCTAGTGACATACCTCACTTACCTTTTTGTAGATCTACTTAACCTCTTAACCCAATAGGACTTCTTGCTAGATGCCCCATCTGAACTTCCTGCCAAGTTTCCACCAACTTGGACATTATCCAATTGTCAGGCCCCGCGGACCCAACTGGACTTCCCGCCAAGACTCCACCACTTTGGATTTCATCCTGGTGTCTAGTTCTATGTCTTTCAAACCTAAACTTTTGGTAGAAGGTTAAATAACCACAACCCTAACTTTAACTTGTTCGTCATTCATCAAAATATGAGTTTGACTGTTAGTGCAAACTACACCAACAAGATGTATTGACCCTGGGGGGTTGGGAACCAAGTGAATCTTGTGTGTCTTGTGGGATCAGCGGCGTCGATAGAGGGGGGGTTGAATATCGACTTGTAAGCTTTTCGTCGGAACTTCGTTGATTGTTCGTTTAATATCAGAGTTGTTAGTAGCAGCGGAATAATAAAAGTAAAAATAAACACAACAAGAACACTCGAAATTTACTTGGTTTCCAACCCTCCAGGGTTAGTACGTCCAAGGCCTAAGTACGAGTAGCGCTCGTACACTAGTGGTCTTCTTTCCGAAGGCGAAGAAACCCGTCTTATAGTTTAAGTACAAGCATAATAATAATAATGAAATAAGTACAACTTATGAATAAATGCAAACCAAACAAAAGATGACGATCCTAACCAATCCGGAACTTCGAAGCATCGCGCACTTCCTCCTGGAGCCTCCTTGGTTGTAGAGCTTTGTCTCAACACTTTTTCTTTTGCAAAGAATGAGTAAGCGAATGTGAAAGTTGATGTTCTGAACTGAGGGATCTACACCCCTTTTATACACTGTATTTGAGCACCCTAGATCCCATTGAGGCGCCTCACAAGTGCTTAAATATGATCCAAACTAGCGTACTGATCACAGGGATAAATCCTGCATCCCAGGCGCTTGGGATCACTGAGGCGCCTGAGATGTTGGACACCTGGGATGACCTCAACCCCTTGAGGGCGCCCCCATAAAGGGCGCCTGGGTTGATCCGGGCGCCCAGGAAGCCCTTTCCCAGGACTATGTTTTCTTACATTTGCTCTCCTACCTTGCCTCCAACTCCAGGTTCCTGTAAGGCAAACAAACACAAGACAAACAAATTGTTGGGACCGGGTGCATGTTGACATGGATGTGGGTTCGTAATTTTAAAATTAATTACGTGCAGCGGAAGGTTTAGCATAAATAATTACTCAAATTATTTAACCACACATCTAAGCATGCAACTTTATCTTATGTAGACATGATCATATATTTAAAATTTTACAGAAACGTAAACTAATTTACGTATTACCTCGCGTAACTCGAAGGAAGGGACGAGATCCAACCGTAAGCATCCCTCGGAAGCTCCGCCTCTATTCGCGTCCACGCCGAGTATCTTTGGGATGACTTCGCAAAGCCACGAGTTTCGTGTTGTCGAGAACTACTAGATTCTCCGAGAACGCGACAAAAAAACCAAGTGAGAAGTAATCACATCGGAAAAACTCACTACCAAGGTTGGCCGGAATCACAATTCCGGCGAAAAGGAGGAAGATGACTTGTGCCCAATCCCAAGGTGATGATGGCCGGAGAGGAAGATCGTCCCAACGGAAGAACTTCGTCGTCTCGGTACTTCTCCTTGTGCTCACGACAAGAAGAAGGGAGAAGAAGCTTGTGGCCGGCCAAGAGGAAGAAGGGAGGAGAGGGAGAGAGCCCAGGCAAGAATACTTCGATTGATTTCCAAGCCTTGCCTTGGGTCCTTTATATAGTGGCCTCTCAACCGCCAAGTCTCTTTTTTCTTATGGAATAAATTTTCTATGACTTATTCCATCATGCCAAGTTTTATCATATTTTAATTCATGATAAAAACTAACCAAGTCTCCTTTTTTCTTATGGAATAAATTTTCTTATCATGGTAAATCAATCCATGATTGATTTTATAAAATAAAATAAACCAATCCATGGTTCATTTTAATTTCCATGAAAAATAAACCAAACCTTGGTTTATTATATAAAAATTTATATCATCCATAATTTTATAAAACAAACCATACTTGGTTTATTTTATAAATTGAACCAAAAATTTGGTTCTCTCCCTTTGTTGTGGCCGACCAAGCAAAGAGGATGGAGACCCTCTTTAGCCGGCCCATCCAAGCCATGCCCCAATGAATTAAACTTATTTAATTCATCTATTAAGTCTTCAAAAGATTTAGCCATTTTACGCTTCCGATGCGTCTCTGAAAAATTCAGACTCGACTTATCGTTTGGCTTAACCAAACCTAATCTCTCTTGATTGGAAAATCCAATTTTCAACACGTTTTAAATCCCTCGGATTACTAGTAGTAAGTGTGACTAAATAGGCTTTCGATTTATGTTGGCCGTCTATAATTAATCAATTATAGAACGATCATGAGTGGCACCTAGTAGTACATCATGATCCCCAATTAATCGAAAGATCAACGGTTGACCTCAGACACAATTCTGAAACCCTTCAGCAGCTATAATGAATCATGCCCCATTCCGTTCACCATCTTATACCCACTTGGTTCAGGACATGGTCTATGTGTGTCAGTCCCCACTAGGTTGACTACGTCACACCTAGCCCAAGTAATGTTTTCTCGTCCTACGGATTCTAATTACTCTCATGTATTTAAGAGATTCATACTCTGAACATGTCATGCTCTAGCCAGAGGCTTCGAGTAACAATCCGACGATAGGCCTTGGGTATACATCTCCTCGTAAGGAGTGGTGAATCCTTTGTAGGCTGTTCAAACATCTTCGGGCACTTCGGCTTATACCCAATCATCCTGGGTCCACACCTTCTTGGAGATGCTTGCTTAAGATGTCAAAGTATAAGTCTCCATGACCAAGATGACTTGAACACCGCAAGTCAAAGGAACATCGCACTTAAGCTGTAGTAAGAACTTCATTGACATATCTATATATAGACTACCATATGAAGTTTTACAGTCAGTCACTCCAATTAACTAGTTCCCTTAATTAGCATTCATGTTTATCTCCAGACATCCCAATGTCACCAGCCAGTTAAAATCAGCTGATTAGAGAATAACCCATGCTAGTCTCAATAGAATTGATAGTGTCCGTATTTATCAATTCATCGACTAGGGACAATTTCAATACTTCACAATTGCACATGTAGAGATAATCACTAGTTGTGAATTCATCACAAATTATCTCATGCTGTGAATTATATTGCGGACATTCAGTAAATGAGTTTAAGATCTCAATCAAATACATAAACATGTATACTCAAATAGTGAATATTCATTTATTAAAATAAATGATTACAATCATAAGGCGATTGCCTTAGGACACTTTTCTCATATCACTAACAAACTCCCACTTGGCCTAATGCCAATTGCTACGGTATCCAATACCACAAGCTCTAACATGATCCTCAATCTTGCTTTGAGGCAAGGCCTTAGTTAAAGGATCTGCTAAATTCCTTTCAGTGGGAATTTTCTCAATTTGTATATCATTCCTACTTATAATCTCTCTGATCTGATGATAGCGGCGAAGCACATGTTTGGATCGCTGATGAGACCTTGGTTCCTTCGCTTGTGCAATAGCTCCATTGTTGTCGCAATAAACCGGTATTGCTTCATCAATGGTTGGAACCACACCAAGTTCTGAGACAAACTTCTTGATCCAGACTGCTTCCTTTGCTGCTTTCGAAGCTGCAATATATTCCGCTTCCGTGGTAGAATCCGCTACGGTGTCTTGCTTGGAACTCTTCCAACTTATTGCGCCTCCATACAAAATAAATATGTATCCGAACTGAGATTTGGAGTCATCCTATCTGTCTGGAAACAGGCATCTGTATACGCACGTATTATCATATCACCTTCTCCATATATTAGGAACACATCCGTAGTTCTTCTCAAGTACTTGAGGATTGTCATGACAGCCGCTCAATGATCCATTCCTGGATCAGACTGGTATCTGCTTGTGACGCTCAAAGCATATGATACATCGGGCCTAGTACATAACATAGCATACATGATAGATCCTATCGTGGATGCATAAGGAATCTTATTCATGCAAATCCTCTCGTCTTCTGTGCGCGGACACATAAACTTCGAAAGGTTGATCCCATGCCTGATGGGAAGGTAACCTTTCTTGGATTCCGACATGCTAAACCTTTCTATCACTCGGTCTATATATGTAGACTACGAAAGACCAAGCAATCGTTTTGATCTATCTCTATAGATTCTAATCCCAAGGATATAGGTTGCTTCTCCCAGGTCTTTCATGGAGAAAGTTTTGGACAACCAAATTTTAACTGACTGTAAGACTGATATATCGTTTCCTATAAGTAATATGTCATCGACATATAACACTAGGAATACGACTGCACTTCCACTAACCTTCTTATACACACAAGGTTCGTCAGGATTTTGTGAGAAATCAAACTCTTTGATTGTCTCATCAAAATGAATGTTCCAGCTCCTGGATGCTTGCTTTAATCCATATATGGATCGTTGAAGCTTGCATACTTTGGTTTTATTAACCGATGTGAAACCTTCAGGTTGTATCATGTATACATCCTCAAGCAGGTTTCCATTAAGGAAAGCTGTTTTCACATCCATTTGCCATATCTCATAATCATAATGAGCTGCTATGGCCAGGAGCATCCGAATGGATTTAAGCATAGCTACTGGCGAATAGTTTTCGTCATAATCAATTCCTTGTTTCTGACGATATCCTTTTGCCACTAATCTAGCCTTAAAGGTAACAACATTACCTTCCATGTCGGTTTTCTTCTTGAAAACCCACTTGCACCCTATGAGCTTAATCCCTTCAGGTGGCTTAACCAAGTCCCATACTTGATTTTCGTACATGGAATCCATTTCCGACTTCATGGCTTCAAGACATTTATCCCTTTCTGAATTTTTCAGAACATCTTCATAACTGATAGGTTCGTCATCGTTAATGAGTAACACGTCGTTCGATTCACTTATGAGAAATCCGTATCTCTCTGGAATATTGCGTGTCCTATCAGACCTACGAAGAAGTGGTGTTGTTTTAGGTTCAAATGATAGCTTATCATTATGAGTTATTGGTTGTGGGTCTAGACTAGGTGTCTCTATAATGTCTATTGGAGTTTCTTGAACTTCTTCAAGTTCAATGCTACTCCCACTGTTTTCTTTAAAAGAAATTCTTTTTCTAGAAATATAGCATGCCTTGAAACAAACACCTTTTGTTCCAACGGATGATAGAATTGGTAACCCTTCGTTTCCTTAGGGTATCCAATAAATAGACATTTGTCAGACTTAGTATCCAATTTGTTTGATACAGTCTGCTTTACATAAGCAGGACAACACCATATCTTTAGGTGAGATAAATGAGGTTTCTTACTATTCCACGTCTTATATGGAGTAGTAGAGACTACCTTGGTCGGGACTCTGTTTAGCAAGTAAACAGCTATCTTAAGCGCATAGCCCCAAAAGGATTTTGGAAGAGTTGCATGATTCATCATAGATCTAACCATGTCCATCAAGGTTCGGTTACACCTCTTAGATACACCATTATGCTGTGGTGTATATGGCGGAGTCCATTGAGACAATATCCCATTGTCCCTAAGATAATCTTGAAACTCTTGACTTAAGTATTCACCACCCCGATCGGATCGAAGTATCTTAATACTTTTGCCTAGCTGTTTCTCTACTTCACTTCTGAACTCTTTGAATTTCTCAAAAGCTTCAGATTTGTGTTTCATTAAGAACACATACCCGAATCGTGAGTGATCATCGATAAAGGTAATGAAGTAGCTATAGCCTCCTTGTGCAAGAGTTGACATTGGTCCACATACATCAGCATGTATTAGACTAAATAATTCTCCCACTGGTTTACCTTTTTCGGAAAAGGGTAATTTGGTCATCTTTCCTTTTAAGCATGATTCGCATGTATCAAATGAACCAGGTTCAAATGATTCCAGAATTTCACATCGGTATAATTTGGTCATGCATTTCTTGCTTACATGGCCAAGACGACAATGCCACGTATAGGAGTCTATTTAATTATCTATTCGAACGTTTGTTGCTAACTTTGATATTGAAAACGTCACCGGATAAATCTAACGTGTAGATACCATTGCATAAAGTTCCGGTCCCATAAAGTGTTGGATCGAAAAGAACGATAGAGGGGGGGGGGGGTGAATATCGTAAAACGTTCGGATTCGTAGAAGAGAATTTGCAGCGGAAATAAATAAATTAAAACACACGCGAACACCAAGATTTTACATGGTTCGGAGTCGGGGTCGGCTCCTACTCAAAGGCCCGCGGTCGTTGACCGTTTACTGCGGGCAATTCTATATGTGCGCAAAAATAGTTTACAAAATGTATTACAAGAATAGTACAGTAAACTTAAAAGCAGCTCTTCGTTACTGACGTCCGGTGTAGATTGTATTTTTGGAGCAGAGGGACGTCGTTGGCGCTTGTATCTCGAGTCGGGAGGTTTCCGGAGCAGAGTGCGGGAGTAGAAGAGCGTGAATGCGTTGGAAGAATTGATTATTCAAGCCTTGGGGTCGAGGGGCCTTTTTATAGCCTCTGGGGGTACCCGAAACGTCGGGGGTGCCCCCCACGTGTCAACATATCTGAGCACCTCTCGGTCAGCCGTTATTCCTTCAGGATCGGGATGAGGTTTGACTGGGGGGTGCCCGGGACGCTAGGGGCGCCCGGGTTGACTCTATCCGCTGGCTTCTCGCTGGCTTGACTTTTATCCACTTCGTTGGCTTGAGCTCGGGGGGCCCGGACCATCCGGGGCGCCCGGGAGCATGGGGGCGCCCCGCCCAATTAGCTTTCGAAGTGTACATTTGCTCCACTTCTTTTGTATTCACCTTGGGGGCGCCCGGGACACTCCGGGCACCCTACTCAGCTTCTGCCTCACTCCTTTGAGGCTCTCTGAGCTGCAGACACTCGTTCCTTCGGTCCTGCATCCAGGGTTAGTCCAAAATAATACAGAGCAATAATATGTTAGTTTTATACAGCCTTAGCTGTCTTGGTTCTGACTTTGGGTCTCCGAAATGGAGCCCTAGGTCGAGCTGACGCCTACTGTTCCCTCGACGGGGAACGCGTCCTCACCTACTCCTCTCAGGAGAGTTTACCTTTTGCCAACCGGCTCCTCCGGTTGGACTTTTGCCCGATACACCTGACCAGGTCTTCGTGCCCACCCTCCGAGCAGGTCTTCGTGCCCACCTTCCGAGCAGGTCTTCGGTGCCCGACTCCTTGCCAGGGCTTCGTGCCCAGTCCTCGACCAGGACTTCATGCCCACCTTCCGAGCAGGTCTTCGGTGCCCAGCTCCTTGCCAGGGCTTCGTGCCCAGTCCTCGACCAGGACTTCGTGCCCAGTGTACCTAGGACTTCTTTTCCTATAAACTTAGTGAACATGTTAGAAAAACATAATATCTTAACTTTTGAACCCTTTTGCCATTATCAAAACACAGGTTCGACTTGGGTGCTTTCTGCACGAACAATCTCCCCCTTTTTGAGTTATGGCAACTTGGTTAAAAAGTTAAGTTAATCAGAAGAGTTAAAAATTTGTTTCCTCCCCCTGGAAGGAATCTTCCTTTAGATTTTTCAAACAGTTTGTGGGGTTTTAAGAAAAATTCTAAGTCTAAAGATGGAATTAATTTTTCAAACACTTTAGAACAGTTTTCAAAAGAAACATATTTTCCAAAATATGGTCGTGTAATTTTTGAAAAATTTATACTTATAAACATTTTGAGAGCTTTAAGTTTTGAGTACTTAACCCAATTTTTGAAAGCTTAAGTTTTAAGTACTTAGGAAAATATTTTTGAAAACTTAGGTTTCAAGTACTTAGGAAAATTTTTGAAAACCTAAGTTTCAAGTACTTAGGAAATTTTTTTGAAAACTTAAGTTTCAAGTACTTAGGAAAATTTTATTGAAAACTTAAGTTTCAAGTACATAGGAAAATTTTTGAAAGCTTAAGTTTCAAGTACTTAGGAAAATTTTTAAAAACTTAAGTTTCAAGTATTTAGGAAATTTTTTTTGAAAACTTAAGTTTCAAGTACTTAGGAAAATTTTTTTGAAAACTTAAGTTTCAAGTACTTAGGAAAATTTTTGAAAGCTTAAGTTTCAAGTACTTAGAAATTTTTTTTGAAAACTTAAGTTTCAAGTACTTAGGAAAATTTTTGAAAACTTAAGTTTCAAAATAGATTAATTGTTGGTGCAGGAAGCACCATATCGAACCTTATTTTGATATTGGCAAAGGGTTCAAAGTTAAGTATTATTGGTGATCTAACAATGTTACTCAAGTGTGCAGGAAAAGTCCTAGCGAAGGGCTGCTAGGCACCTGGCGAAGGGCTGCCAGGAAACAAAGTCCTAGCGAAGGGCTGCTAGGCACCTGGAGAAGGGCTGCCAGGAAACAAAGTCCTAGCGAAGGACTGCTAGGCACCTGGAGAAGGACTGCCAGGATCCAAAGCCCTAGCGAAGGACTGCTAGGCACCTGGCGAAGGGCTGCTAGGCACCTGGCGAAGGGCTGCTAGGCACCAGGCGAAGGACTGCCAGGATCCAAAGCCCTAACGAAGGACTGCTAGGCACCTGACAAAGGACTGCCAGGATCCAAAGACCTAGCGAAGGACTGCTAGGCACCAGGCGAAGGACAGCTTGGTAGTGAAGACCTGGCGAAGGACAGCTAGGCACCCGGCGAAGGACTGCTGGGCAAAAGTCCAACCGGAGGAGCCGGTTAGCATCAGGTAAATTCTCCCGAGAGGAGTAGGTGAGGACGCGTTCCCCGTCATGGGAACAGTAGGCGTCGATTCGACCTAGGGCTCCATTTGGGAGGCCCAAAGTCAGAACCAAGACAGCTAAGGCTGTATAAACTAACATCTTATTTCTTTATGATGTTTTGGACTAACCCTGGATGCAGGACCGAAGGAACGAGTGTCTACAGCTCAGAGAGCCTCAAAGGAGTGAGGCAGCAGCTGACCAGGGTGCCCGGAGTGTCCCGGGCGCCCCCAAGGTGAACACAAAACACATGAAGCAAAGGCAGGCTTCGACAGCTCATGAGCGGGGCGCCCCCGTGCTCCCGGGCGCCCCCCTTGCTCCCGGGCACCCCCCTTGCTCCCGGGCACCCCCAGCGTCCCGGGCTGCCCCAGTTGAAGCTAACGAAGCAGAACCGAGCGAAGCCAATGGATAAGAGGAGACCCGGTGAATCCGGGCGCCCCCAGCGTTGTGGGCACCCCCGTCAAAGCCTGATCCCGATTTTAAGGGATCAGAGCTAACCGAGAGGGAAGCGGATCGGCTGACACGTGGGGGGGGGGGCGCCCCCGACGTTCCGGGCGCCCCCAGGGGCTATAAAAGGGCCCTCGACCCCAAGGCTTCATACAACACTTCTTCCAACGCCAACTTGCTCTTCGACTCAAAGCGCTCTGCTCCGGGAACCTTCCACTCACTACTCAAGCGCCTACGACGTCCATCTGCACCGAAGTATAAACTACACCGGACGTCGGTAATGAAGAGCTATTTTCTTTCAGTTTACTATACTACAATTGTACAACTCTTGTAAACTGTTTTTGCGCACTTATAGAATTGCCCACAGAAAATGGTCAATGACCGTGGGCCTTGGAGTAGGAGTTGACCTAGGTTCCGAACCAAGTAAAACTACCTGTGTTCGCGATTGTTTTTATTCCGCTGCGTACTTGCTCTAGTTTTTTTATCCGAAAAGCATTTAACGATATTCACCCCCCCTCTATCGTTTCTCTCGATCCAACAAGTGGTATCAGAGCGGGGTAGTTCAAACTTGGTGCAACCACCAGTTTGAAAGTTTTTTCGGATTTACGAATTTTTTTTATTTTATTTCTTTTCTTTTTCTTTAATCGAGGTGGTGCAACACCACTCGATCTTTATTTCAAATAAATAATATCTGAGCACTACTTAAATAACAGACCACAGACTTCAGAAGAACTAGTAAGTAGTGCTTTGATCACTGAGCACTACTTGAATAGTATAAAGGCCACACGTGTGCAACAACAACAGGCATCAGCCCAGAAGTCCCAAGGGAATCCTCAGAACCAACAAAACTAGAAAGGGAATTCAGGCAAGAGGAAGCAGTGGGACCAGAAGACTTCTGAGGGCAACAAAGGGGGCTCATCAAGCAAGTAGCTCAAGTATTCTCCTTGCCCAAAGTGTGGGAAGACACATCCTGGAGCATGTCGCCAGGGCATGAGTGGATGCCATATTTGCGGAGCAGAAGGGCATATGATGAAGGCTTGCCCTAACCGGTCGAGTGTTGGCGGGTGTTATATCTGTGGAGTAGTAGGACACCTGGCCAAGGCGTGCCCTACAGCAAAGCCGCCTCCACCACAGCTTCTTCAGTACGGGGGTGGACCTGCTCAGCTGCACCAGATGCAGCCAGTTATGGAGGGATCTTATTACAGTCAGGCGAGGATGGAAGCCCCACCAGCCACGACCAACACTAGGGTTTTCGCCATCACCAAGGAAGAAGTGGCAAATGCTCCTAACATGGTCACAGGTTGAATACTCACCTCATCTCAATATGCTATTGTGTTATTCGATGCTGGGGCAACCAATTCTTTTGTATCCATGCTTTTCTCTAAAAAGCTAGGGATCCCACCAGAAAGTTTGGGTCAGAAATTTTTAACAACCTTACCGTCAGGGGAAGTAATGGCCTCTACTCAGAGGCTAAGGGCAGTACAAATCTGGATTTCCAACCGAGAGCTCTATAGTGACTTGGTAGTCCTTGAGATGAAGGATTACGATGTCATTTTAGGGATGGACTTCTTGAGCAAGTATGTTGCTTCTATAGACTGCCGCAAGAGGAAAGTCAAGTTCACACCAGAAGCAGAACCTCCATTTGAGATTATTGGAGACCCAAAGAGAAAGACAAAAAGGCTCTTATCTACCCTACAAGCTCAAAGAAAGTTAGAGAAGGGGTGCTCTGGTTTTCTAGCTCATATAGTGGATGTAAGTCAAGGAGAAGGGTTGAAGAGAGAAGAAGTGAGGGTGGTCTGTGACTATCCTGAGGTGTTTCTTGAAGAGTTACCAGGACTCCCTCCCAATCGGGAAATTGAGTTTGAAATTGAGTTGGCCCCAGGAACCAACCCAATTTCGAAGGCACCTTATCGCATGGCGCCAGCAGAACTGAAAGAATTGCAAGAACAATTGCAAGAGCTGCTCGACAAGGGTTTTATCCGCCCTAGTCATTCACCTTGGGGAGCTCCTGTATTGTTCGTCAAGAAGAAAGATGGATCTATGCGAATGTGCATAGATTATCGAGCTATAAATAAGGTAACCATCTAGAACAGATATCCTTTGCCAAGGATAGATAATTTAATTGATCAGCTGAAGGGAGCCACAGTGTTCTCCAAGATAGAACTGCGATCAGGTTACCATCAGCTCAGAGTGAAGGAGAGTGATGTGCCAAGGACTGCTTTCAGTACAAGATATGGGCACTATGAGTTTGTGGTCATGCCCTTTGGAGTGACAAACGCCCCTGCGACGTTTATGGATCTAATGAATAGAGTGTTCAAGGATTTTCTGGACAAGTTCGTCATTGTCTTTATTGATGATATCCTAGTGTATTCAAAGACTCAGGAAGAACATGCCGAACACCTGAAGATGGTATTGCAAACCTTACATCAGAAGGAGTTGTACGCCAAATTCTCAAAGTGTGAGTTTTGGCTTGATCAGATAGCCTTCCTAGGCCACATCATTTCCAAGGAAGGTATTATGGTAGACCCAGCCAAGATTGAAGCAGTTAGTAACTGGAGTCGACCAAAGAATGCCAGTGAGATCAGAAGTTTTCTGGGTTTGGCAGGGTACTACAGAAGGTTTGTAGAGGACTTTTCAAAGATAGCTTCTCCACTTACAGCCCTTACCAGAAAGAATAAGAAGTATGAGTGGACTGAGGACTGTGAGCAGAGCTTCCTTGAGTTGAAGAAGAGACTGACCAGCGCTCCTATCCTTACAGTACCCAAAGGTGATAAGAGCTTTGGTATATACAGTGATGCATCAAAGCTAGGACTTGGAGCAGTCCTTATGCAAGAAGGCAATGTCATAGCTTATGCTTCCAGGCAACTCAAGGATTATGAAAAGAATTACCCCACTCATGATCTGGAGTTGGCAGCTGTAGTCTTCGCTCTAAAAATATAGAGACATTATCTGCATGGAGTGCAGTGCAAGATTTATACAGATCACTAGAGTCTGAAATATTTCTTCACTCAAAAAGACCTCAATATGAGACAGCGAATGTGGCTTGAGTTATTGAAGGATTATGACTGTGAGATCCTTTACCACCCTGGTAAGGCAAATAAAGTAGCAGATGCACTAAGTAGAAAGACTTGTGCCACTTTGATGTCCTTGTCATCATTATCACCACCATTACAGAAGGAAATAGTAGATTATGGAGTTGAGATCATTTATGGGCAGTTAGCTCTATTGACACTAAAGTCAACCTTGCTTGAAGATATACAGAAAGAGCAAGCTGAGGATTCTGATATCCAAAGGATCAAGCAAGAGATACAAGAAGGAGAAAGTAAAGAGTTTAGAGTATCTGACAGTGGGATACTCTATTATGGTGACCGTTTATGTGTCCCCAATAGGGAAGAGCTGAGAAAGAAGATTCTTGAAGAAGCCCATAGAACTCCCTACTCAATGCACCCTGGTTCCACTAAGATGTACCAGGACTTGAAAAGAAGATTTTGGTGGTCTGAAATGAAAAGAGACATAGCCAAGTATGTCAACACCTGCCTGACATGTCAGAGAGTTAAAGCAGAACACCAGAGACCAGGAGGTATCCTACAACCCATTCAGATTCCAGAGTGGAAATGGGAAGACATAGCCATGGATTTCATAGTTGGTCTACCAAAGACAACTAATGGCTATGACGCTATTTGGGTAATAGTAGACAGATTGACCAAGTCTGCCCACTTTTGGCAATCAAAGTGTCTTATTCGATTGAAAGATTAGCCCAGCTATATGTACAGGAAGTGATCCGACTACACGGAGTCCCGAAGACCATTATCTCTGATAGAGATGGTCGTTTCACTTCACACTTTTGGGAGTGCGTACAGACAACGCTAGGCACCAAACTGAAGTTTAGCACAGCTTTCCATCCCTAGACTGATGGACAGACAGAGAGAGTGAATCAAATTATAGAAGATATGCTCAGAGCTTGTGCATTAGACTTCAAGGGCAGTTGGTGCAAGTATTTGTGTTTAGCTGGGTTTGCCTACAACAACAGTTATCAGGCTACTATTGGTATGGAGCCTACGAAGCTCTTTATGGCAGGAGGTGTAGATCTCCCCTCTGTTGGTATGAAGGTAGTGAGAAGAAAGAAATGGGGTCACAGACTGATCTCATAGATGATACCACAGAAGCTATAAAGAGTATCCGCCAGAGAATAGAAACTGCTCAGAGTAGGCAGAAGAGTTATGCTGATGTACGCCGTAGACCGTTAGAGTTTGAAGTTGGGGACACAATTTTTCTCAAAGTAGCTCCTATGAAGGGTGTAATGAGATTTGGTGAGAAAGGCAAGCTAAGTCCTCGATACATAGGACCCTACCCAGTGACGAAAAGAGTTGGCAAGGTAGCTTATGAGTTAGAGCTACCTTCAGAGATGTCAGCAATACACAATGTGTTCCATGTCTCAATGTTGAAGAAGCACATCCCAGATGCCAACCAAGTGATTGAGCCACAGATGGTACAAGTTCAGGAGGATCTCAGTTATGAAAGTCGACCTATTCAGATAATAGATCGAGCAGTTAAGAAGCTGAGGAACAAAGAGGTACCACTAGTGAAAGTCTTATGGCTGAATCAGAAGCATGAAGAGGCAACTTGGGAATCAGAAGATAGCATGAGGCAAAGGTATCCAGAGCTGTTTTAAGTTCGAGGACGGACTTTTTACAAGGTGAAGAGGATTGTAACACCCAATAATTTTCATGAATAATTAGGAATTTTTCTGAATTTTGGCAATTTTTCGGAATAAAAATGAAAAAAAAATTAAGGGTCGAGCGAGGGATTGATCTCGCGACCACAGGGACAGGCATGTCCTTAAGGGCGCCCAGCTGACCAGAAGGGAAAGGGTATCAAGCACAGAAAAGGGAGGAGCGAAATTATGTTATAGGTGAGTTAGGCTTTTTCATGAAGAGGTATTTAAACCCCGCTTAAGTTGCGTGAAACCGCAGACTAGGGTTGGTGGCTGCGCGACAAGGAGAGGGCGAGGGGCTGTGAAACCAGAGGGAACTCAAGAGATCTCTTACTCCTCCTTCTTCCTCTTGAGTAGAACATCTAGGGATTCTTCCCTAGGGTCAAGGAGGGAGGAGATTTGCACGAAGAAAGGGAAGAGAAGGGCTACGTTGGGATTTAAACCATATTTAGTGAGTTTTCTTTAAGAAAGGGTAAGTAGATCACTCACCTGCAATAGGAGTAGTTTTCGTATGTAAGTTCTTGTTGTAGAACCATGTTTTATGATGCATGCTTTAAGATTATGGTTATCGTGTGTTTTAAGTTTTTAAGATGCATGTTTTCTCATGATAGAAATTTAATTGGTTTAGATTTGGTGTATGTAAGCTAAGCATGATAAGAATTAATTTTTGAAAAGTCCCAAAAATGAGGTTGGGATTAAGGGCACGCAAGGTGCTCGATGAAAGTCTCAAGTAAGAAAGGTAAAGGTGTTAAGTGCAAAATTTATGCAAAAGTAAGATAGTTTGATACGTATAAGTATTATAGTATGAAAGTATTTTATTTTCGGAAAGTGACATGTACCGGGCAAATGGAAGGCCCACAGAAAGTTAGAAAGAAACTCTAATAAGGTGCGGTGGCTAGCTACCCCGCAACCTATTAGAGAAGCGCGCAATTGGTACATTGATACCATGGTACAATGTTAAGGCCTAAAGAAAGTTGATTACTATTTTCAAGTAAGTAAGTATTCGCAAGTGTTTTCAGTTTTAAGTATGTGCCTTTATTTCATATGTTAGCCTTGATACATTGCAAGCATGTTAAAGAGTAAGAGTAAGGAAGTTAGTGTTTGAATGTATGAGTACATTAAGGTTGCAAATGATGTAATGCAAGTAATATTTTCAACATGATTGAGCATGATAAGTAGATGTAAGTTTTCCCATGTGCATGTATTTTGGAAGTAAGCATTCTTTGAAATGAGCATGTTTATTATCGATAGCATGGATTTGTGAGTTAGGATTTACTTACTAAGCATTGTGCTTATTAGTTGCATTTCCTTCTATTGCAGATAAAGGCAAAGAAAAAGCATAAGTTATGGAGGTGACCAGGACTTGCATTGATGCTCAGTGGCGGTGGAACCATGGAAGAGATCCGTTGGGTTAAGGCTTAGAGGCAATTTCTGAAGTTTAGAAACTTGTGGTTTGGTGTTTTGGATTGGTGGAACGTAATGATTTTGTGTAAACTTTGCATAGAGACAATGTTGAGTACAAAACTCTAGTATAGCCTTAATATTTAATATTTTGTTTGGTAAAATGTGAACATTGTGTTTAACCTCCGCATAGAGTCAAAAGTTGATACAATCTTTAGCATGATTTCATATGGTTCGGTAGTCTTGTTAAATTCCGCAAAGATTCTAATTTCAAGTCATTAGATTTGTTTTGAGTTGCTAGGATGTTTATAAAACTAGCATAGAGTATAGAAATGGAGTTATGTCTTTGTATATCTTGAAAGTATATGAATTATGGATCTTTGGAAATGGTTTTCAGTTCTTGAAGTCAAGTAGTGGTAACCTAAGGCCAAGGTCTAAGGTGAAGTGAAAGGTTAAGGTGAAGTGAGTAAAGGTAAAGGTGTTGGTGCAATCGGCCCTAGGATGGTCCGGAGTGACCATGGGTTTTGATGTTTGGGCAAAGGGTTTAAGTTAGGTTTACCCTGTGTATTTGATATGTGTATGTTGAGTGTGCAGGATTGTACAGGTACACATATGGACTTGACTGGACGACCTCAGTACGGTGAAGGATGGCATGGAGGCCAGCTGGAGGCTGGCGTGCGCATCCGAGGGACCATGGAGTGCAGAGACGATGAGCTGATGGGCGCGGACTTCAAGGCGTACGTGAAGGGTGGCATGGAGGCAAGCTGGAGGCTTGCGTGCGCATCCGAGGGACGAGGGCCGAAGACGAAGAGGGCGCGAAGGCAATAGTCGAGACTGCGGAGGAGGAGTCAGTCGAGTCGTAATGGTACGAGTGCTGTGTGAATGTACTCAGGAAGTCCTAGGGGTCGAGTGCTGAGTGGAATGTACTCGGGGAGGCAAAACCCTAGGCTGGTAAGCAGGGCAGTCGACTGCCAGGTTGGGCAGTCGACTGCGTGGACTCACAGAAGGTTTTTCCTTCAGATAAGTCGACTGCCACTGGGGCAGTCGACTGGTGAAGTCTGGAAACAGCTAAGAATTCGAACGTTGGGGTGTAACAGTCAGATTTTAGTGGTACCAGTCGACTGCCCCTGGAGCAGTCGACTGGTGGCGTGATTTCCAGCCCGAGTCTATTTAAAGGGGGACTCGATCGGGCTGGAGTTTCTTGACGAAACCTGCTTGGGTAAAGCCGGTTAGTAGTCTACTGTGTTCACAAAGCGTCCAAGGTGTTGTGGTGAGGTTTCTCCACCCACAAGGAGCGACACATGATAGCCGGAGGTTATCCGGGGAGTGATCCACCGACGGATTGTTGGATTAGTCACCCGGCCGGGGTGGATACCAACTAAATACGGTTTGTTAGCATTTGTTCTTTGTTGTTAGTTTTATTATCTTGTATTTCCGCTGTGCAAACTAACAACGTAGGTTGAAAGAATCAAAGAAACGCTATTCACCCCCCCTCTAGCGTACCGGAAACGATCTAACAATTGGTATCAGAGCAAGGGACCGCTCTCGATTGGACTAACCGCCGAGAGAGCAAAAGGCTAGAGAAGATGGCGCGTGAAGAGCGCTTAGGGGACGACATCAACATTCCACCTCCGTACGATCGAGAAAGTTTTGATTATTGGAGGATGCGAATAGAGGTATGGTTTAATATGGATTGGGATTTAATGATTGCACTAACACATCCATTTGAAGTTCCGAGAGATAAGCACGGAAAGAGGCTTAGGCCTAGATATTGGAATCAAGAACAACAAGATCAATCCAAAGCCAATGAGAAGGTAATTAATATCTTGTTGAATCTTTTACCTAATAATATTTTGAGTTGTGTAGGTGAGTACAAAAATGCCCATGAATTGTGGAGAAAATTGAAAGAAATCCATGAGAAGCCTATACAATCTCAAGAGTCCACAGAAATGGGTTTAATGGTACAAGAAGAAAGTGAGAGGTCCTCCACCTCATCAAGAGAGGAAGATGAGGAATCAAGTTTAAGAAGTAAGGGGGAGGAGAGACCCTCATCCGTACAAGTACAAGAAGAAGCTTCTACCTCCACTCCAACCTCCACCAAAGCCAAGAACAAAGATCATATCACGTGCTTTGGGTGCAACGAAAAGGGGCACTATAAGGATAAGTGCCCAAAAGGTAAAATGGAGGTACACCCTAAACCCATTGTAATTTTTTTTAAAACTAATGTGGGTTGTAGGAATGGAGGAGCCCAAGAACGGAGGAAGAAGATTAGATGCTTTACATGTGGAGAGATGGGGCACTTTCACACCAAGTGTCCTAGAAAAGGTGAGCTAAAGAAGATGAAGCATCTTAGGAGATGGGAGAAAGAAGAGAGAAGAAAGCAAAACTCACAACAAAGAAGGACTACAAGGGTAAGGGAGGTATTTTCTAACCCTAGTTTAAAAAGAAATTCAATTTCAAGTTCTTTCTTACATGCCAAAAATAATACAAATCATTCATCCATGCATGCTAGATTTCATGAAAATTGCTTAATGGTACATAACATTGGATTTAAGTATAATGATAGGACTAAGGATAATAAGGTAGATCAATACTCTAAGAAAAGCATGCATCATAGTAAATCTAGGACCTTTGTATCTAAAGATCATGGCACTAATCCCAAGAAGGGAAAGAATGTGCCTAAGAAAATGGGTAGTTCTAGGGATGTCCAAAGTGGACATATGGACTCCAAAATTAAAGGTCTAGAGAGGGAAAATCAAGCCTTGAGGGTAAGGCTTGATGCATTAGAAAAAGCCCTAGAAAGATTCACGGTTCGGTCTAAGGGCTTAGACATGGTGTTGGGTAGCATCAAACCCAACTATGATAGATCGGGATTAGGATACCGATCTAAGACCTCCAAGGGCAATGGAAAGAAGCATGTTGGGAAAACATACAATCTTAATAAGGAGGGAAAGTCCAAGGAGGACAAGGGAATGCCATCCAAGGGTAAAAAGAGTGACCTAACCAAGGACAAGGTGTCCAAGGTTAAAAAGGTCAATTTTGTATATCAAGAGTCACCAGTGGCACACCGGTGTGGTCTAGTGTGGATGGAGTCACCTAGGGAGGTGGCTAAGGCTAAGAGCTCAAGGGGAAGCTCTAGGAGCCTTTGGGGTCAATGGTAAATGGATCTCAAAAGTTTCTCTGTTAGGAAATTAAGTGAAATGTGCCACAAGGGTTGGGAGACTTGGGTAAGTCCTAATCCTAGATTTTGGCACATCAAAAGGAGAATTTAGGGAGAAAAGGTGAAAAAGGAGCTATATTTCATAAAATTGAGGTTTAATGGTGGAATACCATGTATTTCAGTGGTAGAAAAGAATTATGATCAAGGAGAAGTGAATGCATTGAAGAGAAGTGAGAATTAGAACTTCTAGGATGAGTTTATTTGATACACTTTGGAAGAAGTAGAGTTTTGTGCCAATCTTGGGATCCGGAGTACATTTATTTGGAAACGTATTTTTCCCAAGTAGATGTTGGCTTCACAAATCTCCCCACAAAATTTCAAATTTTTTGGAGATTTGTAGAATTTTTAGGACATTTCTGAATTTCGGCCTGAAAACCTGAAAATCAGGTATCAGTCGACTGCCCTGGGGGCAGTCGACTGGTCTCAAGCCCAGAAACATTCTATGAGTTTTGAGAGTCGACTGCCCCAGGGGCAGTCGACTGGTCTGTGGGCTGAAATATGAAAATGGCTATTGGATGATAGAATATGATCCTTGATTATGCTGGTTTAGTTAAGGAGAGCCTCATGGGTTAATGGTGGTTCTACTAAATGAGGCCATATGGAAAATTCAAAGAAGTTTTATAAGTTTCTCATGTGTATCTAGGATTTAGAGATAAAAAGGGGGAAACTGTCGTCATATTAAGGATATGGACAAAGAAATGAATTGAGGGCAACTCCATGTGTCAAATTATGATGGGTAGATTTGACAAACACATGGAATTAGAAACGAATTTGAAAGTTGATACTTAAATCCTTAAGAAACTTAGATGTGTACCAAAAGACAAGCACACTTGATATTTCCATGATATTATATTTTTCTAGGATAGGGTATATCCTAGCAAGTGTGCTTGCAAACTTTAGAGTTTTTAGATGATTGTTGAGTTCTTATTGACACTAGGGATAAGGATGCTTGGGGAGCAAGCCTTTAATGGTGTTCAAAGGGAAAAGAACTCGGGTGTTAGGTTGGGAAGAACCTAACTTGGTGTTAGGAGGTTAAGTTGGGTGGAACTTAACCCTTTGAAAATGAAAATTAGGAGAAGGCATGGGTTAAGGGGGAGGTTGTCTCCTATTTGCCTTAATTTTCATAAGAAAACTTTTGGGTTTTGTACCAAACTTGGGAATGGAGATAGATACATGGTGAAATATATTTTTCCCAAGTAGGTATGGGTACCACAAAGTTCTCCATGAAATTTGGGATTTTTTGGAGATTTGTGGAATTTCTGGCGCGTTTCTGAAATTCGGCCAGAAAACTGATTATCAGAGTATCAGTCGACTGCCCTGAGGGCAGTCGACTGGTCAGGGCTGGTATGGGTATCCAGCAGCTGACTTGGGTCCGAGTGATTAAAAACAAGTGTATGGGGGGTTAGTACACATTGTTTAGGACCATTAGGGATTAAAAGAACCGATAATTAGGATATTATTGGGGTCTTTTTGATGTATGGCAAAGGGGGAGAGATGTTGGGTTTAAGTGGGAAACCAAACTTACCTTTGCATGAAACCCTAGGTTTAGGGGGAATTGAGATTAAGGGGGAGCATGGTTGCTCCCTTCTTGGCGTAAGGGGAACCTTGGAGAGGTTCTTAAAAAGCCTTTGTAAGTCCAATGTAGGGGGAGCTTGGGAGAAGCTTTAAAAAGCCCAATTTGGTAGAAAAATCCTAGCTTGGAGGGTTAGGTGGTAAAAGTCCTTCTTGGCGTAAGGGGAACCTTGGAGAGGTTCTTAAAAAGCCTTTGTAAGTCCAATGTAGGGGGAGCTTGGGAGAAGCTTTAAAAAGCCCAATTTGGTAGAAAAATCCTAGCTTGGAGGGTTAGGTGGTAAAAGTCCTTCTTGGCGTAAGGGGAACCTTGGAGAGGTTCTTAAAAAGCCTTTGTAAGTCCAATGTAGGGGGAGCTTGGGAGAAGCTTTAAAAAGCCCAATTTGGTAGAAAAATCCTAGCTTGGAGGGTTAGGTGGTAAAAGTCCTTCTTGGCGTAAGGGGAACCTTGGAGAGGTTCTTAAAAAGCCTTTGTAAGTCCAATGTAGGGGGAGCTTGGGAGAAGCTTTAAAAAGCCCAATTTGGTAGAAAAATCCTAGCTTGGAGGGTTAGGTGGTAAAAGTCCTAGCTCGGAGGGCTAGGTATGGGAAAATTCTAACTTGGAGGGTTAGGTGGTGAAAATCCTAGCTTGGAGGGCTAGGTGTAAAATTCCTAACTTGGAGGGTTAGGTATGGGATGCCTTGGGATAGGATCCAGTTATGCATTGCATATGCATTCATTAAGCATGGTTTTTGCTATTTACTACTATCTTGCTTTCCCTAACTTAAACGAATTGCCAAACATCAAAAAGGGGGAGATTGTTGGAGCAATCGGCCCTAGGATGGTCCGGAGTGACCATGGGTTTTGATGTTTGGGCAAAGGGTTTAAGTTAGGTTTACCCTGTGTATTTGATATGTGTATGTTGAGTGTGCAGGATTGTACAGGTACACATATGGACTTGACTGGACGACCTCAGTACGATGAAGGATGGCATGGAGGCCAGCTGGAGGCTGGCGTGCGCATCCGAGGGACCATGGAGTGCAGAGACGATGAGCTGATGGGTGCGGACTTCAAGGCGTACGTGAAGGGTGGCATGGAGGCAAGCTGGAGGCTTGCGTGCGCATCCGAGGGACGAGGGCCGAAGACGAAGAGGGCGCGAAGGCAATAGTCGAGACTGCGGAGGAGGAGTCAGTCGAGTCATAAGGGTACGAGTGCTGTATGAATGTACTCGAGAAGTCCTAGGGGTCGAGTGCTGAGTGGAATGTACTCGGGGAGGCAAAACCCTAGGCTGGTAAGCAGGGCAGTCGACTGCCAGGTTGGGCAGTCGACTACGTGGACTCACAGAAGGTTTTTCCTTCAGATCAGTCGACTACCACTGGGGCAGTCGACTGGTGCATTCGACTGCCCCTAGGAGCAGTCGACTGGTGAAGTCTGGAAATAGCTAAGAATTCGAACGTTGGGGTGTAACGGTCGGATTTTAGTGGTACCAGTCGACTGCCCCTGGAGCAGTCGACTGGTGGCGTGATTTCCAGCCCGAGTCTATTTAAAGGGGGACTCGATCGGGCTGGGGTTTCTTGACGAAACCTGCTTGGGTAAAGCCGGTTAGTAGTCTACTGTGTTCACAAAGCGTCCAAGGTGTTGTGGTGAGATTTCTCCACCCACAAGGAGTGACACGTGATAGCCGGAGGTTATCCGGGGAGTGATCCACCGACGGATTGTTGGATTAGTCACCCGGCCGGGGTGGATACCAACTAAATACGGTTTGTTAGCGTTTGTTCTTTGTTGTTAGTTTTATTATCTTGTATTTCCGCTGTGCAAACTAACAACGTAGGTTGAAAGAATCAAAGAAACGCTATTCACCCCCCCTCTAGCGTACCGGAAACGATCTAACAAAAGGTAGTAAAGAGCGGCGATCCGGCTTAGGTACAGGGTAGAGAAGTCGGGTCATCACAGAGTGGTATCAGAGCCAGTTTTCCACCCTTCTGCCACACTGACATCAAGCATCAATCCTGCCGCCTGCCAAGTAAGAAGTTCATATATTGTAGTTATATGCTTTTCTTTATTGACTGTTAGTATCAGTAAGTGCATGATGATAGAAAAGTATATTGGTATTATTTTATGCTAATATGTGCAAGGAGATAATGAAGTAAGTTAGTAAGAGATAATGAGTTTTTATTTTCTTTACACTATAGAGTAAGAGAATGGCAAGAGGACGTCCCAGAATTGTCCGAAATGAGGAGCAAGCTCCTAGAGAACAGGAGTCCACGGAGTCAGTACCACCAACAGATCTTCAAGGAGTAGTAGCCCAGCTGCTGAGACAACTTGCCGAACAGCAGCAAGTTATTGCTACCTTGATGGCTAATCAGCAGGCCACTCCTGCTACCACGCCAGTGGCGCCAGTGGCGCAAGTGGTGGCACCAGTGGTGACAGAGACTCCCCCAGTACCTCTGGCAAGAGAAGTGAGATAGGAAGCATATCTGATCCAGTGGCAGAGATTGAAGCCCGAGAATTTTTCTGGCACAAGTGAACCATGGGATGCTCAGGCATGGTTCAAAATAGTGGAGAGTATAATGGAGTTACTGGACTGGCCCGAGGTGGAGAAGATAAAGTGCACATCCTTCTGCCTTACTAGAGATGCCAGGATGTGGTGGGAAAGAGTGAAGGCTAAGAGAAATGTGAATCAGATGACCTGGGCCGACTTTGAAGCAGAGTTCTTGGAGGAGTACTTTCATATGAAGGTAACAAACAAACACTACGATGAATTCACTGAGTTCCGTCAAGGAGATCTATCTGTAGATGAAGCAGTGAAGAAGTTCAATCGACTAGCTCGCTTGTGCCTGGAGTTAGTTAGCACTGAAAAGGAAAGGGTCAGGTTGATGCTCAAGATGCTGAGGCCTCAGATAGCTTTGAATGTTGCCGGCAGTGGTAATAGACCACAGACTTCAGAAGAACTAGTAAGTAGTGCTTTGATCACTGAGCACTACTTGAATAGTATAAAGGCCACACGTGTGCAACAACAACAGGCATCAGCACAGATGTCCCAAGGGAATCCTCAGAACCAACAAAACTGGAAAGGGAAATCAGGCAAGAGGAAGCAGTGGGACCAGAAGACTTCTGAGGGCAACAAAGGGGGCTCATCAAGCAAGCAACTCAAGTATTCTCCTTGCCCAAAGTATGGGAAGACACATCCTGGAGCATGTCGCCAGGGCATGAGTGGATGCCATATTTGTGGAGCAGAAGGGCATATGATGAAGGCTTGCCCTAACCGGTCGAGTGTTGGCGGGTGTTATATCTGTGGAGCAGTAGGGCACCTGGCCAAGGCGTGCCACAGCAAAGCCGCCTCCACCACAACTTCTTCAGTACGGGGGTGGACCTGCTTAGCTGCACCAGATGCAGCCAGTTATGGAGGGATCTTATTACAGTCAGGCGAGGATGGAAGCCCCACCAGCCACGACCAACGCCAGGGTTTTCGCCATCACCAAGGAAGAGGTGGCAAATGCTCCTAACATGGTCACAGGTCGAATACTCACCTCATCTCAATATGCTATTGGGTTATTCGATACTGGGGCAACCCATTCTTTTGTATCCATGCTTTTCTCTAAAAAGCTAGGGATCCCACCAGAAAGTTTGGGTCAGAAATTTTTAACAACCTTACTGTCAGGGGAAGTAATGGCCTCTACTCAGAGGCTAAGGGTAGTACAAATCTGGATTTCCAACCTAGAGCTCTATAGTGACTTGGTAGTCCTTGAGATGAAGGATTACGATGTCATTTTAGGGATGGACTTCTTGAGCAAGTATGGTGCTTCTATAGACTGCCGCAAGAGGAAAGTCAAGTTTACACCAGAAGCAGAACCTCCATTTGAGTTTATTGGAGACCCAAAAAGAAAGACAAAAAGGTTCTTATCTACCCTACAAGCTCAGAGAATGTTAGAGAAGGGGTGCTCTAGTTTTCTAGCTCATATAGTGGATGCAAGTCAAGGAGAAGGGTTGAAGAGAGAAGAAGTGAGGGTGGTCTGTGACTATCCTGAGGTGTTTCCTGAAGAGTTACCAGGACTCCCTCCCAATCAGGAAATTGAGTTTGAAATTGAGTTGGCCCCAGGAACCAACCCAATTTCGAAGGCACCTTATCGCATGGCGCCAGCAGAACTGAAAGAATTGCAAGAACAATTGCAAGAGCTGCTCGACAAGGGTTTCATCCGCCCTAGTCATTCACCTTGGGGAGCTCCTGTATTGTTCGTCAAGAAGAATGATGGATCTATGCGAATGTGCATAGATTATCGTGTTGGTGCAGGAAGCACCATATCGAACCTTGTTTTGATATTGGCAAAGGATTCAAAGTTAAGTCTATTTGTGATTTAACGATGTTACTCAAGTGTGCAGGAAAAGTCCTAGCGAAGGGCTGCTAGGCACCTGGCAAAGGAATGCCAGGATACAAAGTCCTGGCGAAGGGCTGCTAGGCAACTAGCGAAGGGCTGCTAGTCACCAAGTCCTAGCGAAGGGCTGCTAGGCAACTAGCGAAGGACTGCTAGTCACCAAGTCCTAGAGAAGGGCTGCTAGGCAACTAGCGAAGGGCTGCTAGGCAACTAGCGAAGGGCTGCTAGTCACCAAGTCCTAGCGAAGGACTGCTAGGCAACTAGTGAAGGACTGCTAGGCAACTAGCGAAGGGCTGCTAGTCACCAAGACCTAGCGAAGGACTGCTAGGCACCAGGCAAAGGACAGCTCGGTATCCAAGACCTGGCAAAGGACCGCCAGGCAAAAGTCCAACCAGAGGAGCGGTTGGCATTAGGTACACTCTCCCGAGAGGAGTAGGTGAGGACGCGTTCCCCGTCGAGGGAACAGTAGGCATCGGTTCAACCTAGGGTTCCATTTTGGAGGCCCAAAGTCAGAACCAAGACAGCTAAGGCTGTATAAATAAACAATTAATTGTTTCATTGTGTTTTGGACTAACCCTGGATGCAGGACCAAAGGAACGAGTGTCTGCAGCTTAGAGAGCCTCAAAGGAATGAGGCAATAGCTGACCAGGGCGCCAGGAGTGTCCCGGGCGCCCCCAAGGTAAACACAAAACACAACAAAGCAAAGACAGCTTCGACAGTACAACTCCCGGGTGCCCCCGTGCTCCCGGGCGCCCCCTGCGCTGCGGGCGCCCCCAGGGCCAGCTACCGAAGCACACCCTCACGAAGCCAGAAGATAGAAGTTTGACCCGGTCAATCCGGGCGTCCCGAGCGCTCCGGGTGCCCCGGTCAAACCTGATCCCGAAAGTAAAGGGATCAGACGCTGACCGAGACATTGACGGATCAAATGCCACGTGGGGGGCGCCTCCGACGTCCCGGGCGCCCCCAGGCCCTATATAAAGGGCCCTCGACCCCAAGCATCGAACAACACTTCCAATCAACGCTTCTACGCTCTTCTGCTCTCGCGCTTCGCCCCGGAATCCTTCCAACTCGAGCCGACGACGTCCTGCTGCTCCGAAAAAGTCGATCTACCTCGGACGTCGGTAAAAGAGCTATTTAAGTTTACTGTACTAAATTCTGTAATAATCTTTTTGTAAACTATTTGCGCCTCATATAGAATTGCCCAAAGTAAACGGTCAACGACCGTGGGCCTTGGAGTAGGAGTCGACCCAGGCTCTGAACCAAGTAAAATCGACCGTGTCTCTGTGTGATTTTTTTTTTATTAATTTCCGCTACGTACTTGCTCTAAGTGTTTCCAAAAAATGATTTCCGATATTCACCCCCCCCTCTATCGGTTTTCTCGATCCAACATATCGAGCTTTGAATAAGGTAACCATCAAGAATAGATATCCTTTACCAAGGATAGATGATTTATTTGATCAGCTGAAGGGAGCCACAGTGTTCTCCAAGATAGATCTGTGATCATGTTACCATCAGCTCAGAGTGAAGGAGAGTGATGTGCCAAGGACTGCTTTCAGTACAAGATATGGGCACTATGAGTTTGTGGTCATGCCCTTTGGAGTGACAAACGCCCCTGCGACGTTTATGGATCTAATGAATAGAGTGTTCAAGGATTTTCTAGACAAGTTCGTCATTGTCTTATTGATGATATCCTAGTGTATTCAAAGACTCAGGAAGAACATGCCGAACACCTGAAGATGGTATTGCAAACCTTACATCAGAAGGAGTTGTACGCCAAATTCTCAAAGTGTGAGTTTTGGCTTGATCAGGTGGCCTTCCTAGGCCACATCATTTCCAAGGAAGGTATTATGGTAGACCCAGCCAAGATTGAAGCAGTTAGTAACTGGAGTCGACAAAAGAATGCCAATGAGATCAGAAGTTTTCTGGGTTTGGCAGGGTAGTACAGAAGATTTGTAGAGGACTTTACAAAGATAGCTTCTCCACTTACAGCCCTTACCAGAAAGAATAAGAAGTATGAGTGGACTGAGGACTATGAGCAGACCTTCCTTGAGTTGAAGAAGAGACTGACCAGCGCTCCTATCCTTACAGTACCCGAAGGTGATAAGAGCTTTGATATATACAGTGATGCATCAAAGCTAGGACTTGGAGCAGTCCTTATGCAAGAAGGCAAAGTCATAGCTTATGCTTCCAGGCAACTCAAGGATTATGAAAAGAATTACCCCACTCATGATCTGGAGTTGGCAGCTGTAGTCTTCGCTCTAAAATATGGAGACATTATCTTTATGGAGTGCAGTGCAAGATTTATACAGATCACCAGAGTCTGAAATATTTCATCACTCAGAAAGACCTCAATATGAGACAGCGAAGGTGGCTTGAGTTAGTGAAGGATTATGACTGTGAGATCCTTTACCACCCTGGTAAGGCAAATAAAGTAGCAGATGCACTAAGTAGAAAGACTTGTGCCACTTTGATGTCTTTGTCATCATTATCACCACCATTACAGAAGGAAATAGTAGATTATGGAGTTGAGATCATTTATGGGCAGTTAGCTCTATTGACACTAAAGTCAACCTTGCTTGAAGATATATAGAAAGAGCAAGCTGAGGATTCTGATATCCAAAGGATCAAGCAAGAGATACAAGAAGGAGAAAGTAAAGAGTTTAGAGTATCTGACAGTGGGATACTCTATTATGGTGACCATTTATGTGTCCCCAATAGGGAAGAGCTGAGAAAGAAGATTCTTGAAGAAGCCCATAGAACTCCCTACTCAATGCACCCTGGTTCCACTAAGATGTACCAGGACTTGAAAAGAAATTTTGGTGGTCTGGAATGAAAAGAGACATAGCCAAGTATGTCAGCACCTGCCTGACATGTCAGAGAGTTAAAGCAGAACACCAGAGACCAGGAGGTATCCTACAACCCATTCAGATTCCAAAGTGGAAATGGGAAGACATAGCCATGGATTTCATAGTTGGTCTACCAAAGACAACTAATGGCTATGACGCTATTTGGGTAATAGTAGACAGATTGACCAAGTCTGCCCACTTCTTGGCAATCAAAGTGTCTTATTCGATTGAAAGATTAGCCCAGCTATATGTACAGGAAGTGATCCGACTACACGGAGTCCCGAAGACCATTATCTCTGATAGAGATGGTCGTTTCACTTCACACTTTTGGAAGTGCGTACAGACAACGCTAGGCACCAAACTGAAGTTTAGCACAGCTTTCCATCCCCAGACTGATGGACAGACAGAGAGAGTGAATCAAATTCTAGAAGATATGCTCAGAGCTTGTGCATTAGACTTCAAGGGCAGTTGGTGCAAGTATTTGTGTTTAGCTGAGTTTGCCTACAACAACAGTTATCAGGCTACTATTGGTATGACGCCCTACGAAGCTCTTTATGACAGGAGGTGTAGATCTCCCCTCTGTTGGTATGAAGGTAGTGAGAAGAAAGAAATGGGGTCACAGACTGATCTCATAGATGATACCACAGAAGCTATAAAGAGTATCCGCCAGAGAATAGAAACTGCTCAGAGTAGGCAGAAGAGTTATGCCGATGTACGCGTAGACTGTTAGAGTTTGAAGTTGGGGACACAGTTTTTCTCAAAGTAGCTCCTATGAACGGTGTAATGAGATTTGGCGAGAAAGGCAAGCTAAGTCCTCGATACATAGGGCCCTACCCAGTGACGAAAAGAGTTGGCAAGGTAGCTTATGAGTTAGAGCTACCTTCAGAGATGTCAGCAATACACAATGTGTTCCATGTCTCAATGTTGAAGAAGCACATCCCAGATGCCAACCAAGTGATTGAGCCACAGATGGTACAAGTTCAGGAGGATCTCAGTTATGAAAGTCGACCTATTCAGATAATAGATCGAGCAGTTAAGAAGCTGAGGAACAAAGAGGTACCACTAGTGAAAGTCTTATGGCTGAATCAGAAGCATGAAGAGGCAACTTGGGAATCAGAAGATAGCATGAGGCAAAGGTATCCAGAGCTGTTTTAAGTTCGAGGACGAACTTTTTACAAGGTGAGGAGGATTGTAACACCCAATAATTTTCATGAATAATTAGGAATTTTTCTGAATTTTTTGAAAAAAAATGAAAAAAAAATTAAGGGTCAAGAGAGGGATTGATCTCGCGACCACATGGGCAGGAATGTCCTTAAGGGCGCCCAGCTGACCAGAAGGGCAAGGGTATCAAGCACAGAAAAGGGAGAAGCGAAATTATGTTATAGGTGAGTTAGGCTTTTTCATGAAGAGGTATTTAAACCCCGCTTAAGTCGTGTGAAACCGCAGACTAGGGTTGGTGGCTGCGCGACAAGGAGAGGGCGAGGGGCTGCGAAACCAAAGGAAACTCAAGAGATCTCTTTCTCCTCCTTCTTCCTCTTGAGTAGAACATCTAGGGCTTCTTCCCTAGGGTCAAGGAGGGAGGAGATTTGCGCGAAGAAAGGGATGAGAAGGGCTACGTTGGGATTTAAACCATATTTAGTGAGTTTTCTTCAAGAAACGGTAAGTAGATCACTCACCTGCAATAGGAGTAGTTTTCGTATGTAAGTTCTTGTTGTAGAACCATGTTTTATGATGCATGCTTTAAGATTATGGTTATCGTGTGTTTTAAGTTTTTAAAGATGCATGTTTTCTCATGATAGAAATTTAATTGGTTTAGATTTGGTGTATGTAAGCTAAGCATGATAAGAATTAATTTTTGAAAAGTCCCAAAAATGAGGTTGGGATTAAGGGCACGCAAGGTGCTCGATGAAAGTCTCAAGTAAGAAAGGTAAAGGTTTTAAGTGCAAAATTTATGCAAAAGTAAGATAGTTTGATACGTATAAGTATTATAGTATGAAAGTATTTTATTTTCGGAAATTGACATGTACCGGGCAAATGGAAGGCCCACAGAAAGTTAGAAAGAAGCTCTAATAAGGTGCGGTGGCTAGCTACCCCGCAACCTATTAGAGAAGCGCGCAATTGGTACATTGATACCATGGTACAATGTCAAGGCCTAAAGAAAGTTGATTACTATTTTCAAGTAAATAAGTATTTGCAAGTGTTTTCAGTTTTAAGTATGTGCCTTTATTTTATATGTTAGCCTTGATACATTGCAAGCATGTTAAAGAGTAAAAGTAAGGAAGTTAGTGTTTGAATGTATGAGTACATTAAGGTTGCAAATGATGTAATGCAAGTAATGTTTTCAACATGATTGAGCATGATAAGTAGATGTAAGTTTTCCCATGTGCATGTATTTTGGAAGTAAGCATTCTTTGAAATGAGCATGTTTATTATCGATAGCATGGATTTGTGAGTTATGATTTACTTACTAAGCATTGTGCTTATTAGTTGCATTTCCTTCTATTGCAGATAAAGGCAAAGAAAAAGCATAAGTTATGGAGGTGACCAGGACTTGCATTGATGCTCAGTGGTGGTGGAACCGTGGAAGAGATCCGTTGGGTTAAGGCTTAGAGGCAATTTCTGAAGTTTAGAAACTTATGGTTTGGTGTTTTGGATTGGTGGAACGTAATGATTTTGTGTAAACTTTGCATAGAGACAAGGTTGAGTACAAAACTCTAGTATAGCCTTAATATTTAATATTTTATTTGGTAAAATGTGAACATTGTGTTTAACCTCCGCATAGAGTCAAAAGTTGATACAATCTTTAGCATGATTTCATATGGTTTGGTAGTCTTGTTAAATTCTGCAAAGATTCTAATTTCAAGTCATTAGATTTGTTTTGAGTTGCTAGGATGTTTATAAAGCTAGGATGTTTATAAAGCTAGCATAGAGTATAGAAATGGAGTTATGTCTTTGTATATCTTGAAAGTATATGAATTGTGGATCTTTGGAAATGGTTTTCAGTTCTTGAAGTCAAGTAGTGGTAACCTAAGGCCAAGGTCTAAGGTGAAGTCAAAGGTTAAGGTGAAGTGAGTAAAGGTAAAGGTAGTAAAGAGCGGCGATCCGGCTTAGGTACAGGGTAGAGAAGTCGGGTCGTCACATAGGACCTAAATGTTGAGTCCAACCCAACCAAATTAATTCAATTAAATCAAAATCAAATCTTAATTAAATTCAATTAAATCTTAATTAAATTCAATTAAATCTTAATTAAATCAATTAAATTCAATTAAATCTTAATTAAATCAATTAAATCTTAATAAATTAAATTTAACTCAATCAAAATTTAAATTTAATTCATCTGACTTTTAAAATTCAAATTTAATTCATCTGACTTTTAAAATTCAAATTTAATTCATCTGACTTTTAAATTCAAATTTAATACAACTAACTTTTAAAATTCAAATTTAATTCAACCAAACAACTTTCAAAATTAAAATTTAACTAAACAAACTTAACCCTCTAAATTTTAATTTTCTCAAAAATCAAATTTAACTTTTTAACTAAGAGTTAATGTTTCAAATCATTGTAATTAAAATCAAGTCTCTTTTGTTCACTAACCTGAATTTATTTCATAACATTTATTTTTTTCCTTTACCATTATACAAACATTTCTTTCAGACATTCTGTTTATTGTTGTATGGCAAAAAGTCACCTTGGGATTACTTAGGATAATTTTTTGTCTGCAGTCCGGGCTTAGATATTTATATTTTTTTGGGACTTAAAGAAAAACTTCTATTTTTTAAATTATTTCCCCTTTTTAGTTTTCTATATTCATTTTCTCAAATAGGAGAATGAAATTATATTTCAAATCATTAAAACAAAATACTATGTTTTCAAACTATCACTCATGTTTTTTTCGAAAACTATGCTATCATATGTCTTTCAAATAATCATTTTTTCCGAAATGTTAATATTTCAAAATTCATTTTAAGAATTGTGCTTGATTCCCTTTTGATTTTGACAAACCCTAAAGACACAGAGGAAGGTCCACTTCATGACCTACTAGGACTCCTAGAATGTGTCAAATTTATGGGGAGTCTAAATCTAAAAGAAATTATTTCTAGCAAGTATTCTCCTTAGCAATTATTTTTGAAATTATTAAATAATTCTTTTGATCTGAACTGAACCCTAAGAACTCAGAGGAAGAATACTTGTGGTCATCAAGCTTCCAAGGACTGTATCAAGTTTAGGGGGAGGCCAAATTAAAAGAGTTATCAAACATTTCTAAATAATATGTTTCCATACACTATATTTTCAAAATTGTGTCGAAAACATAAGTAATTTATCATACAAAATATTATTTGTTTTTGTGGCTTATAAAATCATTTTTTTTAAAATACCTTTTGAAATAATATTTGCTTGAGTCTTGAGAATTTCCAGGACACTTAGGAAAATGTCCTTGCAGCTAACAAGGTTTCCTAGGATTATGTCAGACTGGAAAAGAAACCTAGTCAAGTAAAATATTATGTTTTCAAAATGCATAATACTTTTCAGAAATTATTTATATTTTTCAAAATCTAATAGTTTTCAAAACAATACCTAGACTTTCCAAAAAGGCTCAATCTGCTTTTTTAAAGTACTTGAATATTTTTCAAAAATTGCATAATATCTTTCAAAAGTACTTCTATTTTTCAAAATATAATGCTTTCAAAAAGTACTAATACTTTTCTAAGGCAATAGTATTCTAAGTACGTGAATTTTCTAAAAACTTGCCTACAAATACAAAATATTTTTAAAAATTCACAATACTTTTCATAGTGGAGTTTTCATTGGTACAATTTAAGCTACTTGCTATACTTTCAGAATTATAACAAATATTTTTATTTTCAAAGCTCATAAACTCTGATGCACACATTTCTTTCTTAAATCTTCTTTCAAAACCTCCTTATTGATATATGGCCAAGGGGGAGAGAAATAGAAAAGAGAGAGAAATTTTTTATCTCATTTTCACAAAAAGCGAAGTATTTCTAAGTGCTTTAAAATTGGTCTAAGAATTTTTTTAAGTACTTCAAATTGTTTTTAAGTGCCAAGTGCTGTTAAAATTTCAAACTACTTCAAGTGCTTTCAAGTATTTCTAGTGCTTCAAAAAATTTTTAAGTATGTCTAAATGTTTCAAATGTTTTTAAGTACATGTTTTTTTTCTAAGTAAAATTTTTCTTAGTAAATTTGTCTGAGCAAAAACTTTTTGAAAATTTTGACAAATGGTTCTAAGTAAAGTTCTTTAAAAAAAAACTTGTCTAGAAATTTTTTAAAGATTTTGTTTTTCAAAATACACAAAGTATTTTCCAAACAAAGTCTTTTAAAACAAATTTTCTCCCAATTCTCAAAGTTGAACCATTTGTTAGGGAAATTTTGCTTCAAAATTTTGCCTAAGTAAAATTCTTTTTGCAAAGCCAAGTAAAAGTTTTGTAACAAAATTTAGGTTTGCAAAAACTTTTTACTTTACCTTGTTCACCCATGTTTGTTTTTGATATATGTCAAAGGGGGAGGAAGGGTCAAAGTTAAGTGTTAAGTTAAGTATTTTATAACACAACGATTCAGGGGGAGTATGAGAAAAAATTTTTCTGTTCAAATTACATTGGTTTTAGACTGTTCTGAATTGCTATGTTTTATTGGTCTTAACCTTCTTGCTTAAACTGTTGTAATTTTTACTTAACTTTGAATCGTGTTGCCATAAATCAAAAAGGGGGAGATTGTTGGTGCAGGAAGCACCATATCGAACCTTATTTTGATATTGGCAAAGGGTTCAAAGTTAAGTATTATTGGTGATCTAACAATGTTACTCAAGTGTGCAGGAAAAGTCCTAGCGAAGGGCTGCCAGGAAACAAAGTCCTAGCGAAGGGCTGCTAGGCACCTGGCGAAGGGCTGCCAGGAAACAAAGTCCTAGCGAAGGACTGCTAGGCACCTGGCAAAGGACCGAAGGACTGCCAGGATCCGAAGCCCTAGCGAAGGACTGCTAGGCAGCTGGCGAAGGACTGCCAGGATCCAAGACCTAGCGAAGGACTGCTAGGCACCAGGCGAAGGACAGCTTGGTACTGAAGACCTGGCGAAGGACAGCTAGGCACCCGGCGAAGGACAGCTGGGCAAAAGTCCAACCGGAGGAGCCGGTTGGCATCAGGTAAATTCTCCCGAGAGGAGTAGGTGAGGGCGGGTTCCCCGTCGAGGGAACAGTAGGCGTCAGTTCGACCTAGGGCTCCATTTGGGAGGCCCAAAGTCAGAACTAAGACAGCTAAGGCTGTATAAACTAACATCTTATTTCTTTATGATGTTTTGGACTAACCCTGGATGCAGGACCGAAGGAACGAGTGTCTGCAGCTCAGAGAGTCTCAAAGGAGTGAGGCAGCAGCTGACCAGGGCGCTCGGAGTGTCCCGGGCGCCCCCAAGGTGAACACAAAACACATGAAGCAAAGGCAGGCTTCGACAGCTCATGAGTGGGGCGCCCCCGTGCTCCCGGGCGCCCCCATGCTCCTGGCCGCCCCCAGCGTCCCGGGCGCCCCCAATTGAAGCTAACGAAGCAGAACCCAGCGAAGCCAACGGATAAGAGGAGACCCGGTCAACCCGAGCGCCCCCAGCGTTGCGGGAGCCCCCGTCAAAGCCTGATCCCGAGTTTTAAGGGATCAGAGTTGACCGAGATTGAAGCGGATCGGCTGACACGTGTCGGGGTGCCCCCGACGTTCCGAGCGCCCCCAAGGGCTATAAAAGGGCCCTCGACCCCAAGGCTTTATACAACACTTCTTCCTATGCCAACTTGCTCTTCGACTCAAAGCGCTCTGCTCCGGGAACCTTCCACTCACAACTCAAGCGCCTACGACGTCCATCTGCACTGAAGTATAAACTACACCGGACGTCGGTAACGAAGAGCTATTTTCTTTCAGTTTACTATACTACAATTGTACAACTCTTGTAAACTGTTTTTGCGCACTTATAGAATTGCCCGCAGAAAACGATCAACGACCGTGGGCCTTGGAGTAGGAGTCGACCTAGGCTCCGAACCAAGTAAAACTACTTGTCTTCGCGATTGTTTTTATTCCGCTGCGTACTTACTCTAGTTTTTTATCCGAAAAGCGTTTAACGATATTCACCCCCCTCTATCGTTTCTCTCGATCCAACATTAATTACATTTTGAATAAAGGAAAATAGATTAATTACTTTTGAATAAAGGATAAACTTTTGAATTTAACAAAACTTTAAAGTTTCAAAAATTTAAAGTTTCTCTCTCCTTTCCTATCTCTCCCTCTTTGCCATATATCAAAAAATAAAGCAATATTGAAAAAAGATAAATTGTATAATTGCAGAAAGAAAATTGCTAAATTGCATAATTTGCTGTACTGAACCAATACAGGATATGAACTAAATCAAACCAATTTCAATTTTCTCTTTTAGGGTCCTGTCTAACCCAATTAGCTACTTACTAACTGTTATAAACAGTAGTTTTCGCTAAGGTTAGTCAAGTTAAGTGTTCTGTTCAAGTTAGATTTTCTAAACTTGACACTCAACTTGATTACTGTGTAAGTTGTATTTAGTTCCCCAATTATTGCAGATGCACTGACTTAAAGCATCTTGAATTAAGGCAAAGACCTAAGCATCTCAACCCATTCTATGTTATCAATCAAAAGTACCCTAAGGTGCTTGTGAGATGCTGGCTTCTAGATCTATAGGTGCATGCAGTTCTAGGGTTAGGGCCTATGCTAAGTTCATTTGCGAAAAAACCCTAGTTTTGAAGGGGGTAGTTTTTGAAAATAAAACTAAGTCAAAAAAAAATTTATTTTTAAACACTTTTCAAAAGTAAAAGATGATTTTAAAAACAATTTTAGAAACTGATTTAAAATAGGTAAAGCAGTAAAAAAAAACCAAAAGTAGAGTAACCCTATTCTACCAAGCATAGTCCTAACTGCCTTCTTAGTGAGCTGAATTCAGACTCAGGTAGGGGTTTAGTGAATATGTCAGCTAAGTTTGATTTAGAGTCTACATGCTTGAGGACTATTTCACCCCTGGCTACATGGTCTCTTACAAAGTGGTGTTTAACTTCTATGTGTTTAGTTCTGAAATGTTGGATTGGGTTCTTAGTTAGATTAATCGAGCTTATGTTGTCAATGAAAACCTGAGTTTGGGTGTAGTTGAGCTGGAAGTCCTTAAGATTGTGCATCATCCATAAAAGTTGTGCTACACACTCTCCTAAGGCAACATACTCAGCTTCAGTTGTGGATAGAGCTACACAGTGTTGTTTTCTGCTGTACCAACTTACTAGACTATTTCCTGACAGTTGGCAGTTTCCACTTGTGCTCTTTCTATCTAATTTACAACCAGCGTAATCAGAATCCGTGTATCCAGACAAGTCAAAGGTTGAGGTTCTAGGATACCAAATCCCTACATTTAGGGTGCCCTTAACATATCTTAGTATTCTTTTCAGGGCTGCTAAGTGCGTTTCCTTAGCACAGGTTTGGTATCTAGCACACATTCCTACAGCAAAAAGGATATCAGGTCTGCTTACTGTAAGGTACAGTAGGCTTCCTATCATACTTCTATAGAGTTTAAGATCTACTGGTTTACCATCAGGGTCACTATCTATTTTTACATTTGTGGCCATGAGGGTACTTATGCTTTTAGAGTTATCCATTTTAAATTTCTTTATTAACTCTTTAGCGTATTTGGATTGAAGACATAGTTTCCATCCCTAGTTTGTTTAATTTGTAATCCTAGGAAGAAGTTGAGCTCCCCAACTAAGCTCATTTCAAACTCATTTTCCATTATTTTCACGAATTCTTTTAGAAAATTAGAGTTGGTAGACCCAAAGATTATATCATCAACATAGATTTGGGTAATAAAGATTTCTTTTCCTAGGGTTTTAATAAATAAGGTTGAGTCAATTTGTCCTTGTTTAAATTCTTTAGAAATTAAGTAAGTTGATAATCGTTCATACCAGGCCCTAGGTGCTTGTTTTAGTCCATAGAGTGCTTTAGTAAGTTTGTAAACGTGGTCAGGTCTTTCTAAGTCCTCAAACCCGGGGGGTTGTCCTACATAGACTTCTTCTTTAATGAATCCATTTAGAATGGTTGACTTTACATCCATTTGATATAGTTTGAATCCTTTGTGGGATGCAAAGGCTAATAACATCCTAATGGACTCAAGTCTAGCTACTGGGGCATATGTTTCGTCGTAATCTAACCCTTCTACTAGGCTGAATCCTTTCGCTACTAAGCGGGCTTTATTTCTGACTATTTCTCCTTGATCATTTAGCTTATTCCTAAAAACCCACTTAGTGTCAATGATGGATTTGCCTTCAGGTTTAGGTACTAGTTCCCAGACTTAGTTCCTCTCAAATTGGGCTAACTCTTCTTGCATAGCTATGATCCAATCAGGATCAGGTAGGGCTTCTTCTATAGTCTTAGGTTCTATTTTTAAAATCATTGCTATTTGACTAAGGTTTCTATAGGAAGATCTAGTTCTGACTCCTAGAGTTGGATCACCCACAATTTGATCAGTTGGGTGACTGAGTCTGGGTTTCTTGGTTTTTCTAGAACATGGTTCAGCCTCAGGTCCGGCTGGTCGGTTTGGTTCACTATTTGATTCAACTCTTTGAGATAGTTCAATTATTGGTTCAATAGTTGGTTGATTTGACTCAGTCGTTGGTTCAATAGTTAATTCGTTTATGGGTTCAATTAAGGATTCAACAACTTGTTGATTATCTTCTTGATCAGTATTTGATGATGCCAGATTTGGATTGTCATATTTTGAGTTAATTTCTTCGTCAAATATTAGATTAGTTGTTTCTTCAATTTTCTTGGTTTGTTTGTTGTTGAGTATCCTAAGAAGATGCCTGGGGTTGACTTAGACTGGAATTTACCTAGATAGTCCTTGGTGTTTAGGATATGAACTTTGCACCCAAAGACCCTTAGGTAGTGTAGGTTTGGAAGTCTATGGTAGTATAATTCATAGGGTGTTTTGTTGTGTCGCTTGTTAATCAGGACCCTATTTTGGATGTAGCAAGCCGTACTAATTGCTTCTGCCCAGTATTGGTTAGCTAAGTTAAATTCATTGAGCATAGCCCTAGCGGCTTCCTGTAGTGTTCTATTTTTTCTTTTGACTATCCCATTTTGTTGGGGGGTTCTAGGACATGAAAATTCATGTATATACCCATTTACCTTACAAAATTCCTCAAATTGTTGATTTTCAAACTCTCCCCCGTGGTCACTCCTAAGTCTTTTGATTTTAGTATCGTTTTGATTTTCAATTAACTTACAAAAGTTACTGAATAGGTTTAGGGTTTCATCTTTGGTCTTTAGAAACCTAACCCAGGTGAACCTAGAGTAATCATCAACTATTACTAAGCAGTATCGGTTTCCGCTTAGTGACTTGGCTCCATGTGAATCAAATAGGTCAAGGTGCAGGAGCTCAAGTATGGTTTGAGTTTGATCAGATTGGATTAGTTTGTGATTAGACCTGGTTTGTTTACCTTGATTACATGATTCACATATTAAGTTTTCATGATTTTTAATTTTAGGAATACCTTTAATTAGGCCGAGTTGGGTGATTTTTGAAATAATTTTTAGGTTAGTGTGACCTAGTCTCCTATGCCAGAGGTTTGATTGTTCTAACTGAGTTAACATGCATTTAGGTACTAGGGGTAAATTTATAGTGTAAACATTATTTTTCCTAGTGCCCTTAAGCATGATTTCTGAGTCTTGTAGATTTCTAATCAGGCAGTTAGAATTGTTAAAGATAACTACATAACTAGAATCACATAACTGACTTATGCTAAGCAAGTTAAATTTGAAGTTTTCAACTAAAAGAACTTTCTTAATAACAAAGTCAGTTTTAAGTTCAATATTACCTGACCCAATTACCTTGAGTGTAGCATTGTTGCCAAATGCCACTGAGCCTAGGTTCTTGAACTTGAGTTTGGTGAATTTCAATTTATCTCCAGTCATGTGTCTGGAGCAACCACTATCCAACATCCATTGGTCCAAATCTTTATGTTCCTACACATAAAGAGTTTTGTTGATTTGGATCCAATTAGAATCAATAATAGCTTAAATTGATTTTCACAACCTAGTCTGTCTCACCCAATCTAGGGTTAGCAATCATGTTAGCCTTACAGGTTTTGTGAGACAGGTTTTGGTAAATAGAATTATTTTGAAAAATTATGATTTATTTTGAAAAAGTCTAATTAATTTTTGAAAGCAATTGATTTGAGTTTATTTTAAAAATAATGTTTGAATCTATAATTAACTGAAATTTGTGTTACATTCGAATTTAACAAAGAATAATTTGAATTTGAATTTCAAAAATTAGCTTCCAGGTCTTGGCGAGGCACTAGGCCTTCTTTGGCCGTAGCCTTATTGGATCATCAACCCTTTCCTTGACAAAGCCTTTTAATGAAATTTTATTTTCAGAACTATTTCTTGAAAAATTCTGGTCTAACTAGTTTGGGTCTTGGATCGGTAGCTTCGGCTAGTTTCACCAGTCTAAAGAGACCAAGTAGAGTATACTTGACATTATTAGAATTGGCTTCCCTAACGTACTATCATCTCACCGCCACCCTGTAACGCCCGCTTTTTTTTTCTTTCCATTAAGCGGCGTTACGTTAACATACTTAGGGCATGTAGACATCATAAGGCAGCGGAATAACTTTATTCTTACACATACATGCCCTACTACCATTCTTAACATAATGACATGGAAACTCGGCATATTGACTTCATACTTAAACATAATATCATGTCATACTTAACATCACATCATAGAGTTCCATAAGTCATTATTCAAGCATTCAAGCATATAAGTGACCAAAGTAAAGTTCTAGCATAAACGATAAACATATGATTTCCGGGGCCAAGTCACTATCACACACATGCGTTCTTGCCCTCCTGCTGCTTCCTCATTGTCCCCTTGAATGATTGCGGTATAAGGAAATAAGACTATAAGCACACAGGCTTAGTAAGACTCTTTCCTACTCACAAAACCATTCGTCATTACATAATGAGCACATGAAACATTAACATACTTGGTGCTCTACTTAGAACATAACAACTTGAATCACTTATCATATACTTGACATGGCATGAACATAACATAAATGAACATTCCTATCATGGCATGAGACATGGCGTAAACGTAAACATAGTAAACATTCTAAGCATGGCATGCTACATGGCATAAACATAAACATAATAAACATTCCTAGCATGGCATAATACATGATATATACATAACATAATAAACATTCCTAGCATGGCATAATACATGGTATAAACATGTCTACAAGGTGTAAACCAACCTGTATGGCATAAACATAGGCATACTTCCTATCATAGTATATGAGCATCTTCTTAACATAATCATAACATAGATCATTTACTCTCGTGCATATTTCTTAACATGAAGCGTAAGCATAAAATCTTATTAGCATAGCATAATGCATAACATGAATGAATGCATGAGTGGAATGCATATACATAAGGATGCTTAACTTTTAAAAACATACTTTTGAATGTTTAAACATAATCATCATATCATTGGGGTCCCCGGCTTGTACCACATACATACATCATAAGCGCGCATCCCTAGCAAGTCCGAGGTAGCGAGCCCCGACCTACTAGGGTAAGGACAGCATAGTCGGTAGTCCCCGAACCGAGGCGTTCTTAAGGAGCCCATCCCTGTTGCACAGCTCCGGTAGTGCCAGAACCGTGGACAGCATAGTCGGTAGTCCATAACCGGGGCGTTCTTAAGGTGCCCATCCCTTGGACCCATACTTCGGTCCGGTACAAGCCCATTCATAAAGTAAAATACTTTACATGTTTCATCATTCATAAGACATTCATAGCATAACCATGTTACATATAGCATGACTTAACACATGCTTGTCCTTTCATTGTTCATACTTATTGCATAGCATCATGATGCCTGGAAGGCATGAGCATTATCTTCATTCCTAAACATGGTATGCATCTTCTTTCATTAACATGGCATGCATCTTTATTCATACAACATGGCATGCATCATTATTCATACAACATGACATGCATCATTTTTCATACAACATGGCATACATCTTCATACATAAAACATGGCATGCATACCTAAACATCATTCCTATTCCTAGTACTTGCATGATCATAACATAGAAGGTAAGCATTGCATCGAACATGACATGTTTTTCATAGATATTTATCCTACTACATAGAGCTTGTATAATCATGATACATAAGGTAAACATTGCATTTCTCGCCTAAGCATGGTATCTATCTCAAGCATGCATAAGTAGGATTCTCATAACATTCTACCTACCATTCAAATACATGGCATAAAACATAAGACATTCATAATAAACCCTAATGAGCATGGCATCCAATCATAACATACAACATAAAACATGGTGCTTAAGGTTAGGGTTATAGGTAACATGATTTCTACCACATGCTTGGACCTATATATATATATATATATATATATATATATATATATATATACTTCATGATAAGCATAAACCATCATTCTTTGAACCCTAACTCCACCCCAAACCCTAGATACATAGCTTGGCCGAAACCTATAGGGAGGAGTTCCATCAATTCCATAAACATGTAAGATAGCATAAGGTAAAGGAACAACCATACATCATCTATGAGACCATAGGAAGCCCTTAGGGCTCATGATTAGGGTTAACCCTAACCATTAGCCCTCCTTCCTAGGGCTGGCCGAAACATGTAAGGCCATGAGGGCATGGAAAAATTCCATTAAAATCCCCCAATCAATCATAAACATCAACTACACCATACCATAGGGCCATTGGGGCCCTTACTTGAAGTAAGTCCTAACTTTTTGCCCTATTACCCATCTTGGCCGAAACTTGTAGGGTCTCTAGGCCATGTGAAAATTCACATAAATCATCCTCCATCTCCCTTATATCATGATAATACACAAAGTACATACTTGAAGTGTTAAAACCAACCCTAGCCATGGGTTCTTGAAGTTGGCCGAAACCCTAAGGGATCCTAGGGTACCCCAAAAATTCTCAAAAATTATATTTAATCTCTAAACATCATGAGGGCACATTAGACAACATTATGAAGATTTTTAGCATCATCATGGACCCTAACATCCTAGTGGCCGAAACCCATAGGACTAGAGTTCTTGGTTTTTTTTCTTTCAACATCAAATCCCAAAAACCAACCAATATATCATGCTAAAAACATAAGGAACTATTATACCACAGGTGAGGGAGTCTTATCTTGGTTGATCTTGATTTTTAAACCTTAAAAGAGAAGGAAATTGTAAATCCTTTGGACACTTGAACCCCCTTGCCCTTGTATCCTTGGAAAACCTTTAGATCTTAGTGATGAGACCTTCTTGTGGAGCTTTTCCAAGGGAGAACCTCTCCTTGAGGCTTCGGCTAGGGTGAGGAAGGAGGAGGAAAGAAAGTTTAATTGATGGAAGGAAGAAGGTAACTCCCAAACCCCCCTCTTTATAACCCATTAAGGAGGTAAATGAAGAGTCTCTCCATGACCCTTCATCTTCTTCTAAGCCTTAACCAATATCCACTTCATTCCCTTATAACATTCCCTTGCTAGGTGAGTTGGTTAGAGCATGAATGGTTGTACAAGAGGTCCAAGGTTCAATCCTTGCTCCATGCACCTTATTTTTATTTTATTTTTCCTTTTATTTTCTATGATTTTTCCCAAAATTCCGAAAATCCTCTAAGAATTCCCCCATAATTATGTTAATATTTCTCATTAAAACCCCTTTATATTTATATTAATTTTCACCTAAAATTCTCCAATAATTATGGTACTAAAAAGCCCATATAAGGCCCATTAGTACTTAGTTTTCTCAATTTAAATGAGAAAATATGGATTTCTAGGCCACATTTTGTATTAATATTTCTAGGTCTCTCGGAAAATTATCTAGACATGCTCAATATTTCTAAGAAAATATTAAGAGAATTTTTCGGGTCGTTACACACCCAATACTATGTTATTCAAATTTCAGTTAAGTTGGTTCAGTCCGTAAACTAACCATTCCTAATTCTAAGCATGACAAATTGCAGAAATTAAATAAACAATCAATCATGTAGATTGCAAACAAGAATTGAATTTTATCTAACAATAAATATTATTTTTAATTTGACTCCCCCTGGACTATAGCCACGATAATGGTTTGGCAAGATGTGAATCTTGTCCTTGGGGATCCAATATTGATTTGATCCAGTTTGTTTGTTCAGGTACAGTTTAGGTACCCATGCCTGAACTTTAGGTCTGGACTGGTTCAGTACAGCATAGTAGGATCTTTATCTTGATTTGGTCCTATAGCCTAGTTCGGATCGATTTAGAACCGATTTCTATTTTCCAAGAAGCATGTCATGATAAGATCCTTAACTTGAGTTTTCAGGGAGGAGTTCTCTTTCTCAAGTTTTTCAACTTGAGTAGAGGTTCCTTCTTGAACCTTCTCAGTTAAAGATCTAGAGTCAGTTCCCTCTTTCAGGAGTTTTACTTCCTGTCGAAGGGATTCGACTCGGCGTTTAGCTTTCGCCAAATCTTGAGAAAGATAAGAAATTAACTCATTTAACTGACTTCTAGAAAAACCACTTACCTTGATTTTGTCGTCGTCTGAAAATGTTAGTCTGCCATCGTCCTGTTCCGATTCTGACTCGGTCTCGATTTCTTCTGAGGCGGTTAGCGCTAGCAAGTTCGACTGTGGGACCTCTTCTTCTTCTTCGGAGGAGGTCTCGTCCCACGTTGCCTGAAGTGCCTTCTTTCTTCTTGCTTTCTTAGCTTCTTTTAGGTTAGGACATTCGGATTTGAAATGTCCCTTTTTGTTGCACTTGAAGCACGTCACACTTGATTTGTTCTTAGTTGATTCAGCTTGATCTTCCTTCTTTCGGCTGGCTTTTCTTCTGTTGGATTGATTCTTCAATTCCTTGTAGTAGTTCCGGGCCAGTCGAACCAGCTTAGGTCGGTCTCCTTCGTCGTCTTCTGAGTCTGAGTCTGAATCAGACTCGAGTGCAGGTTGAGGTTTCTTTTTGGATACCTTTCCAGCTTTACCTGCAATAAAGGCAATGCCTTTCTCGGCCAGGGTGCAGTTAGTCTGCACATGCAATTTAAGTTCTGAAAACAATTCATCTAGTATAATTTTTGAAAGGTCCCTTGAAACCTTGTATGCATCTACCATAGATGCCCACAAGGTGTTTCTCGGGAAAGCGTACCTTATCAGGTCACGGTTTTCTACCTTGTGACCGATTGTGTGTAGTCCGTTCATTAGCTCCTGAATTCGGGCGTGGAGCGAGCTGCTGTTTCGTTGTCGGTCATCTTGATCGTGTACAGCTTGTTCAGGAGTAGATCTCTCTTGCTGATTCGAGTATCTGAAGTTCCTTCATGCAGTTCGATCAGTTTCCCCCACAGCTCTTTAGCACTGTTGAATGGACCCACTCGGTTCAGCTCCTCTTTTGTTAAACCGCATTGGAGGGTCTGGGTCGCCTTTGCATCAGCTTCAATCTTTCGTTTCAGAGTGGTATTTGACTCTGTGTAGGTCTGTGGTACTCCTTCAGCATTCTTTGGAATCTCCAGTCCGGACTGGATGATTATCCACATGTCCACCTGAGTTTTTTGGTGGACCTCCATTCTGCTCTTCCAGTAGGAGAAGTCCTCCCCACTGAAGAGAGGTGGTCTTGCCGTGCTGAAGCCTTCTTGCATCACCATTTTATCTGAAAAGTAAACTTAAAGGAAAGAAAAATATCCCAAGACTTGGTCTTGGATTAGTAGTGCGGGATAAAGAGAAATAATTATCGAGGGGTGTTGCACCAACCTCGATTAACGAGAAAACTTCGAAAAAGTAAAAGAAAGGAAAAAAAAATCCGAAAAATTCTCAAACTGGTGGTTGCACCAAATTTGAGCTTCCCCGCTCTGATACCAATTGTTGGATCGAAAAGAACGATAGAGGGGGGGGGGTGAATATCGTAAAACGTTCGGATTTGTAGAAGAGAATTAGCAGCGGAAATAAATAAATTAAAACACACGCGAACACCACGATTTTACTTGGTTCGGAGTCGCGGTCGGCTCCTACTCCAAGGCCCACGGTCGTTGACCGTTTACTGCGGCCAATTCTACACGGGGACGCCCCCCACGTGTCAACCGATCCGAGCACCTCTCGGTCTGAGGTTTGACTAGGGGGCGCCCGGGTTGACTCTATCCGCTGGCTTCTCGCTGGCTTGACCTTTATCCACTTCGTTGGCTTGAGCTCGGGGCGCCCGGACCATCCGGGGTGCCCGGGAGCATGGGGGCGCCCGGGAGCACGGGGGCGCCCCGCCCAGTTAGCTTCCGAAGCGTACATTTGCTCCACTTCTTTTGTATTCACCTTGGGGGCGCTCGGGACACTCCGGGCGCCCTACTCAGCTTCTGCCTCACTCCTTTGAGGCTCTCTGAGCTGCAGACACTCGTTCCTTCGGTCCTGCATCCAGGGTTAGTCCAAAATAATACAGAGCAATAATATGTTAGTTTTATACAGCCTTAGTTGTCTTGGTTCTGACTTTTGGTCTCCAAAATGGAGCCCTAGGTCGAGCCGACACCTACTGTTCCCTCGACGGGGAACGCGTCCTCACCTACTCCTCTCAGGAGAGTTTACCTTTTGCCAACCGGCTCTCCGGTTGGACTTTTGCCCGATACACCTGACCAGGTCTTCGTGCCCACCCTCCGAGCAGGTCTTCGTGCCCACCTTCCGAGCAGGTCTTCGTGCCCACCTTCCGAGCAGGTCTTCAGTGCCCAGCTCCTTGTCAGGGCTTCGTGCCTAGTCCTCGACCAGGACTTCGTGCCCACCTTCCGAGCAGGTCTTCGGTGCCCAGCTCCTTGCCAGGGCTTCCTGCCTAGTCCTCGACCAGGACTTCGTACCCAATGTACCTAGGACTTCTTTTCCTGTAAACTTAGTGAACATGTTAGAAAAACATAATATCTTAACTTTTGAACCCTTTTGTTATTATCAAAACACAGGTTCGACCTGGGTGCTTTCTGCACCAACATAAAGAACACCATTTAAAGTTATGTAACAACAATTGTTACTAAAAGTTAAATGGTAACCTTTTCATTCAAGCATGAAATAGATACAATGTTCTTTATTAACGAAGGAACAAAATAACAATTATCCAATTCTAAGACAAGTCCAGTAGGGAGCTTTAGCAAATATGGCCGATGCAATAGCAGCAATCTTTGCTCCATTTCCAACTCGCAAATTCGCTTCTCCCTTGACGAGTCTTCTTCTATTCCTTAGCCCGTGTATGTCATTACATATATGTGAGCTACACCCAGTATCAAGTACCCAGGTGTACGAGGAAATAGAGTGACATTCAATAACGAAGATGCCTGAAGAGGATGGGGCATCGGATGCCTTATTCTTCAAGGACTCAAGATAAACCTTGCAGTTTCTTCGCCAGTGGCCCTCCTTGCCGCAGTGATGGCAAGTGCCTTTTGGTGCCTTTTCAATCCTTTTGGCCTTAGTTAACTTATTGGTGTCCAAAATGGAACACAAATTCAGAGAAGACATGATCAGGTGATTATCCTAGAAATACAAATTGAGGTTATGTGATAAGAATGATAAAGAATACATCAATATACATTAATTAAATCCTATTTATTTTTCGAATTGAATAATCCTTTTTATCAATTCGGGAGATCGTAGGAACATCTCCAAATAGGTTGATATCCAACCATAGATACGAACAACCATGGCTGGAGTCCATCAAGTTATTCTTAGCTATTAAGGTAGGTAATTATACCGATTACATATTACACATATGTAACTATCACATTATGCTATCAACTAATTAATATTTGCATATATCATTGGGTTGTTAACTCATTAACAAGTATGCAACAATATACATAGCACCCAACTGCACCTCTCTTTACATCGACCTTGGCTGTGGCACAACAAATCGATGCTCCAAGCTTAAGGCTGACCCATTAATCAAGAAATAGTTTTAATATGGTTGGAGCTCATTCAACCGTTTAGTCAGGCTTGGATGTGTCTAACAACCAAAACTAAGGATTGATCTCTGACTCCAACTATATTAATCATAAACTAATTCCATGGTTTGAACATGTTGAGGTTCAAGCCGGGCATGGATGTGTCCATCAACCCAAACGAGAAACAAAACTCCGGTTCTAACCATATTAATGGAAGGTGTTGGCCTTAATATTTTGTAAGGGGTTTTGGGTCTCATCTTTTTCTTTTAAGCACATTCATGACATATAATTATGTCATGTACTAACGATTTCCTTAATAAAGTATGTATGTGACTTAATTTATCAAGTCTCATTAATTGAATTAGGAACCGGATTTCCTAATTCTAATTTCATACTTTATTCAAGGAATTATTTTGGGAAACAATTTCCTAAATTATCATAATCAATTTCGGAAATAATATGTTTAAGACTTTGATTTCTCTAAATCAAATCTTATTAAATTAAGAGACAAATTCCCTTAATTCAACCACATATTATTTTCATGAAAATCTTATTTAAGGAAATATACTCTATAGGAAATAATTTTCCTAATTAATTTTGGAGACAATAATATGTAAGAGCATCACCTCATAAATCAAATAAGGAAATTATTGTTTGAGAATCACCTCAAAATTTCCAAGATTTGATCACATATTTTATTTATGGAAAATTAATATCAATAACTTAATTTGGACGGCTCCCCGAGCCTCAATCCAAAATAAGAATTTATTGATAATATAATTTGGATGGCTCCCCGAGGCTCAATCCAAATTAAACATTTGACAGTTTAAATTCCATTTAGGAAATTTAATTATAACAACTAACTTTAAATTGGACGGCTCCCCGAGGCTCAATCTAAAATAAAGAATTTTATAAATAATTTAATTTCCAATTATGAATTTAAATGCCAATTAATATTCTCATAATTTGTCTAGACTTTCTTGAAAGAAAGTGCCCAAAATTGTGAGCTTTCCATAAATGGAAAGTTTCAAAAATTAAAAGGGTTTCAGAATAATTGTAAGTTTCTAGTACAGAGAAAACATAAGTTTTCCCAAAATTGGAAAATTTCCAAAAAGGGAATTTCCAAAATTGGAAAGTTTCCAAAAAATGGAAAGTTTTCACAATTATCATAAAATTTCAGAAACAGGGATATTTCAAAAGTTTGCGAAATTTCATGATGATTTCCAAACTTTGAAATTCCTAAATCGAAAATTTACCATAATTGGAAAGTTTCCATAATTGGAAAATTTTCCAAAATTGAGATCATGACAAAGTTTTCTGCAAATCAATTATATGATTATGTCGAACACTAACCGGCTCTGATACCACTGTTGGGACCGGGTGCATGTTGACATGGATGCGGGTTCATAATTTTAAAATTAATTACGTGCAGCGGATGGTTTAGCATAAATAATTTCTCATATTATTTAACCACACATCTAAGCATGCAACTTTATCTTGTGTAGACATGATCATATATTTAAAATTTTGCAGAAACGTAAACTAATTTACGTATTACCTCGCGTAACTCGAAGGAAGGGACGAGATCCAACCGTAAGCGCCCCTCGGAAGCTCCGCCTCTATTCGCGTCCACGCTGAGTATCTTCAAGATGACTTCGCAAAGCCACGAGTTTCATGTTCTCGAGAACTACTAGATTCTCCAAGAACGCGACAAGAAAACCAAGAGAGAAGTAATCACATCGGAAAAACTCACTACCAAGGTTGGCCGGAATCACAATTCCGGCAAAAAGGAGGAAGATGACTTACGCCCAATCCCAAGGTGATGATGGCCGGAGAGGAAGATCGTCCCAACGGAAGAACTTCGTCGCCTCGGTGCTTCTCCTTGTGCTCACGGCAAGAAGAAGGGAGAAGAAGCTTGTGGCTGGACAAGAGGAAGAAGGGAGGAGAGGGAGAGAGCCCAGGCAAGAATACTTCGATTGATTTCCAAGCCTTGCCTTGGGTCCTTTATATAGTGGTCTCTCAACCGCCAAGTCTCTTTTATCTTATGGAATAAATTTTCTATGACTTATTCCATCATGCCAAGTTTTATCATATTTTAATTCATGATAAAAACCGACCAATTCTCCTTTTTTTTATGGAATAAATTTTCTTATCATGGTAAATCAATCCATGATTGATTTTATAAAATAAAATAAATCAATCCATGGTTCATTTTAATTTCCATGAAAAATAAACCAAACCTTGGTTTATTATATAAAAATTTATATCATCCATAATTTTATAAAACAAACCACACTTGGTTTATTTTATAAATTGAACCAAAAATTTGGTTCTCTCCCTTTGTTGTGGCCGACCAAGCAAAGAGGATGGAGACCCTCTTTGGCCGACCCATCCAAGTCACGCCCCAATGAATTAAACTTATTTAATTCATCTATTAAGTCTTCAAAAGACTTAGCCATTTTACGCTTCCGATGCGTCTCTGAAAAATTCAGACTCGACTTATCATTTGGCTAAACCAAACCTAATCTCTCTTGATTGGAAAATCTAATTTTCAACTCGTTTTAAATCCCTCAGATTACTCGTAGTGCGTGTGACTAAATAGGCTTTCGATTTATGTTGACCGTTTATAATTAATCAATTATAGAACGATCATGAGTGACACCTCGTAGTACACCATGATCCCCAATTAATCGAAAGATCAACGGTTGACCTCAGAAACAATTCTGAAACCCTTCAGCAGCTATAATGAATCGTGCCCCATTCCCTTCACCATCTTATACCCACTTGGTTCAGGACATGGTCTATGTGTGTCAGTCCCCACTAGGCTGACTACGTCACACCTAGCCCAAGTAATATTTTCTCGTCCTACGGATTCTAATTACTCTCATGTATTTAAGAGATTCATACACTGAACATGTCATGCTCTAGCCAGAGGCTTCGAGTAACAATCTGACGATAGACCTTGGGTATACATCTCCTCGCAAGGAGTGGTGAATCCTTTGTAGGCTGTTCAAACATCTTCGGGCACTTCGGCTTATACCCAATCATCTTGGGTCCACACCTCCTTGGAGATGCTTGCTTAAGATGTCAAAGTATAAGTCTCCATGACCAAGATGACTTGAACACCGTAAGTCAAAGGAACATCGCACTTAAGCTGCAGTAAGAACTTCATTGACATATATATATATAGACTACCATATGAAGTTTTATAGCCAGTCACTTCAATGAACTAGTTCCCTTAACTAGCATTCATGTTTATCTCCGGACATCCCAATGTCACCAGCCAGTGAGAATCAGCTAATTAGAGAATAACCCATGCTAGTCTCAACAGAATTGATAGTGTCCGTATTTATCAATTCATCGACTAGGGACAATTTTAATATTTCACAATTGCACATGTAGAGATAATCACTAGTTGTGAATTCATCACAAATTCTCTCATGCTGTGAATTGTATTGCGGACATTCAGTAAATGAGTTTAGGATCTCAATCAAATACATAAACATGTATACTCAAATAGTGAATATTCATTTATTAAAATAAATGATTACAATCATAAGGCGATTGCCTTAGGACACATTTCTCATATCACTAACACAAATAGTCCTAAGCCTTAATGATTGATAGCCAGAGTTGACTGGTTCTGACTTTGGATTTCAAATGAAATCCTAGGTCGAACCGACGCCTACTGTTCCCTTTCCCAGGGAACACGCCGTCACCTACTCCACTCTGGAGAAGTTACGCTTTGCCAACCAAGACCTCTGGATGGATTATTGCTCGGCCTCCAAGACTCTTGGATTTTGAGACGTCCGATCCTTGACCCGTCTCTACTTCTGCTGGTGGTCCTCGCTTGGCTAAGTCTTTTGCCCGATCCTCGACTAGGACTTTGTGCTTAATTCCTCAAACTAGGACTTCGGTGCCCAACCCTCGGCCAGGACTTCGTGCTCAATCTGCGACCAGGATTTCGAGCCCAATCCGCAACCAGGACTTCGTGCCTAATTCCTCGAACCAAGACTTTGGTTCCCAACCCTCAGCCAGGTCTTCGTGGACAACCCTCGGCCATGTCTTCGTGCTCAGCTTCACTCACCAGGACTTCGTCCACCTAGCTTCAATTACTAGGACCCAGCTTCACTCACCAGGATTTCGTTCACCTAGCTTCACTCACTAGGATCCATCTTCACTTACCAGGATTTCGTTCACCTAGCATCACTCACTAGGACCCAGCTTCACTCACCAGGATTTCGTTCCTCGATAAGGGCTTCTTTGCTAGTCATCATAATCCTGACTAGACTTCTCTCTGCCAAGTATCAAGTCCTGTTTGACTTAGTCCATGGTCTATCTGACCAGATATGGGTTTAGTCACTCTGCCAAATATCAATTCCTGTTTGGCTTATCCCTTGGTCAAACTGACCAACCATGGGTACTATTCACTCTGCCAAGCATCAGGTCCTGTTTGGCTAACCCTTTTTTAATTTGATCAAACCTGGGTTTACCGTACAAACATCAGGTCCTGTTTGGCTTAACCTTTGATCACTTTGACCAGACCTTGGTATATTGTCAAACATTGAAACACTAGAGGTTGACTGTCCATATCTGATACTTTTTGCACCAACAATCTCTCCCTTTTTTATGTTTGACAATAATCGTAAGTTAGGTTTTGGTCTATGGGTTTTAGGTCAATTCTTGGGAAAAAATTAAAAAAAAATCTAACTTAAGGTACTCTCTCCCCCTTTGACACACATCAAAAAGAAATATAAGGTCATAAGAAAGATTTTAAGTTAAAATTTGCATAAAAATATGATTTTTGAAAATATTTAAGTTTTTTAAAGAAAACATAATTTTAAAAAATCCTCCTTTTTTTATTAAAAAAACCAAGTATCTTTATCAGAAAATATTTTAAGAGACGCTAAGTACTTGAGTAAAATTTGAAAATATAAGTACTTTATTGATTTTAATTTTCCTAAATTTGACACAATCCTACAAATCTTGTTAATCACAAGTAATTGCCTATGTGTCTTAGAGATTTTTCAATCATGATAAAGTATTTTCAATATATATATTTAATTTTTTAAAAATAATAAATTTCTTGATTTGGATTCCTCCTTAATCTGACACAATCCTAGGAAAGCTATTAATCACAAGGAAAACTTTCCTATGTGTCTTAGAGATTTTTCCAAACTCAAGTAATTTTTCAAAGATTTTCAAAAATTATTCAATAGACAAAAGATTTTCAAAATATGTTTTTGAAAATGAGAATATTGTATTTTCAAAAATAAAGTGTTTTTGAAAAGATAGAGTTTTTTGAAAATATAGTATTTTTGAAACTTCTAATGGTTTTTTTAATTTGAACCTCCCCCTAAACCTAACACAGTCCTAGGAAGTTTGTTGACCACAAGTTGATCTTCCTCTGAGTCTTAGGGTTTGATTTAAACGAAAAGAATTACAAAAAAAATTTTAACAATGATTTTAAAGTAATCAGAATTAAAGGACAAATTGTTCTTTTGATTGAGACTCCCCCTAAGTCTGACACAATATTAGGAATCCTTGCAGATCATAAGGAAAACTTCCTATGTGTCTTAAGAGTTTATCCAAATCATAATTAACAGATATTTTAGAAAAATATTTTTGAAAGAATATGATAATATTTAAAGAAGTATTTTTCAAAAAAATATTTTGAGAGACATAATAAATTAAAAAAAATATTTTTGAAAAGCATTTTGAAAGAAATAATAATTTTTTAAGCAAAAATCATTTTAAAAGAGATAAATTTTCAAATGAAATAATTTTTGAAAAATAATTTTCAAAAGAAATGTTAAAAAATTTACAAAAAGATAGACTCCTCCTAAACTTGACACCTTCTGACTACCCTTGTTAACTACAAGGAACTCTACCTAAGTGTCTTAAGGGACTTTAGTGTTGACCTAGAGGATTTGTGTCTAAGTGCAGGTTAAACAACTTTCGAAAAGATATATAATTTTTGAAATATATTTATAGGTACACACAATCATGCATAAAATTCATTAAAATATTATTATGTTTAATCAATATTTTTAAAATAGATTTTTAAGAAAATATTCTCAGGAGTTTTGAAAAATTTTGAAAACATTTATCAATTGATTAGTCCTTATCATCTCACCCATTTTATGTATCACAGTACAAACAAGCATGGTTGCCTTATGGGTGTTGTGAGATGCTTGAATAATTTTTCTCAATTTAATTTTATAGATTGTTTGACCTTGAGGTAGATTCAAGTTTAACAATTAGTAACTTAAAAGTAAATTTTAATAATTGGCTTCCAGGACTTGGCGAGGCACAGGGGTCTTCTTGGTTATCTAAACAACGACCCTTTCCTTAGAAAGAGTCATTTAAAGAAATGATACTTTCAATTAACATTTTGAGAAACTCTAGTCTAACTAGTCGAGGATGTGGCAAGGTAGCTTCGGCTAGTTCCACTTAGCTAGGTTGACCAAGTCGGGTACTCCTTACCCTTCCTGACTTCCCAGACCATGCTTCCCCAACGTACTATCATCTTGCCCCACCCTGACACTATATTAGGCAAGTATCAACCAATCTTTTTTCTATCTAGCCATTCTAAGTTAAGCAAAAAGTATGCTATCATGAATGACATGGTAGATATATATGAAGAAAAATAAAAAAATAAATAGATGCAAGAGCATGACAGTTATACATATATCAATCAAGTCATATTATTTTAATTAAATTTCAAATAAAGTATCAAATTCTCGATTTGATACAGAATGTGTGAACCCGTGAATATGTTGAGGCAATCTAAGTACCGGAGTGACCTTGTGTTTTGATGTTTGGGCAAAGGGTTTAAGTTAGGTTTTCCCTTGTGTACTAATATGGGTATATGAGTGTGCAGATTGTACAGGTTTACACATATTGACTTGGCTGGACGACTTCGGTATGATGAGGGGTTGCATGGAGACAAGATGGAGGCTTGTGTGCACCCAAGGGACCTGATATAGCAGGGATGATGAGCCGAGGGGCGCGGACTTCGAGGCATACGTGAAGGATGACATGGAGACAAGCTGGAGGCTTGTGTGCATCTGAGGGACGAGGGCTGAAGATGAAGAGGGTGCGAAGGCAATAGTCAAGGCTGCTGGTGAAGAGTCAACTAAGGCAAGGGACAAGAGCCGAGGGAAGATAACTCCAAGGGCAAGCTGAGAAGTGGACTTTAAAGGGCACACGTGAAGGGTGGCATGGAGGCAGGTCGAGGACTTGCGTGCGCATCCGAGGGACGATAGCCGGTGGAAGAGGACTTCAAGGAGCAAGCCAAGGGAGAATGCTTGAAGGCACATGTTGATGAGGGTCAAGAGAGTGAGGAAGAGTGTTTGTAGAGGTCGGGCAGTCGACTGGTGTTATAACAGTCGACTGCCAGCACAAACAGAAACTCACAGTAGGTTCTGGACCCGCTACCAGTCGACTGCCAAACTGGCAGTCGACTGGCCCAGGGACCAGAACCTATTGTGAGTTTCTGTTTGTGCTGGAAGTCGACTGTTATAACACCAGTCGACTGCCCGACCTCTACAAACACTCTTCCTCACTCTCTTGACCCTCGTCAACATGTGCCTTCAAGCATTCTCCCTTGGCTTGCTCCTTGAAGTCCTCTTCCACCGGCTATCATCCCTCGGATGCGCACGCAAGTCCTCGACCTGCCTCCATGCCACCTTTCACGTGTGCCCTTTGAAGTCCACTTCTCAGCTTGCCCTTGGAGTCATCTTCCCTCGGCTCTTGTCCCTTGCCTTAGTTGACTCTTCACCATCAGCCTTGACTATTGCCTTCGCGCCCTCTTCATCTTCAGCCCTCGTCCCTCGAATGCACACAAGCCTCCATCTTGTCTCCATGTCATCCTTCACATACGACTCAAAGTCAGTGGCCCTCGGCTCATCATCCCTGCTATATCAGGTCCCTCGGGTGCACACAAGCCTCCATCTTGTCTCCATGCAACCCTTCACCATACCGAAGTCGTCCAGCCATGTCAATATGTGTAAACCTGTACAACCTGCACACTCACATACCCATATTAGTACACAAGGGAAAACCTAACTTAAACCCTTTGGCCAAACATCAAAACACAAGGTCACTCCGGACCTTAGATTGCCTCAACAATCTGTTAGTGATATGAGAAAAGTGTCCTAAGGCAATCGCCTTATGATTGTAATCATTTATTTTAATAAATGAATATTCACTATTTGAGTATGTATTTGATTGAGATCTTAAACTCATTTACTGAATGTCCGCAATACAATTCACAGCATGAGAGAATTTGTGATGAATTCACAACTAGTGATTATCTCTACATGTGCAATTGTGAAGTATTGAAATTGTCCCTAGTCGATGAATTGATAAAAACAGACACTATCAATTCTGTTGAGACTAGCATGGGTTATTCTCTAATCAGCTAATTCTCATTGGCTGGTGACATTGGGATGTCCGGAGATAAACATGAATGCTAGTTAAGGGAACTAGTTCATTGGAGTGACTGGCTGTAAAACTTCATATGGTAGTCTACATATAGACATGTCAGTGAAGTTCTTATTGCAGCTTAAGTACGATGTTCCTTTGACTTGCGGTGTTCAAGTCATCTTGGTCATGGAGACTTATACTTTGACATCTTAAGCAAGCATCTCCATGGAGGTGTGGACCCAGGATGATTGGGTATAAGCCGAAGTGCCCGAAGATGTTTGAACAACCTACAAAGGATTCACCACTCCTTGCGAGGAGATGTATACCCAAGGCCTATCGTCGGATTGTTACTCGAAGCCTCTGGCCAGAGCATGACATGTTCAGAGTATGAATCTCTTAGATACATGAGAGTAATTAGAATCCGTAGGACGAGAAAACGTTACTTGGGCTAGGTGTGACGTAGTCAGCCTAGTGGGGACTGACACACATAGACCATGTCCTAAACCAAGTGGGTATAAGATGGTGAAGGGAATGGGGCACGATTCATTATAGCTGCTGAAGGGTTTCAGAATTGTTTCTGAGGTCAACCGTTGATCTTTCGATTAATTAGGGATCATGATGTACTACTAGGTACCACTCATGATCGTTCTATAATTAGTTAATTATAGACGGCCCACATAAATCGAAAGCCTATTTAGTCACACGCACTATGAGTAATCCGAGGGATTTAAAACGAGTTGAAAATTGGATTTTTCAATCAAGAGAGATTAGGTTTGGTTGAGCCAAACGATAAGTCGAATCTGAATTTTTCAGAGACACATCGGAAGCATAAAATGGCTAAGTCTTTTGAAGACTTAATAGATGAATTAAATGAGTTTAATTCATTGGGGCGTGGCCTGGATAGGCCGGCCAAAGAGGGTCCCCACCCTCTTTGCTTGGCCGGCCACAACAAAGGGAGGGAACCAAATTGTTTGGTTCAATTTATAAAATAAATCAAGTGTGGTTTGTTTTATAAAATTATGGATGATATAAATTTTTTATATAAACCAAGGTTTGGTTTATTTTTCATGGAAATTAAAATGAACCATGGATTAGTTTATTTTATTTTATAAAATCAATCATGGATTGATTTACCATGATAAAGAAATTTATATAAAGAAATTTATATAAAATTTATTTTTCATGGAAATTAAAATAAACCATGGATTGGTTTATTTTATTTTATAAAATCAATCATGGATTGATTTACCATGATAAAGAAATTTATATAAAGAAATTTATTTTTCATGGAAATTAAAATGAACGATGGATTGGTTTATTTTATTTTATAAAATCAATCATGGATTGATTTACCATGATAAAGAAATTTATATAAAGAAATTTATATGATAAATTTCTTATGAAAATTTATTCCTTAAGAAAAAAGAGACTTGATTGATTTTTATCATGAATTAAAATATGATTTTAACCATGATATAAAATCAAGACTTGGCATGATGGAATAAGTCATAGAAAATTTATATGATAAATTTCTTATGAAAATTTATTCCATAAGAAAAAAAGATACTTGGCGGTTGAGAGGCCACTATATAAAGGACCCAAGACAAGGCTTGGAATTCATTTGAAATAATCAAAGTATTCTTGCTTGGGCTCTCTCCCTCTCCTCCCTTCTTTCTCTTGGCCGGCCTCTCCCTTCTTCTCCCTTCTTCTTGCCGTGAGCACAAGGAGAAGCACCGAGTCGTCGAAGTTCTTCCGTTGGGACGATCTTCCTTTTCGGCCATCATCACCTTGGGATTGGGCGTAAGTCATCTTCCTCCTCCTCGCCGAAATTGTGATTCCGGCCAACCTTGGTCGTGAGTTTTTCCGATGTGATTACTTCTCTCTTGGTTTTTGTCGCGTTCTCGGAGAATCTAGTAGTTCTCGAGAACACGAAACTCGTGGCTTTGCGAAGCCATCCCGAAGATACTCGACGTGTACGCGAATAGAGGCGGAGCTTCCAAGGGACGCTTACGGTTGGATCTCATCCCTTTCTTCGAGTAACGCGAGGTAACAAGTAAATTAGTTTACGTTTCTGTAAAATTTTAAATATATGATCATGTCTACACAACATAAGGTTGCATGCTTAGATGTGTGGTTAAATAATTCGAGAAATTATTTATGCTAAACCTTCCGCTGCAGGTAATTAATTTTAAAATTACGAACTCGTATCCATGTCAACATTCACCTGGTCCCAACAGTGGTATCAGAACCGATTAGTGTTCGACATAATCATATAATTGTTTTGCGGAAAACTTTGTCATGATCTCAATTTTGGAAAAATTTTCAATTACGGAAACTTTCCAATTATGGTAAATTTTAGATTTAGGAATTTCAAAGTTTGGAAATCCTCATGAAATTTTGCAAACTTTTGAAATATCCTAGTTTCTGAAATTTTATGATAATTGTGAAAACTTTCCATTTTTGGAACCTTTCCAATTTTGGAAATTTCCTATTTTAGAAATTTTCTAATTTTGGAAATACGTAAGTTTTCTTTGTACCAGAAACTTACAATTATTCTGAAAATTTTTTATTTTTGGAAACTTTCCATTTATGGAAAGATCACAATTTTGGACACTTTCTTTCAAGAAAGTCTAGACAAATTATGGGAATATTAATTGACATTTAAATTCATAATTGGAAATTAAAGTATTTACTAAATTCTTTATTTTGGATTGAACCTCGGGGAGCCGTCCAATTTAAAGTTAGTTGTTATAATTAAATTTCCTAAATTGAATTTAAATTGTCAAATGTTTAATTTGGATTGAGCCTCGGGGAGCCGTCCAAATTATATTATAAATAAATTCTTATTTTGGATTAAGCCTTGGGGAGCCGTCCAAATTAAGTTATTTATTGATATTAATTTTCCATAAATAAAATATGTGATCAAATCTTGGAAATTTTTGAGGTGATTCTCAAACGATAATTTCCTTATTTGATTTATGAGGTGATACTCTTACATATTATTGTCTTCAAAATTAATTAGAAAAATTATTTCCTATAGAGTATATTTCCTTAAATAATATTTTCATGAAAATAATATGTGGTTGAATTAAGGGAATCTGTCTCTTAATTTAATAAGATTTGATTTAGAGAAATCAAAGTCTTAAACATATTATTTCCGAAATTGATTATGACAATTTAGGAAATTGTTTCCCAAAACAATTCCTTGAATAATGTGTGAAATTAGAATTAGGAAATCCGATTCCTAATTCAATTAATGAGACTTGATAAATTAAGCCACATACATACTTTATTAAGGAAATCGTTAGAACATGACATAATTATATGTCATGAATGTGCTTAAAAGAAAAGGATGAGACCCAAAACCCCTTAGAAAATTTAAGGCCAACACCTTCCATTAATATGGTTAGAACCGGAGTTTTGTTTCTCATTTGGGTTGATGGACACCTCCATGCCCGGCTTGAAACTCGACATGTTCAAACCATGGAATTAGTTTATGATTAATATAGTTGGAGTCAGAGGTCAATCCTTAGTTTTGGTTGTTGGACACATCCAAGCCTGACTAAACGGTTGAATGAGCTCCAACCATATTAAAACTATTTCTTGATTAATGGGTCAGCCTTAAGCTTGGAGTATCGATTTGTTGTGCCACAGCCAAGGTCGATGTAAAGAGAGGTGCAGTTGGGTGCTATGTATATTGTTGCATACTTGTTAATGAGTTAACAACCCAATGATTTATGCAAACATTCAATTAGTTGATAGCATAATGTGATAGTTACATATATGTAATATGTAATCGGTATAATTACCTACCTTCATAGCTAAGAATAACTTGATGGCCCCAGCCATGGTTGTTCTTATCTATGGATGGATATCAACCTATTTGGAGATGTTCCTACGATCTCCCGAATTGATAATTCAATTCAAAAATTAAATAGGATTTAATGAATGTATATTGATGCATTCTTTATCACTCTCATCACATAACCTCAATTTGTATTTCTAGGATAATCACTTGATCATGTCTTCTCTGAATTTGCGTTCCATTTTGGACACCAATAAGTTAACTAAGGACAAAAGGATTGAAAAAGCACCAAAAGGCACTTGCCATCATTGTGGCAAGGAGGGCCACTGGCGAAGAAACTGCAAGGTTTATCTTGAGTCCTTGAAGAAGAAGGCATCCGATGCCCTATCATCTTCAGGCATCTTCATTATTGAATGTCACTCTATTTCCTCGTACACCTGGGTACTTGATACTGGGTGTAGCTCACATATATGTAATGACATACAGGGGCTAAGGAATAGAAGAAGACTCGTCAAGGGAGAAGCGAATTTGCGAGTTGGAAATGGAACAAAGATTGCTGCTATTGCCATCGGAACATATTTGCTAAAGCCCCCTACTGGACTTGTCTTAGAATTGGATAATTGTTATTTTGTTCCTTCGTTAATAAAGAACATTGTATCTATTTCATGCTTGAATGAAAAGGGTTACCATTTAACTTTTAGTAACAATTGTTGTTACATAACTTTAAATGGTGTTCTTTATGGGACTGGAACTTTATGCAATGGTATCTACACGTTAGATTTATCCGGTGACGTTTTCAATATCGAAGTTAGCAACAAACGTGCTCGAATAGATAATCAAATAGACTCCTACACGTGGCATTGTCGTCTTGGCCATATAAGCAAGAAACGCATCACCAAATTACACCGATGTGGAATTCTGGAATCATTCGAACCTGGTTCATTTGATACATGTGAATCATGCCTAAAAGGCAAGATGGCCAAATTACCCTTTTCCGAAAAAGGTAAACCAGTGGGAGAATTGCTTGGTCTAATACATACTAATGTATGTGGACCAATGTCAACTCTTGCACAAGGAGGCTATAGCTACTTTATTACCTTTATCAATGATCACTCACGATTCGGGTATGTGTTCTTAATGAAACACAAATCTGAAGCTTTTGAGAAATTCAAAGAGTTCAGAAGTGAAGTAGAGAAACAGCTTGGGAAAAGTATTAAGATACTTTGATCCGATCGGGGTGATGAATACTTAAGTCAAGAGTTTCAAGATTATCTTAGGGACAAAGATTATCTTAGGGACAATGGGATATTGTCTCAATGGACTCCGCCATATATACTACAGCATAATGGTGTATCTGAGAGGCGTAACTGAACCTTGATGGACATGGTTAGATCTATGATGAATCATGCAACTCTTCCAAAATCCTTTTGGGGCTATGCGCTTAAGACAGCTGTTTACTTGCTAAACAGAGTCGCGACTAAGGTAGTCTCTACTACTCCATATGAGATGTGGAATAGTAAGAAACCTCATTTATCTCACCTAAAGATATGGGGTTGTCCTGCTTATGTAAAGCGGACTGTATCAGAAAAATTGGATGCTATGTCTGATAAATGTCTATTTATTGGATACCCTAAGGAAACGAAAGGTTACCAATTCTGTCATCCCTTGAAACAAAAGGTGTTTGTTTCAAGGCATGCTGTATTTCTAGAAAAAGAATTTCTTTTACAAGAAAACAATGGGAGTAGCATTGAACTTGAAGAAGTTCAAGAAACACCAATAGACATTATAGAGACACCTAGTCTAGACCCACAACTGATAACTCATAATGATGAGCTATCAGTTGAACCTAAAACAACACCACTTCTTCGTAGGTCTGATAGGACACGCAATATTCCAGAGAGATACGGATTTCTCATAAGTGAATCGAACGACGTGTTACTCATTAGGAATAACGAACATATCAGTTATGAAGATGTTCTGAAAAATTCAGAAATGGATAAATGGCTTGAAGCCATGAAGTCGGAAATGGATTCCATGTACAAAAATCAAGTATGGGACTTGGTTAACCCACCTGAAGGGATTAAGCCCATAGGGTGCAAGTGGGTTTTCAAGAAGAAAACCGACATGGAAGGTAATGTTGTTACCTTTAAGGCTAGATTAGTGGCAAAAGGATATCGTCAGAAACAAGGAATTGATTTTGACGAAACCTATTCGCCAGTAGCTATGCTTAAATCCATTCGGATGCTCCTGGCCATAGTAGCTCATCATGATTATGAGATATGGCAAATGGATGTGAAAATAACTTTCCTTAATGGAAACCTGCTTGAGGATGTATACATGATACAACCTGAAGGTTTCACATCGGTTGATAAAACCAAAGTATGCAAGCTTCGACGATCCATATATGGACTAAAGCAAGCATCCAGGAGCTGGAACATCCGTTTTGATGAGACAATCAAAGAGTTTGATTTCTCACAAAATCCTGACGAACCTTGTGTGTACAAGAAGGTTAGTGGGAGTGCAGTCGTATTCCTAGTCTTATATGTCGATGACATATTACTTATAGGAAACGATATATCAGTCTTACAGTCAGTTAAAATTTGGTTGTCCAAAACTTTCTCCATGAAAGACCTGGGAGAAGCAACCTATATCCTTGGGATTAGAATCTATAGAGATAGATCAAAACGATTGCTTGGTCTTTCGCAGTCTACATATATAGACCGAGTGCTAGAAAGGTTTAGCATGTCGGAATCCAAGAAAGGTTACCTTCCCATCAGGCATGGGATCAACCTTTCGAAGTCTATGTGTCCGCGCACAGAAGACGAGAGGATTTGCATGAATAAGATTCCTTATGCATCCGCGATAGGATTTATCATGTATGCTATGTTATGTACTAGGCCCGATGTATCGTATGCTCTGAGCGTCACAAGTAGATACCATTCTGATCCAGGAATGGATCATTGGGCGGCTATCAGGACAATCCTCAAGTACTTAAGAAGAACTAAGGATGTGTTCCTAATATATGGAGAAGGTGATATGGTAATACGTGGGTATACAAATGCTAGTTTCCAGACAGATAAGGATGACTCCAAATCTCAATCCGGATACGTATTTATTTTGAATGGAGGCGCAATAAGTTGGAAGAGTTCCAAGCAAGACACCGTAGCGGATTCTACCACGGAAGCGGAATATATTGCAGCTTCGGAAGGAGCAAAGGAAGCAGTCTGGATCAAGAAGTTTATCTCAGAACTTGGTGTGGTTCCAACCATTGATGAAGCAATACCGGTTTATTGCGACAACAATGGAGGTATTGCACAAGCGAAGGAACCAAGGTCTCATCAGTGATCCAAACATGTGCTTCACCGCAATCATTTGATCTGAGAGATTATAAGTAGGAATGATATACAAATTGAGAAAATTCCCACTGAAAGGAATTTAGCGGATTCTTTAACTAAGGCCTTGCCTCAAAGCAAGTTTGAGGGTCATGTTAGAGCCTGTGGTATTGGATACCGTAGCGATTGGCATTAGGCCAAGTGGGAGTTTGTTAGTGATATGAGAAAAGTGTCCTAAGGCAATCACCTTATGATTGTAATCATTTATTTTAAAAAATGAATATTCACTATTTGAGTATGTATTTGATTGAGATCTTAAACTCATTTACTGAATGTCCGCAATAAAATTCACAGCATGAGAGAATTTGTGATGAATTCACAACTAGTGATTATCTCTACATGTGCAATTGTGAAGTATTGAAATTGTCCCTAGTCGATGAATTGATAAAAACGGACACTATCAATTCTGTTGAGACTACCATGGGTTATTCTCTAATCAGCTGATTCTCACTGGCTGGTGACATTGGGATGTCCGGAGATAAACATGAATGCTAGTTAAGGGAACTAGTTCATTGGAGTGACTGGCTGTAAAACTTCATATGGTAGTCTACATAGAGACATGTCAGTGAAGTTCTTACTACAGCTTAAGTGCGATGTTCCTTTGACTTGCGGTGTTCAAGTCATCATGGTCATGGAGACTTATACTTTGACATCTTAAGTAAGCATCTCCATGGAGGTGTGGACCCAGGATGATTGGGTATAAATCGAAGTGCCCGAAGATGTTTGAACAACCTACAATGAATTCACCACTCCTTGCGAGGAGATGTATACCCAAGGCCTATCGTCGGATTGTTACTCGAAGCCTCTGTGTAACGCCCGCCCTTATATCTACTCTCGGGGCGGGGTTACGTACAATCAATCATATAAATTTTTCTTCATAACATAAAAACAAAAGTGCAAGAGTGCGAGAATTCCAAGTGTAGTCACTATCATGCAATATCAATCTTAATCACTAGCATTTATTGTCAAGGAAACATAAACATGGGCATGATAAAGTAGATATAAGAATCCGTCTTTCCTGAGCCACCACCCCACACATCTTCAGCCCTCCTGCCTCTTCCTTTAGTTTAGGTATCCCTTACTTTTATCTGTAGCATAAGACAACACATAAACTAGTAAGCACAATGCTTAGTAAGGATCCTGTCCTACTCGCAAAATCCGTACGAAAGAACACAACATGTACACATAATAAATCATAAGCATGAGTTCATCATAGCATACTAAACATCAAAGTTTCTAAGCATACAGTATAAGGTATCTTAAGCATACCCTTCACATATAATAAATGTTTTCAAAACAATTCCATAAAGGTATTACTTAAAAATACATCAACATCATATAGGGCCTAGTTGTGTACCACATAATGCGCGTTCCCTAATAAGTTGGGGTAGCGAGCCACCAATCCCATTAGAGCAGGACCCTTCCGTCCTACCGGAGCCATGACCTTACGTTAACATGCACCCCGAATTTGTTTAACGACCCCCTTCCGAGTCAGGTACACAACTTACAAAGTAAAATACTTATCATGTCTTTACATATATGCTAAGGAGTACTCCAAATTCACTTCTCAAGGGACACACCACTCTTCAAGGGTGCCCATGATCCCATAGGGACACACCACACAACATAAGGGGTGCTCTTGATCCCATACTTAGTGGAGTATCCTTTCAAGCATTTTAACATACACATCACATGCAATCTCATAAGGGTGCCCCATGGGCTATAAGACATGCTCATACATACATCATATTTCAATCACTTAACATACTTTATATATGACAAGATTGGTCACATAAATCATACTCATATCATAGAAAGTGGTAGCATGCTTCATGGATTAAATTCATTCTTCCTAACCCTAAACTAGGGTTTGGCCGAAATTCATAAGGTAAGGATAGGTTAGGTTTTTGACATCAAACTTCCCATACAAGCATCACATATATATACATCATGTATCATACTAAGCATAGCATACATCATGGGGAAATCGACCTCCACAACCCTAGTGTTCCTTGCCTTGGCCGAAAGTCATGCTAGGGAAAAATTAAGTTTTCCAATCAAACATTCCATTTAAACATCACATGCATATACATATCATCATCCCTAAACATAAGCATATCTCATAGGGTAGTTTAACCTTCACAAACCCTAATCTTAGGGTGTTGGCCGAAAGTCATAGGGTAGGAGTATTAGGGTTTTTGGCAATGAAACATTCACACAAACATTTATACAAACACCTTGTATACACCATCATACAATACGCTAAGCATGGATATATTAACCTTCACAAACCCTAATCTTAGGGTGTTGGCCGAAAGTCATAGGGTAGGAGTATTAGGGTTTTTGGCAATGAAACATTCACACAAACATTTATACAAACACCTTGTATACACCATCATACAATACGCTAAGCATGGATATATTATAGGATAATTCAACCCTCACTACCCTAGTTTCCATGCCTTGGCCGAAACCCATCCAAACCCTAAACCCTAGTTTTTGTCATCACAATATGAAAGGACACAACATATATATATACCCTAAGTTCCAAGGGGTCTTCTCATGTATCAAGGAGTAACCAAGGTCTCCCCTTAAGGGGTGGCCGAAACTTACATAAGGCAAATCCCCATTTTCGAAAACCACAAGAAGAAGGAAATCATACACAACAATTACACTGCAGGCGAGGAGATACTTACATCCTTTCGCTTGAATTTCACCTTCTCTAAACCTTTAGGGTACCCTTAGTTGAAGTAAGAGTGAGAGTTTCCTTTGCTAAAACTTCTCTAGAACCCTTGGCCCTAGTAGAGGGCAAGATCCTTGGATGGGGTCTTCTTCCTTCCAATTCCCTAGGGTTAGAACCCTAGGGTGTACTTTTCGAAAATGAAAAGGAAAGGGGGAGAGTGAGTTTCGGTTTTGGAGTGGGGAAGAAGAAGAAGAAAATGAAACTTCTTTCCCTCTCTCTTATTTATACTATTCTCATGAAAGGACATGTCTCTTCACTTCCCTAGCTTTAACTAGCACGTTTCTTATTTCTTCAACATGAAATACTCATTGGTGCATTGGTTAAGATATGGCTAGTGCAACTAGGAGGTTCAAGGTTCGATCCTTGCTTCCTCCTTTCTATATTTTCTTTTTATCACATTTTGTACTAATCCACATCAAAGCCCATTAAACCAAGCCCATCATGACATTCCATAATAATGTTGCATGAATTCATAATATTTCATATGGGAAAAATTGGGGTGTTACAATCCCACGCACCTTATAAAAAGTTCGTCCCGAACTTTAAAACAGTTCCGGATACTTTAATCGCATTGCCTCCTCTCGTTCCCAGGTGGCTTCTTCGAATTGTTCGTTCCGCCACAGAACCTTTACTAAGGGCACTTCCTTGTTCCTTAGCTTCTTGACTTCCCGATCTAGGACCCGAATAGGTCGGCGTTCGGAACTTAGGTTCTCTTGGTCTTGTACTGGTTGGGGCTCTATCATTTGATTCACATCAGAGGTACATTTCCTGAGCATTGATACATGGAAGACGTTGTGGATAGCCGACATTTCTGACGGTAGCTCCAGTTCGTAGGCCACTTTGCCTACCCGTCTAAGGATCCGATACGGTCCCATATATCTCGGACTCAGCTTCCCTCTCTTCCCGAATCTCATCACCCCTTTCATAGGGGCTACTTTAAGGAATACTGAATCCCCAACATCAAACTCTAGTGGTCTGCATCGCTTATTAGCGTAGCTTTTCTGCCGACTCTGAGCAGTCTCTATCCTCTGGCGGATATTCTTGATAGCCTGAGTGGTTTCATCTATAATATCAGTCTGAAACCCCATCTCCTTCTTTTCACCACTCTCAAGCCAGCATATAGGAGATCGGCATTTCGTTCCGTATAGCGCTTCGTACGGTGCCATCCCGATATTAGCCTGATAACTGTTGTTATAAGCAAACTCTGCCAGGCTCAGGTATCGACACCAGCTTCCCTTGAAGTCCAAGGCACAAGCTCGTAACATATCCTCTAATATTTGATTCACTCTTTCAGTTTGCCCGTCAGTCTGGGGGTGAAAGGCCGTACTGAATCTTAGCTTCGTGCCGAGAGCCTTCTGTACATGTCCCCAAAAATCTGAGGTAAATCGACCATCCCTATCAGAGATAATGGTCTTGGGAACCCCGTGCAGTCGGATAATTTCCTTGACGTACAGTTGAGCCAGCTACTCCACTGAGTAGGTCATCCTGATAGCCAGAAAATGGGCAGACTTGGTGAGTCTGTCCACAATAACCCATATACCATCATATCCATTCGTCGTTCTAGGCAGCCCAGAGATGAAATCCATAGAGATGTCTTCCCATTTCCACTCGGGAATCGACAGAGGTTGCAGAACTCCTCCAGGCCTCTGGTGTTCTGCTTTGACCTTCTGGCAGGTTAAACACATACTGATATACTGGGCTACATCTCGTTTCATACCAGACCACCAAAACTTACTCTTCAGATCTTGATACATATTGGTAGACCCAGGATGCATCGCATAAGGTGTTCCGTGAGCGTCCTCGAGGATTCTTGTCCGTAAGTCGGAGTCGTCGGGAACACATAATCGATCCCAAAGATATAAGACTCCGCTGTCCGAAATTCGAAATCCATCGTCCTTGCCTTCGAGAACCTCTTGCTTGATTCTCTAAAGACTCGGATCATGATTCTGCTTTTCCAGAATATCGTCAAATAATGTCGGCGCAATCATCAGGGTGGACAACTGTCCTAATATGATTTCAATCCCGTAATTCATAATTTCTTCCCCTAAGGGTTGTGACAAAGCTGATAAAGACATCAAAGCAGCACATGATTTTCTACTGAGAGCATCGGCTACCTTGTTGGCTTTTCCTGGATGGTACAGGATCTCGCAGTCATAATCCTTGACCAATTCAAGCCATCTGCGCTGTCTCATATTCAGATCTTTCTGGGTGAAGAAATACCGCAGACTCTGGTGATCTGTATAAACTTTACACTGAGTTCCATATAGATAGTGCCTCCATATTTTCAGTGCAAAGACCATCGCTGCTAACTCTAAGTCATGGGTAGGGTAGTTTCTTTCATGTTCCTTCAGTTGTCTAGAGGCATAGGCAATTACCTTCCCATTTTGCATAAGCATGGCTCCGAGTCCAAGTTTGGATGCGTCGCTGTACATATCGAAACCCATATCGCTCTCTGGAAGAGTCAATATTGGAGCGCTAGTCAGCCTCCTTTTCAGTTCAGTAAAGTCTTCTCACATTCCTCGGTCCATACATATTTCTTGTCTTTCTTTGTAAGAGCTGTCATAGGGGCTCCAATCCGAGAGAAGTTCTCTACGAATTTTCTGTAATAGCCTGCTAGCCTGAGAAAACTTCTGATTTCACTGGCATTCTTGGGTCTGGTCCAGTTACTCACAGCTTCGATTTTAATTGGGTCCACCATTACTCCTTCCTTGGAGATAACATGTCCCAAGAATGATACTTGATCGAGCCAGAACTCGCATTTGAAAAATTTAGCATACAGTTGTTCCTTCTGAAGGATCTGTAGCACTATACTCAGGTGCTCAGCATGTTCTTCGGGAGTTCTCGAATATATCAGGATATCGTCGATAAAGACGATCACAAATCTGTCGAGGAATGCCGAGAATACCCGATTCATTAAGTCCATAAACATAGCTGGAGCATTGGTAACTCCAAATGGCATAACTACGAACTCATAATGTCCGTATCTGGTTCGGAAAGCCGTTTTTGGTATATCCTCCTTTTTCACCCTGACTTGGTGATAACCAGATCTCAGGTCAATCTTAGAGAAAACCGTGGCTCCCTTCAGTTGGTCGAACAGGTCATCTATCCTGGGTAGAGGGTACCTGTTCTTGATAGTCACGTTGTTCAGTGCCCGATAATCGATACACATTCGCATCGACCCATCCTTCTTTTTCACGAATAGTACGGGAGCTCCCCAGGGAGAATGACTAGGGCGGATGAGTCCCTTGTCTAGCAGCTCCTGTAACTGTCCCTGTAACTCTTTTAATTCCGTCGGCGCCATACGGTATGGTGCTTTAGAAATGGGGTTAGTACCAGGAACCAACTCAATTGCAAATTCTATATCTCTTTCAGGTGCTAACCTTGGTAATTCATCGGGAAATACCTCTGGGTAATTGCATACAACTTTGACATCATCTAGCTTCGGGCCCTCAGTAGGACTGATATCAACCACATGAGCTAGAAATCCAGAGCATCCCTTTTCTAACATCTTCCTTGCTTTCAGAGCCGACAAGAATTTGCTTGTCCTCTTCTTCGGCTCTCCGATAAATTCAAATAGAATTTCCGCCTCAGGTCGGAAGATAACCCTTCGTTTACGGCACTCAATAGAGGCACCGTATTTGTTCAAGAAATCCATGCCCAATATCACATCATAATCTGACATATCAAGCACTATCAGATCGCAGTAGAGTTCCCTATCTGCGATTCTGATTGGTGCGGCACGTAGCATTTGGGTAGAGGGCATCACCTCACCCGAGGGCAGCGTTGTCAGAAATTTGCAGTCTAAATCTTGCAGTGACATATCATTTCTTTTGGCATATTGCATAGAGATAAATGAATGTGTTGCCCCAGTATCAAATAAAGTAGTAGCATACTGACTGTAAATAAATATCTGACCTGCGACAACGGTGGAGGCAGTCGCCACGTCTTCCTTCGTAAGAGAGAAAACCCTGGCGTTCGTTGTGGCAGGCGGGGCCTCTAATCTCCCCTGGCATATATGAGTACCATCAATAGCTGCCTACATCTGGTGTAACTGGGGATAAGCACCTTTGTATTGGGCATGCTGCGGCTGAGGTGCTTTGGCTGCAGTAGGACACTCTCTGGCCATGTGTCCTTCCTTTCCGCAGGTGTAGCATCTCCTGGCGCCTAAGAGGCATGTCCCGAGGTGCATCTTCCCACAAGTGGCACATGTGGGATATTTAGGCTTCTTGCCTGCGGTACCACTGGCAGATTTATCCCATGGCTTCCTCTTTCTGTTGTAGTTCTTTTTCCAGTGGGGGTTGCTATTCTGAGGTTTCTGACCTCCCGACTGACTCTGACTCTTGCTGGCGGTCAGTGGTTGGCTCTGCTGGTTAATATTCTTTAGATAATGCTCGATAATAAGGGCCCTGCTGAACAGCTCCTCTGCAGTCTGGGGCCTATTAACGCCGCCAGCTACATTCAGAGCTATCTCAGGCCTGAGCATCTTGAGCATTAATCTGACCCTTTCTTTCTCTGTACTGACCAGCTCCGGACATAATCGTGCCAGTCGGTTGAATTGCTTAACGGCATCGTTGACAGAGAGATTTCCCTGTCGGAATTCAGTGAACTCATCAAAGTGCCTGTTTGTGACTCGCATATTAAAGAATTCCTCCAGAAATTCGGACTCGAAGTCCTTCCACTTCATCTGGTCCACTGACCTTCTAGCTTTTACCCGTTCCCACCACATCCTGGCGTCGCCAGTGAGGCAGAACGAGACACATTTAATTTTCTCATGCTCGGGTCAGTCTAATAATTCCACTGTGCTCTCAACTATCTTGAGCCAGGCCTGGGCGTCCCAGGGCTCGCAGGTGCCAGAGAACATTTCCGGCTTCAGTCTCTGCCACTGAATCAGATAGGCCTCCTGTCGGACTCCTCGGGCCGGAGTGTCTGGGGGTGCCTGTACAGTTGGGGGCTCAGTAGGTATCACACTCTGACTTCCCTGCGGGGTTGCAGTGTTCACCTGCTGGGTCATCAGAGTATTTATGATCTGCTGCTGTTCAGTGACCTGACGCTGCAGATCTGTGATCACTTGCATCATATTAGGTGGGGGTGCGGTCTCATCACCCCGATTGCTACGTCTTCTAACCATATCTATCGTACAGGTGATAAATAAACTAATGTGAGAATTAACACTACTTTCAGTAGTTATGCAAGCATAAATCATCTCTATATAATCATTACTGTACATGAAACAAAGTAAAGCGAGGTTAGGATCTCTTACTTGGAAGCGGCAGGATGAAGCTTGATGTGTGTGTAGTGGAGGGGAAATCTGCTCTGATACCAACCTGTACACTTTTGTTTTTTTATTATATGATTGATGGTACGTAACCCCGCCCCGAGAGTAGATATAAGGGCGGGCGTTACAGGTTGGTATCAGAGCAGGTTTCCCCTCCACTACACACACATCAAACTTCATCCTGCCGCTTCTAAGTAAGAGATCCTAACCTCGCTTTACTTTGTTTCATGTACAGTAATGATTATATAGAGATGATTTATGCTTGCATAACAAGTGAAAGTAGTGTTAATTCTTATGTTAGTTTATTTATCACCTGTATGATAGATAATGACAAGTAAATTGTAAAATATGTGAACATGAATGATATTTCTCTTATATATATATACATTAATTAATAATTTAGAATTTGGGATAGGAAGGTGGTTACATATTTTAATCACTAGGGTAGGTTAAACCGATTGTGTGTGTGTTTTCATCTGTATATATTTGCGAATTGAAAAGGAAATGGTTTTGTACTGGCTTGGTCGGTTTAGTACTAACCATGTCATTTTTTTTCAATTCCAGATGTTGCATGAGAACTACACTGAGAGGTGCCGCGAGTTGATGGAGCAGATAGAGGAAGTTGAGTACAGTCCGACCCAGGGAATTCAGGGCAACATGGGGTTTTTGGACCGGCTATTCTGGAAACTGAGCAGGAAGGGTTTCCAGTGATGGATGATTATAGGATTGGAGCTCTGCTTTGTTCATTGCCCAATCGGGCGAGAGAGGTTGCTCATCGGATCTGGGGACAGCACGAATGTCGTCTATCCTACACGGAGTTATGTAAGCAACTTCTCCGCCATGATTTTCCGGAAGACCTGGGAGACTCGGAGGAGGATCCTGAGCCGTTAGAGGAGGGTCCCGAGATGTACGAGGAGGATCCCGAGCAGTTAGAGGAGGATCCCGAGATGTACGAGGAGGATCCCGAGCCATTCGAGGAGGATCCCGAGATGCTCGAGATGTTTGAGGAGGGCCCCAGGATGTTCGAGGCAGACTTTGAAGTGGTCGAGGAGGTTCTCGAGATTGAAGAAGAAGACCCGATGGAAACGGTGGAAGATCCTGAGGCGGGCCGAGGGGAGATGAGCGAGGAGGTGGTAGCCATCTCTATGATGTTCTTTATTTTGGGCATAATGGCAGCCCATCTTGCTCACTGAGTGGGACTAGTTTTGTATATAGACTTATGAGACGGGATAAAATAAAATTTGGTGATATAATAAATATGATCTCACTTATCATATAATAACCATTAACTAATATGATTCATAGCACATAATGTGAACTAATATGCATACTATTATTAGGTTTACCCATAATTATAATAATTATATAATTATGATATATACATATAATTACATCATAAAGCTATTAAAGACACTAGCACCGACGCTGTTTGAGGACATATTGGACAAACAAGATGGTAATCCTAGCCTTCAGAGAATCAAACAGGAGATCCTAGAAGGAAAGGACGATGGATTTCGGATTTCAGACAGCGGAGTCTTATATCTTCGGGATCGATTATGTGTTCCCGACGACTCTGACTTACGGACAAGAATCCTCGAGGAAGCTCACGGAACGCCTTATGCGATGCATCCTGGGTCTACCAAAAATGTATCAAGACTGAATAGCAAGTTGTGGTGGTCCGGATGAAGAGAGATGTAGCCCACCATATCGGTATGTGTTTGACCTGCCAGAGGGTCAAAGAAGAACACCAGAGGCCTGGAGGAGTTCTGCAACCTCTGTCGATCCCCGAGTGGAAATGGGAAGACATCTCTATGGAGTTCATATCAGGGCTGCGTAGAACAACGAACGGATATGATGGTATATGGGTTATTGTGGACAGGCTAACCAAGTCTGCCCATCTTCTGGCTATCAGGATGACCTACTCAGTAGAGCAGTTGGCTCAACTGTATGTCAAGGAAATTGTCCGACTACACGGGGTTCCCAAGACCATTATCTCTGATCGAGATGGTCGATTTACTTCAGATTTTTCGGACACGTGCAGAAGGCTCTTGGCACGAAGCTGAAATTCAGTACGGCCTTTCACCCCCAGACTGACGGGCAGACTGAAAGAGTGAATCAGATATTAGAGGACATGTTACGAGCTTGTGCCTTGGACTTTAAGGGAAGCTGGTGTCGATACCTGAGCCTGGCAGAGTTTGCTTATAACAACAGTTATCAGGCTACTATCGGGATAGCACCGTACGAAGCACTATACGGAAGGAAATGCAGATCTCCTATATGCTGGCTTGAGAGTGGTGAAAAGAAGGAGATGGGACTCCAGACTAATATTGTAGATGAAATCACCTATAAAGAATATCCGCTAGAGGATAGAGACTTCTCAGAGTCGGCAGAAAAGCTACGCTGATAAGCGACGCAGACCACTAGAGTTTGATGTTGGGGATTCAGTATTCCTTAAAGTGGCCCCTATGAAAGGGGTGATGAGATTCGAGAAGAGAGGGAAGCTGAGTCCGCGATATGTGGGACCGTACCAGATCCTGAGACGGGTAGGCAAAGTGGCCTACGAACTGGAGCTACCGCCAGAAATGTCGGCTATCCACAATGTCTTCCATGTATCAATGCTCAGGAATGTACCTCTGATGTGAATCAAATTATAGAGCCCCAACCAGTACAAGACCAAGAGAACCTAAGTTCCGAACGCCGACCCATTCAGATCCTAGATCGGGAAGTCAAGAGGCTAAGGAACAAGGAAGTACCCTTAGTAAAGGTTCTGTGGTGGAACGAGCAATTCGAAGAAGCCACCTGGGAACGAGAGGAGGCAATGCGATTAAAGTATCCGGAACTGTTTTAAAGTTCGGGACGAACTTTTTATAAGGTGCGTGGGATTGTAACGCCCCAAATTTTTTCCATATGTAATGTTATGAATTCATGAAACATTTTTATTTATGAAATGTCATGATGGGCTTGGTGTAATGGGCTTTGATGTGGATTAGTGCAAAATGTGATAAAAAGAAAGTGTAGAAAGGAGGAAGCAAGGATCGAACCTTGAACCTCCTAGTTGCACTAACCATGTCTTAACCAATGCACCAAGGGTGTTTCATGTTGAGAGAATAAGGAACGCCCTATTTAAAGCTAGGAAGGTGAAGAGACATGTCCCTTCATGAGAATAGTATAAATAAGAGAGGGAGAGGGAGGAGGAACTTCCATTTCTTCTTCTTCCCACTCTCCCCACCGAAACCCTAGTTCCTCCCTTTGCATTTTTCGAAAAAAATACACCCTAGGGTTCTAGCCCTAGGGAATTGGAAGGAAGAAGACCCCATCCAAGGATCTTGCCCTCTACTAGGGCCAAGAGTCTAGAGAAGTGCTAGTAAGGAGAACTCTCACCCCTCCTTCAATCAAGGGTACCCTAAGGAATTAGAGAAGGTGAATTTCAAGCGAAAGGATGTAAGTATCCCCTCGCCTGCAGTGTAATTGTTGTGCATGATCTCTTCTTCTTCTTGTTTTCGAAAAAGGGAAAATCCCTTGTGTAGGTTTCGGCCACCCTTAAGGGGAAGGCCTTGGCTACTCCTTGATGCATGAGGAGACCCCTTGGAACTTAGGGTATAATTATATGTTGTTTCCCTTCATGATGTGATGACAAAAAACTAGGGTTGAACACCCTACAAGATTCGACCAAAGGATGAAAACTAGGGTTTAGGGTTTGGATGATTATCCTATGATGTATCCATGCTTAGTAGTGTAGACAAGGTGTTTGTATAAATGTTTGTGTGAATGTTTGGTTTCAAAAACCCTAATCCCCCTACCCTACACTTTCGGCCAACCCTAGAAGAATTAGGGTTTAGGGTTTGGATGATTATCCTATGATGTATCCATGCTTAGTAGTGTAGACAAGGTGTTTGTATAAATGTTTGTGTGAATGTTTGGTTTCAAAAACCCTAATTCCCCTACCTTACACCATTCGGCCAAGGCATGAAACATTAGGGTTTGTGAAGGTTAAACTACCCTATGAGATATGTTATGTTTAGTAGGATGATATGTATATGCATGTGATGTTTAAATGGGATGCTTGATTGGAAAACTCAACTTGACCTAGCATGTAACTTTCGGCCAAGGCATGGAACATTAGGGTTGTGAAGGTTGATTACCCCATGATGTATGCTATGCTTAGTATGATACATGATGTATATATATGTGAAGCTTGTATGGGATGTTTGATGTCAAAAACCTAATCTATCCCTACCCTACAGCATTCAGCCAACCCTAGGTTTAGGGTTGGGAAGAGTTCAATTAACCCATGAAACATGCTACCACTTCCTATGATATGAATATGATTTATGTGACCAATCTTGTCATATATAAAGTATGTTTGAGTGGTTGAATTATGATGTATGTATGAGCATGTCTTATAGCCCATGGGGCACCCTTATGAATTGCATGTGATGTGTATGATAAAATGCTTGAAAGGATACTCCACTAAGAATGGGATCAAGAGCACCCCTTATGTTGTGTGGTGTGTCCCTAGGGGATCATGAGCACCCTTGAAGAGTGGTGTGTCCCTTGAGAGTGGATTTGGAGTACTCCTTAGCATATATGTAAAAGCATGATAAAGTATTTTACTTTGAAAGTTGTGTACCCGACTCGGAAGGGGGTCGTTAAACAAATCCGGGGTACATGTTAACTGAAGGTCATGGCTCCGGTAGGACGGAAGGGTCCTGCTCTAATGGGTTGGTGGCTCGCTACCCCAATTCATTAGGGAACGCGCTTGATGTGGTACACAACTGGGCCCCTATATGATGTTGAAGTATTTTTAAGTAATACCTTTATGGAATTGTTTTGAAAACATTTATTATATGTGAAGGGTATGCTTAAGATACTTTATACTACTTGCTTAGAAACTTTGATGTTAGTATGCTATGATAAACTCATGCTTATGATTCATTATGTGTATATGTTATATTATTCCGTATGGATTTTGCGAGTAGGACAGGATCCTTACTAAGCATTTGTGCTTACTAGTCTATGTGTTGTCTTATGCTGCAGATCAGAGTAAGGGACACTTAAACTAAAGGAAGAGGTAGGAGGGCTGAAGATGTGTGGGGTGGTGGCTCGGGAAAGAATGATTCTATATCTACTTTACTATGCTTATGTTAATGTTTTCTTGATAAAGAATTTTAGTGATTACACTTGGATAACTCTTTATTAAGATATTTCAAATGATGTCCTAGAATGCTTAGCACTGGTTATGTATTACTAAACTTGCTATGCACCTACCATGTTCTAATCATTAAAGCATGATATCTGATTGGCATGTACTGACTAGTATGCTTAGCACTTGTAAATATCACTTGATAGTTTTAAACAAGCATGCTCAGTACTTAGTCCTCGCACTATTGTTTTTATTTTATGTTATGAAAAAAAATATTTGTATGATTGATTGTACGTAACCCCGCCCCGAGAGTAGATCTAAGGGAGGGCGTTACAGGTTTGTAACGACCCGGCCCGTCTACCGGCCCATTTACCGGCCCATTTACCGGTCCTCACGACCGTCGTACCATCGTACCGTCGACCATCGACCGTGTTGTTACTCATACTAGGTCTTCCCACCCCTGGGTGTGGATTTTTGCCTTTCCAGGATTCGAACCCTAGACCCAGGCTTAAATCTAGTTCTTTATGAATCTTGAATACCAATTGAGCTATAGTATTCAAGATTCATAAAGAACTAGATTTAAGCCTGGGTCTAGGGTTCGAATCCTGGAAAGGCAAAAATCCACACCCAGGGGTGGGAAGACCTAGTATGAGTAACAACACGGTCGATGGTCGACGGTACGACGGTAAGACGGTCGTGAGGACCGGTAAATGGGCCAGTAAATGGGCCGGTAGACGGGCAGGGTCGTTACAATAAAAAGGCGCCTTTTTATAGTAACGACCCGACCCGTCTACCGGCCCATTTACCGGCCCATTTACCGGTCCTCACGACCGTCGTACCATCATACCGTCGTACCGTCGATCGTCGACCGTCGACCGTGCCGTTACTCATACTAGGTCTTCCCACCCCTGGGTGAGGATTTTTGCCTTCCCAGGATTCGAACCCTAGACCCAGGCTTAAATCTAGTTCTTTATGAATCCTGAATACCAATTGAGCTATCAATTGGTATTCAGGATTCATAAACAACTAGATTTAAGCCTAGGTCTAGGGTTCGAATCCTGGGAAGGCAAAAATCCACACCCAGGGGTGGGAAGACCTAGTATGAGTAACAGCACGGTCGATGGTCGACGGTACGACGGTCGTGAGGACCAGTAAATGGGCCGGTAGACGGGTCAGGTCGTTACAATAAAAAGGCGCCTTTTTATTGTAACGACCCGGCCCGTCTACTGGCCCATTTACCGGTCCTCACGACCGTCGTACCGTCGTACCGTCGACCATCGACCGTGCCGTTACTCATACTAGGTCTTCCCACCCCTGGGTGTGGATTTTTGCCTTCCCAGGATTCGAACCCTGGACCCAGGCTTAAATCTAGTTCTTTGTGAATCCTGAATACCAATTGAGCTATAGCACAATTGGTATTCAGGATTCACAAAGAACTAGATTTAAGCCTGGGTCTAGGGTTCGAATCCTGGGAAGGCAAAAATCCACACCCAGGGGTGGGAAGACCTAGTATGAGTAACGGCACGGTCGATGGTCGATGGTCGATGGTACGACGGTACGACGGTCGTGAGGACCGGTAAATGGGCCGGTAAATGGGTCGGTAGACGGGCCGGGTCGTTACACTCTGGCCAGAGCATGACATGTTCAGAGTATGAATCTCTTAGATAATGAGAGTAATTAGAATCCGTAGGACGAGAAAACGTTACTTGGGCTATGTGTGACGTAGTCAGCCTAGTGGGGACTGACACACATAGACCATGTCCTAAACCAAGTGGGTATAAGATGGTGAAGGGAATGGGGCACGATTCATTATAGCTGCTGAAGGGTTTCAGAATTGTTTCTGAGGTCAACCATTGATCTTTTGACTAATTGGGGATCATGATGTACTACTAGGTGTCACTCATGATCGTTCTATAATTGGTTAATTATAGACGGCCAACATAAATCGAAATCCTATTTAGTCATACGCACTACGAGTAATCCGAGGGATTTAAAACGAGTTGAAAATTGGATTTTCCAATCAAGAGAGATTAGGTTTGGTTGAGCCAAATGATAAGTCGAATCTGAATTTTTCAGAGACGCATCGGAAGCGTAAAATGGCTAAGTCTTTTGAAGACTTAATAGATGAATTAAATGAGTTTAATTCATTGGGGCGTGGCCTGGATAGGCCGGCCAAAGAGGGTCCCCACCATCTTTGCTTGGCCGGCCACAACAAAGGGAGGGAACCAAATTGTTTGGTTCAATTTATAAAATAAATCAAGTGTGGTTTGTTTTATAAAATTATGGATGATATAAATTTTTTATATAAACCAAGGTTTGGTTTATTTTTCATGGAAATTAAAATGAACCATGGATTGGTTTATTTTATTTTATAAAATCAATCATGGATTGATTTACCATGATAAAGAAATTTATATAAAGAAATTTATATAAAATTTATTTTTCATGGAAATTAAAAATTTTATAAAATCAATCATGGATTGATTTACCATGATAAATAAATTTATATAAAGAAATTTATTTTTCATGGAAATTAAAATGAACTATGGATTGGTTTATTTTATTTTTTAAAATCAATCATGGATTGATTTACCATGATAAAGAAATTTATATAAAGAAATTTATATGATAAATTTCTTATGAAAATTTATTCCATAAGAAAAAAGAGACTTGGTTGATTTTTATCATGAATTAAAATATGATTTTAACCATGATATAAAATCAAGACTTGGCATGATGGAATAAGTCATAGAAAATTTATATGATAAATTTCTTATGAAAATTTATTCCATAAGAAAAAAAGAGACTTGGCGGTTGAGAGGCCACTATATAAAGGACCCAAGGCAAGGCTTGGAATTCATTCGAAATAATCAAAGTATTCTTGCTTGGGCTCTCTCCCTCTCCTCCCTTCTTTCTCTTGGTCGGCCTCTCCCTTCTTCTCCCTTCTTCTTGCCGTGAGCACAAGGAGAAGCACCGAGTCGACGAAGTTCTTCCGTTGGGACGATCTTCCTCTCCGGCCATCATCACCTTGGGATTGGGCGCAAGTCATCTTCCTCCTCCTCGCCGGAATTGTGATTCCGGCCAACCTTGGTGGTGAGTTTTTCCGATGTGATTACTTCTCTCTTGGTTTTTGTCGCGTTCTCGGAGAATCTAGTAGTTCTCGAGAACACGAAACTCGTGGCTTTGCGAAGTCATCCCGAAGATACTCGGCGTTGATGCGAATAGAGGTGGAGCTTCCAAGGGACGCTTACGGTTGGATCTCGTCCCTTTCTTCTAGTTACGCGAGGTAACAAGTAAATTAGTTTACGTTTCTGTAAAATTTTAAATATATGATCATGTCTACACAACATAAGGTTGCATGCTTAGATGTGTGGTTAAATAATTTGAGAAATTATTTATGCTAAACCTTCCGCTGCACGTAATTAATTTTAAAATTACGAACCCGCATCCATGTCAACATGCACCCGGTCCCAACACAATCTCCCCCTTTTTGATGTTTGACAATACGTTTAAGTTAGGGAAACAAATAGTAATAAAGAATAGCAAAAACAATGCTAAATAAATGCATATGCAATGCATACATGGATCCTATCCCAAGGCATCCTACACCTAACTCTCCAAGTTAGGAATTTTCACCAAACCGGGCTTTTTAAAGCTTCTCCCAAGCTCCCCCTGCATTGGGCTTACAAAGGCTTTTTAAGAACCTCTCCAAGGTTCCCCTTACGTCAACAATGGAGCAATCATGCTCCCCCTTAATCTTAGCTCCCCCTAAACCTAGGGTTTCTAGCAAAGGTGTGTTTGGTTTCCCAACTTAAACCCAACACTTCTCCCCCTTTGCCTAACATCAAAAGAACCCAACAATATCCCAATCATTGGTTCTTTTAGTCCCTAATGACCATAAACAATGTGTACTAGCCCCCCACACACTTGTTTTGCATCATTTGGACACCAACACAGCTGCTGATACAAAAATCAGCCCTGACCAGTCGACTGCCAAAATGGCAGTCGACTGATACTCTGAAAGTCTGAAATTTCAACATTTCTGATGAAATTCAGAAATGCGCCAAAAATTCCACAAATTTCCAAAAATTCCCAAATTTTGTGGAGAGGTTTGTGGTACCCATATCTACTTGAGAAAAATACATTCCAAAATGTATCTATCATCATTCCCAAGTTTGACACAAAACCCAAAACTAGCCAAAAACTTCAATCAAACCTTGACCTAAAGTCCTAGTTTTGGTTTCCTCTTGATGTTTTTGCCCATGCCACCCCACAATGCATCCCTAGCATTGATTTACATGGTAATTACACATCAAAAACCAATTTTCATGCTATATAACCCCAAAGTCATTTTTCCATGCATGAAACCCAAAACACCGTGCCAAACCCCAAGAATTAAGACTCAAGTCCGTCTCCAATTCTTTTGGCACACTCCATGGTCCATCTAGACGTCTAGGAGCACCCCCTCCCAAGGTCCATTCACCATATATCCCAAAGACTCCTAGAGCTCCCCCTTGAGCTCTTAGCCCTAGCCACCTCCCTTGGTGACTCAACCACAACTAGGCCATACCAGTGTACCTCCGGTGACTCTTGGCCTACAAACTCAACCCTCTTAACCTTAGACACCTTGTCCTTGGTTAAGTCATTTCTTTTTCCTTTAAATGGCACCCCCTTGCCATTTTTTGACTCCCCCTTCTTGCCATGATCACATACTACCCTCGTATATTTCTTTCCATTGGCATGAGAGTTCTTAGATCGGTATCCCAACCTCGATCTATCATTGGTGCAGTTTAAACCACCCAACACAATATCTAGACCTTTAGATCCAACCTTGAATCTTTCTAAGGTCTTTTCCAATTTATCAAGCCTTGCCCTCAAGGCTTGATTTTCCCTTTCTAGACCTTTAACCTTAGAGTCCATAGGTCCACTTTGAACATCCTTAGACCTACCCTCCTTTCTAGGCACATTCCTTTCATTCTTGGGATTAGTGCCTTGATCCTTAGGTACAAAGGTCCTATATTTACCATAATGCATACTTTTCCTAGGGTTTTGATCTACCTTGTTATCCCTAGTCTTATCATTATATCTAAATCTAAAGTTGTGCACAAGTAGACAATTTTCATTAATCCTAGCATGCATGGACGAATGATTAATTCTATTTGTATCATGCATAGAGGAACTCAAAATAGAATTACATTTTAACCTAGGGTTAGGAATTACCTCCCTTACCCTTGAAGTTCCTCCTTGTTGTGGGCTTCTTCTTCTCTTCCGTTCTTCTTTCTCCCACCTCCTCAAATGTCCCAATTTCTTTAACTCCGCTTTTCTTGGACACTTGGTGTGGTAATGCCCAAGTTCTCCACATGTGAAACATCGAATTCTCTTCTTCTTCTCTTGGGCTTCTTCACTCCTACAACCCTTGTTAGAATTTAAATGAATTGACATAGGTTTAGATTTTAGCTCCTTTTTACCTTTCGGGCACTTGCCCTTATAGTGCCCCTTTTCGTTGCAACCAAAGCAAGTGATGTGCTCTTTCGATTTAGCTTTGGTGGAGGTAGAATCTTCTTCTTGCTCTTGTATGGATGAGGGTCTCTCCTCCCCCTCAATCCTTGAGTTGATGCTTCCTCCTCTTCTCTTGAGGTGGATACCCTCTCACTCTCTTCTTCCTTTTTCTCCTCTTCGAATGTCAAGCTCCTTTCCTCTTCTCTTGATGACGTAGATGATTCCTCACTTGATTGTTCATCCTTTGGGACTTCTTGGTCACTAGAAATTCTTTCTTCGACCTCTTCCACTTTTTGAATTGGTGTAGGGTTCTCATGATATTCTTTCACTTTATTCCATAATTCATATGCATTTTGGTATGCCCCTACACCACTCAAAATACTGTTAGGCAAAATATTAGACAATACACTAATTACCTTTTCGTTTGCCCTAGAATATGCTTGTTGCTCTTGAGTCCAATATTTAGGACGAAGCTTCTTTCCGTGCTTGCCCTTTGGAACTTCGAAGGGCTCATTTATCATCATCAAGCACTCCCACTCCATGCCAAACCATGTTTCCATTCTCGCCCTCCAAAAATCGAAGTCTTCATGATCGTAGGGCGGTGGAGTGTAGATGTCTTCCCCAAGTTTGTCTTCCATGGTTCTTCTTCCTCTAGCGTGTGCTCCCTCGGCGGTTAGTCCGATCAAGAGCAGTCCTTCGCTGTGATACCAATTGTTAGGATCATTCCGTACGCTAGAGGGGGGTGAATAGCGTTTCACCGAATTCTTGTTCCTACACGGTTAGTTTGCACAGCGGAAATAATAGTAAAACAATAATAAAATCACTAACCAATGCTAACACGGCGATTTGTGTTGGTATCCACCCCGGTCGGGTGACTAATCCAATAATCCGTCGGCGGATCAATCCCCGGATAACCTCCGGCTAGAACTCGTCGCTCCTTGTGGGTGGAGAAACCTCGCCACAACACAAAGGACACTTCCTGAGTATACAAGACTACTAACTTGCCCTATCCAAGCAAGTTTCGTCAAGAAACTCAGCCACCACGAAGTCCTCTTTAAATAGGACTCGGGGCTGATTTCTCGCTACCAGTCGACTGCCCCTAAAATTAGATATTATAAAATAAAAATACCTTTCTCACCCTTGACTTCCCCACAATTTCTGGCCTTCATGCTCCTTCGACGGTGAGTCCGATCAAAGCCACCTACTCTGATACCAATTGTGGGATCGGTGGTGTCGATAGGGGGTGTGGTGAATATCAACTTGTAAGCTTTTCATCGGAACTTCGTTGATCGTTCGCTTAATATCAAAGTTGTTAGTAGAAATAGAATAATAAAAGTAAAAACAAACACAACAAGAACACGCGAGATTTACTTGGTTTCCAACCCCCTAGGGTCAATACGTCCAAGGTCTAATTACGGGTAGTGCCCGTCCACTAGTGGCTCCATTCCGGATGTTTTCCGGAGGTAGAGAAACCCATTTTATAGTTTAAGTACAAGCTCAATAATAGTAATGAAATAAGTACAACTTATGAATAAATGCAAAACAAACAAAAGATGACGATCTCGACCAATCCGGAACCCCGAAGTATCGCCAACTTCCTCTTGGACCCTCCTTGGTCGTTGAGCTTCATCTCAGCACTTTTGCAAAGAATGAGTAAGTGGATGTGAAAGTTGATGTTCTGAACTTAGGATTCGACACCCCTTTTATACACTGCATTCGGGAGACCTAGAGCCCATTGAGGTGCCTCACAAGTTGTCAAATATGATCTGAACCAGTGTACTAATCGCAGGGATATAACCTGCATCCCACACGACTGGGAGCACTGAGGTGCCTGAGATGTTTTAGGCACCTAGGATGTTGGGCGCCGGGGATGGCTCAACCCCTTGAGGACGCCCTCCACATAGGGCGCTTGGGTTGATCCGGGCGCCTAGGAAGCCCTTTCCCAGGAACTTATTTTCTTGTTTGCTCTCCTATCATTCCTCCAATTCCAAGTTCCTGTAAGACAAACAAACACAAGACAAACAAATAATCCTAAGCCTTAATGATTGACAGACAAAGCTGACTGGTTCTGACTTTGGATTTCAAATGAAATCTAAGGTCGAACCAACGCCTACTATTCCCTTTCCCGGGGAATGCATCCTCACCTACTCCACTCTAGAGCAGTTACCCTTTGTCGACCGAGACCTCCAGTTGGGCTTTTGCTCGACCTCTGAGACTCCCGGATCTTGAGACGTCCGATCCTCGACCCGTCTATACTTCTGTCCTAGTCCTCGCTCGGCTAAGTCTTTTGCTCGATCCTTGACCAGGGCTTCGTGCCCAATTCCTAGAACCAAGACATCATTGCCCAACCCTTGGCCAGGACTTCGTGCCCAATCTGCGACCATGATTTCATGCCCAATTCCTCGAACTAGGATTTCGGTGCCTAACCCTTGGTCATGTCTTCATGCCCAACTTCACTCACCAGGACTTTGTCCACCTAGCTTCACATACTAGGATCCAGCTTCACTCACCATAATTTCGTCTACCTAGTTTCACTCACTAGGACCCAGCATCACTCACCAGGATTTCATACACCTAACTTCACTCACTAGGACCCAGCTGTTGGTGCGGAATCACCAGATTGAACCTGGTTTTGATAATGGCAAAGGGTTCAAAGTTAAGTTTATATTGTGATCTAATGGATCTACCAAGTGTGCAAGAAAGTCCTAGTTCACCTGGGCACGAAGTCTTAACCTGCAGAGTTGAGCAAGAAGACCTGGCCGAGAGTTGGGCATGAAGTCCTGGTCGTGGACTGGGCACCGAAGTCCTGATCTGGAAGATTGGCCAGGAGTCTTAGCCGAGTGAGGATTGCGAACAGAAGTAGAGCGGGGTCGAGGTACAGACGTCTCGAGATCCGGCAGTCTCGGAGACTGAGCGAAAGTCCAATCGGAGGAGCCGATTGGCAATAGTTAACTTCTCCTTAGAGGAGTAGGTGAGGACGCGTTCTCCGGAAGAGGGAACAGTAGGCGTCGGTTCGACCTAGGGTTTCATTTTGAAATCCAAAGTCAAAACCAAGATAGCTCTGGCTGTTATTCATACACTTAATATCTATGTTACACTGTTCTTGGACTAATCCTGGTTGCAGGAGTGAAAGGAAGTAACAGCTATATCCCAGTTGCTTGAATGTTTTCAGGCGCCTGACAGGTAACATGCGCATGTGTTGAGGCGTTTCTAGCGGGTGAGAGGCTGAGCTGGCAGGTTGCCACGTCAGCAACTCAGGCGCCCGTAAGCCATTAGGCGCCTCATGGGTCCCAGGTGCCCAAGACCAAAGGATCATATTTGGCCGAGTCTGCGAATAAGCACGCGCTCGATTCGCTATACATGGATGATGCCCAAGAAGCCTCAGGCGCCTGAGAACAGGCTATATAAGGGGCTTCACCCCTTTGCTTTCCACATCAACTCAGAATACTTTCAAAACAGTTTTCTTGCGACTCAAGCACTCCAGCGCTCTATAAATTTCTTCCGTGCTCGATTTTCCCGCACCACCAACGATAATGATCGATGACACACTACTCGAGACGCTCCACAATCATTTAGTGTCGTCGGTATACTTTAAATTTCACTGTTTAATTCTGTACTCGAATTATATACTTGTAAATCTTATTCGAATTATAGAATTGCCCAACGAAAATGGTCAAGGAATGTGGGCCTTGGAGTATGAGCCGTTAAAGACTCCGAACAATGTAAAAAGAAACTTGTTAGCATTGTTTCTTTATTATTCCGCTGAGTTTTTTGCTTTTCCAAAAAAATTTTAGTAATCGCTATTCCCCCCCCCCCTCTATCGATTACAACGATCCCACAAGTGGTATCAGAGCGGGTTGCTTAACTTTGGTGAAACCGCCAACTGAGCAAATTTTTCAGAATTTTTTTCTTTTGTTCATTTTTTTTCTTCGTAAAAATTTTCTCGTTCTTCCAGGTTGGTGCAACACCAATCGAATATGTTTTTCGTATTCTTTTTATACCGCACAACTAATCCCAGATAAAGTCTTGGAACAAGTTTAATTTTTGTTGTTGTATCTTTAGGAATATTAAATGGTCATGCAAGAAGGCTACAACACCTCACTGTTGGTGCCGGAAACACCAAGATTGATCCTGGGTTTTGATAATGGCAAAGGGTTCATAAGTTAAGATTATATTATGATCTAATGAACAAGTTTAAGTGCGTAGGAAGTCCTATGTAAGCTAGGCACGAAGTCCTGATTCGTAGAATTGGGCAATAAGTCTTGGCCGAGGGCTGGGCACCTAAGACCTGACCGAGGGTTGGGCAAATAAGTCTTGGTTGTGGACTGGGCACAAAGTCCTAGTTCTTGGAATTGGGCAATAAGTCCTAGCCGAGGGCTGGGCACCGAAGACCTGACCGAGGGTTGGGCAATAAGTCCTGGTCGTGGACTGGGCACGAAGTCCTGATCCGGAAGATCGGGCAAAAGTCCAACCGGAGGAGCAGGTTGGCAAAAGGTAAATTCTCCTGAGAAGAGTAGGCGAAGGCGCGTTCCCCGAAGAGGGAACATTAGGCGTCATTCGACCTAGGGTTCCATTTGGGATGCCCAAAGTCAGAACCAAGACAACGCAGATTATTAATTGAACCTAACTTATCTATTACTTGTGCTTTGGAACTAACCCTGGTTGCAGGAATGAAGGTTGAAGTTCTCTGTATCCCAGGCCCCCGAATGGAGTCAGGCACCCGAGAAAACAGGGGCTTGTATGGATACAGGCGCCCAGAAGGGTGCTTTCCAAGCAGTTTGTGAAGCTAGCCTCCACGTCAGCAAAGGTGGCGCCCGTGAGCATACAGGCGCCCCAGTCGTCCCAAGTGCCCTAGCTGAAGGGATAAGATCTGGCCAAGTCTGCGGATGAGGATTCGTGCAAAATGGAACACGTGTCAGGCGCCCCATTCAACATAGGTGCCCCAGACGATTGTATATAAAGGGGTTCACCCCCTTGCTTCCAGACAACACTTCTTTCAATGCAATACTCAAGCGCTCTGCTCTAACATCTCCGTGCTCAAGCTTGAAGCACCAACGACGACCCACTGCTCCGATCTTCGAGTCATTTTCCGATCGTCGGTATTTTTAATTAATTGCTTACTTTTCAATTCTGTATTCATGCATAAATTTTGTAACTCTTTTTCGAAATATAGAATTGCCCAACGTAAATGGTCAAGGACCATGGGCCTTGGAGTAGGAGTCGTTCTAGACTCTAAACCAAGTAAAACCAAGTGTGTTAGCATTGTGTTATATTTTCCGCTACGTAAAATTCTTTTTATCCAAAAAAGTTTTATCGATATTCACCCCCCTCTATCGATTCTAAATGATCCCACAAGTGGTATCAGAGCGGGTGGCTCAAATCTGGTGCAACCTCCGATTGAGCAATTTTTCGGATTTCGCTTTTAAAAATATTTTTTTTGTACGTGATTTTATTTGTTAATGGAGGATGGTGAAACACCACTCAATTTTATGATTATTATTTTTTGTTACTGCACTACTAATCCAAGACGTAGTCTTGGGATAATGTGTTTTTTGACAGATAAAGCTTGATGGACATGCAAGAAGGCTACAATACCGCCAGACCACCACTCTTCTCAGGAGAAGACTTCTCCTATTGGAAGAGTAGGATGGAGTGTTGGATCGGAGAAAATCGATAGAGGGGGGGGTGGGTGAATATCGATATTAAATTTTTTGAAAAAGTAGAGCGATTACACAGCGGAAAAGAATAAAACAATCGCTAACACAAGTTGGTTTTATTTGGTTCGGAGTCGTGGTCGGCTCCTACTCCAACGCCCACGGTCCTTGACCATTTACGTTGGGCAATTCAATATTCATTAAAAATTTTTTACAGGTTGAGTACAGATATAGAACTGAAATTTAAAGTACAACACTTTTCGTAATTAAAAATTACCGACGCCCGAGGTGGATGGAAATTTGGAGTAGAGGGTTGTAGTCGGCGATGGAATCGCGAAGTCAGAGCTTGTCGGAGCACAGTGCTTGAACGAAAGTGTTTGGAGCGATGTGAGCGAGATTGTTTGAAGCCTTAGGGATGAACCCCTACTTATAGCAGCCATAGGGGCACCTGTATTGATGGGGGCGCCTGACCCGTGGCCTCTCCTGCGAGAACTCCAATCCGCAGGCTCGGTTAGCGCTTATCCCCTTCACTGAGGCGCTTGGGCTGATGGGGGCGCCTGTGTTAACACAGGCGCAAGAGCTAACTTGGTCCAGAGGCTTCGTGGTAGTTTGCTTCGATGGTCTTGTTTTTGCCTTGAACTGGGGCGCCCGTATCCATACGGGCGCCTAACCAAGTGAGGCGCCTCACTCCATTGAGGCGCATGAGCTGTATAAACCCGTTCCTTCATTCCCTACAACCAAGGTTAGTTCCAAAACACAAGAAGCAAGTATGTTAGCCATTATTTATAGCCTAAGCTGTCTTGGTTCTGACTTTGGGTCTCCCAAATGGAACCCTAGGTCGAACCGACGCCTAAGTTTCTCTCCTTCGGGGAACACGTCCTCACCTACACCTCTCGGGAGAATTTACCTCTTTGCCAACCGGCTCCTCCGGTTGGACTTTTGCTCAGCTTCACTCACTAGGTCTTCGGTGCCCAGTCCCCGACCAGGTCTTAGTGCCCAACTTCCGGTCAGGTGTTTGTGCCCAGTCCGCGACAAGGACTGTTGAGGCAATATGTGGTCTGGAGTGACCACGTGTTTTGATGTTTGGGCAAAGGGTTTAAGTTATGTTTACCCTTGTGTTCTTATATGTGTATGTTGAGTGTGCAAGTTGTACAGGTTACACATATGGACTTGACTGGATGCCTCGGTACGGTGAAGGGTGGTATGGAGACATGCTGGAGGCTTGTGTGCACCCGAGGGACCTTGGAGAGCAGGGACGATGAGCTGATGGGTGCGGACTTCGAGGCATGCGTGAATGATGGAATGGAGGCAAGCTGGAGTCTTGCGTGCATCCGAGGGACGGGAGCCAAAGATGAAGAGGGCGCGAAGGTAACAATCGAGGTTGCGGAGGAGGAGTCAGTCGAGTCGTGAGGGTACAAGTACTGTGTGATTGTACTCGAGAAAATCCTAGGGTTTGAGTGCGGAGTAGAATGTACTCAGGAAGGGTAACCTTAGGTGGGTGAGTAGACCAGTCGACTGGCCTGGGGGCAGTCGACTGATGGAACTCACAGAAAGGTCTCAGCCCTGGGACCAGTCGACTGCCCTGGTGGCAGTCGACTGGTAGGTGGCTGGTGAGTTGGCTGAGAATTCGAACGTTGGGGTGCAATTGTCGAATTTCAGTGGCACCAGTCGAGGGGGCAGTCGACTGGCAGTGAGGGTTTCAGCCCGGATCCTATTTAAAGAGGACTTCGCGGTGGCTGAGATTCTTGACGAATCTTGTCTTGGTTAAAGGCAAGATAGTAGTCTTTGTGCTCAGTGCTTCGTTTGAGTTTGTGGCGAGGTTTCTCCATCCACAAGTAGCGACGAGGGCTACCCGGAGGTTATCCGGGGTTTGATCCACCGATGGATTCTTGGATTAGTCACCCGTCCGGGGTGGATACCAAGTAAATCTTCTGTGTTAGCATTGGTTAGTATTGTTTATATTGTTTTTTATTATTTCCACTGTGCAAACTAACCGTGTAGGAAGAAAGGCGTTCGAGAAACGCTATTCACCCCCTCTAGCGGACATATTCGATCCAACAAGGACTTCTTGCCCAACTTCCGGTCAGGTCTTCGGTGCCCAGCCATTTGCCAGGACTTCTTGCCCAGTCCTTGACTAGGACTTCATGCCCAGCTCTTTGCCAGGACTTCTTGCCTAGTGTACCTAGGACTTTCCTGCACACTTAGTAAGCTTGTTAGATCACAACAACACCTTAACTTCTGAACCCTTTGCCATTATCAAAACACAGGTTTGACTTTGGTTCTTTCGGCACCAACAATCTCCCCCTTTTTGATTTATGACAACACGGTTCAAAAAGTTAAGTTTAAAAAGATAACAAGCAAAAGAATTCGTAAGACAAAGAATTCAGTTTTCTCCCCCTGAAACGAATATTCTCCCCCTAAGTTTTTCAAAAATATGTGGGTTTTTGTAACCCTTCTCATTGCTTTAGATTTTGACTAAATGCTGAAGTATTTATGCATAGATAAAAGGTTAAAAAAACCTTCAATGCTTTCTATACTTAGAAAATTTTCGAAAAGGTTTTTCACACTTAGAAAATTTCCAAAAAGTTTTTTTTTCACACTTAGAAAATTTCCAAAAAGTTTTTTTTTCTCACTTAGAAAATTTTCAAATAGTTTTTGCACACTTAGAAAATTTTCTTGAAAATACTTCATGCAACAAAACCACTTAGAGAAACAGATTTTCACTTAGAGCCATTTAAGTGCTTTAGAAAATACTTAGTTTTGGAATGCTTAGATTTGAAAAACATTTTTTTTCACTTTAGTTATTTACTTTACTTTTTGAAAAAGATATAAAAAATTTTGAAAAAAATTTAAATTTCTCTTTTCCTTTCTCTCCCCCTTTGCCATATATCGAAAAATTAAATTGATATTAATTACATCAGGAATAAAATTAGAGCTAGAGTTAGAAAAAAATGAAGTTCTGTATTGAACGAACTCTAATAACTTTAAGCATAAACTGGACCAAAACAAATTAAACCGTTCTTGTTCGAGTCCAGTCTAACCCAGTTAGCTATTTACTAACTGTCATAAACATTAGCTTTCTCATGGGTTAGTCAAGTTAAGTGATCTGATCATGTTAGATTTTCTAAGCTTGACACTTAACCTGATTACTGTTCAACTTGTATTTATTGCCCCAATTACTGCAAATGCATTGACTTAAAGCATCTTGAATCAAGGCATAGACCTAAGCATCTCAACCCATTCTAGGTTATCAATCAAAAGTACCCTAAGGTGCTTGTGAGATGATGGCTTCTAGATCTATAGGTGAATGCAGTTCTAGGGTTAGGGCCTAAGCTAAGTCCATTTGCAAAAAAAGCCCTAGTTTTGAAGGGGATATGTTTTTGAAAAAAACTTAGTCGGAAAATCATTTTAAATTTCAAGAACTTGATAAACAAAATGATTTTTCAAGGAAGATAAAAAAAATAAGAATTAAAACAATTTTTGGAAAAATATAACAGTCCTACTGTACTAAGCATAACCCTAACATTTAGTTATGAAGTGAATAACTGAGCAGTTAAAAAAAATCAATAGATAAGTAAATAATCAGCAGATAAGATAGCAAAGTCAACTAGTCAACACATGGACCAGTAAAGTCAAACACATGTCAACCCTACAGGGTAGGGCAAGTCAAATAGTATAGGTACAATCAGCTAGCTAGAGAATCACTCTGATCAATGAGGAGGGGACAGGGGGGTCGAATGGGCTAGGCTGCCAAGAACGAAACATGGACATCGTTTCATTGTATCGAGCCTCATTTGTCTCTCGATCGGCTCGGAGGGCATCCAGTACTCAGTGTAATGGGCCTCGTTTGCCTAGTGTTCGGCTTGAAGTGTGTCTATGTACTCAGTGTGGTAGCCCTGGTTTACATTGTGCTCATTCTATAGGGCGTCCATAATCTCAGCGTGACGGGCCTCCATCTCCTCTCCGAGGTTGTGCATCTCCGTCTGTAATAGTGCTAGGCGCTGATCGGTGGTCAGTGGAGGAGGCTCCTGTATGTGCTCGTTGATCTCGTCTGCGAGATCGGCTACGTCAACTTCTACTGTAACGCCCGCTTTTTTTTTCTTTCTATTAAGCGGCGTTACGTTAACATACTTAGGGCATGTAGACATCATAAGGCGGCGGAATAAGACTTTTAGACTTATACATACATGCCCTACTACCAATCTTATCATAATGACATGGAAACTCGGCATATTGCCTTCATACTTAAACATCATATCATGTCATACTTAACATCGCATCATAGAGTTCCATAAGTCATTATTCAAGCATTCAAGCATATAAGTAACCAAAGTTAAGTTCTAGCATAAATGATAAACATATGATTTCCTGGGCCAAGTCACTACCACACACATGCGTTCTTGCCCTCCTGCTGCTTCCTCATTGTCCCCTTGAATGATCTGCGGTATAAGGAAATAAGACTATAAGCACGCAGGCTTAGTAAGACTCTTTCCTACTCACAAAACCATTCGTCATTTCATAATGAGCACATGAAACATTAACATACATGGTGCTCTACTTAGATCATAACAACTTGAATCACTTATCATATACTTGACATGGCATGAACATAACATAAATGAACATTCCTATCATGGCATGAGACATGGCGTAAACGTAAACATAGTAAACATTCTAAGCATGGCATGTTACATGGCATAAACATAAACATAATAAACATCCCTAGCATGGCATAATACATGGTATATACATAACATAATAAACATCCCTAGCATGGCATAATACATGGTATATACATAACATAATAAACATTCCTAGCATGGCATAATACATGGTATAAACATGTCTATAAGGTGTAAACCAACCTGTATGGCATAAACATAGGCATACTTCCTATCATAGCATATGAGCATCCTCTTAACATAATCATGACATAGATCATTTACTCTCATGCATATTTCTTAACATGAAGCGTAAGCATAAAAATCTTATCAGCATAGCATAATGCATAACATGAATGAATGCATGAGTGAAATGCATATACATAAGGATGCTTAACTTTTAAAACATACTTTTAAATGTTTAAACATAATCATCATATCATTGGGGTCCCCGGCTTGTACCACATACATACATCATAGCGCGCATCCCTAGCAAGTCCGAGATAGCGAGCCCCGACCTACTAGGGTAAGGACAGCATAGTCGGTAGTCCCCAAACCGAGGCGTTCTTAAGGAGGCCATCCCTGTTGCACAGCTCCGGTAGTGCCAGAACCGTGGACAGCATAGTCGGTAGTCCAGAACCGGGGCGTTCTTAAGGTGCCCATCCCTTGGACCCATACTTCGGTCCGGTACAAGCCCATTCATAAAGTAAAATACTTTTCATGTTTCATCATTCATAAGACATTCATAGCATAACCATGTTACATAAGCATGACTTAACACATGCTTGTCCTTTCATTGTTCATACTTATTGCATAGCATCATGATGCCTGGAAGGCATGAGCATTATCTTCATTCATAAACATGGTATGCATCTTCTTTCATAAACATGGCATGCATCATTCTTAACATAACATAAACATAACATACTTATCATGGCATCGTTCTCATCGTGAACATAAACATAACATACTTATCATGGCATCGTTCTTATCATGAACATAAACATAACATACTTATCATGGCATCATTCTCATCATGAACATAAACATAACATACTTATCATGGCATCGTTCTTATCATGAACATAAACATAGCATACTTATCATGACATCATTCATATCATGAACATACCCAATAACATAGCATGGTTCTTAACATAACATGAGCATATAACATAGCATGGTTCTCTACATAACCTAAGCCTACATAGGTAGGACTTCCATAAACATGCTACCTACTATCCAAGTGCATGGCATAAAACATAAGACATTCATAATAAACCCTATTAAGCATGGCATCCAAATCATAACATACAACATAAAACATGGTGCTTAAAGTTAGGGTTATAGGTAACATGAGTTCTACCACATGCTTGGACCTATATATATATATATATATATACTTCATGATAAGCATAAACCATCATTCTTTGAACCTTAACTCCACCCCAAACCCTAGATACATGGCTTGGCCGAATCCTATAGGGAGGAGTTCCATCAATTCCATAAACATGTAAGATAGAATAAGGTAAAGGAACAACCATACATTACCTATAAGACCATAGGGAGCCATTAGGGCTCATGATTAGGGTTAACCCTAACCTTTTGGCCCCCTTCCTAGGGCTGGCCAAAACCTAATAAGACATGGGTGCATGGAAAAATTCCATTAACATCCCCTATCAACCATTAAACATTCACCATTCCATACCATAGGGTCATTAGGGCCCTTACTTGAGGTAAGCCCCTAACCCTTGGCCCTAGGCCCTTCTTGACCGAACCCCATAAGGTCACAAAACCTTGTAAAAATTTCACATAAATCCCTTCCACCTCCCTTTGTACCATAAGGGTACACAAGATACATGAGTGAAGGGTTAAATCCAACTCTAGCCATGAAAATCCCTATAATGGTACCCAACCCTAAGGGGTCTTAGGGTACTCCAAAAATTCCCATAAATTATATTTATTCTCTAAACATCATGAGAACACCTTAGAAAGCATAATCAAGATTTTTAACATGATCATGGACCCCAAAACCTTGGTGGCCGAAAGTCATAAGGGTCTAAACATGATTTTTCTCAACATCAAAACCCAACACCAAACCTTATATTATGCTAAAAATCATGAAAATCATAAGTAACTATTATACCACAGGTGAGGGAGTCTTACCTTGGTTGATCTTGATTTTTAGACCTTAAAAGAGAAGAAAATTGCAAATCCTTTGGACACTTGAACCCCTTTGCCCTTGTAGCCTTGGAAAACCTTTAGATCTTGGTGATGAGACCTTCTTGTGGAGTTTTCCCAAGGGAGAACCTCTCCTTGAGGTTTCGGCTAGGATGAGGGGAGGAGGATGAAGAAAATGCAATTGATGGAAGGAAGAAGAAACTCCCAAACCCCCCTCTTTATAATTCATCAAGGAGGCAAATGAAGAGTCTCTTCATGACCCTTCATCTTCTTCGAAGCCTTAACTTATATCCACTTCATTTCCTCATAGAAATCTCTTGCTAGGTGAGTTGGTTAAAGAATACATGGTTGTACAAGAGGTCCAAGGTTCAAATCCTTGGTCCATGTACTAATTTTTCTATTTTATTTTTTATTTATTTTCTATAAATTTCTAAAATCCCTTAAAAATTCCCCCATAATTATGTAAATATTTCTCCTTAAAACCCCTTTATATTTATGCTAATTTTTACCTAAAATCCACCAATAATTATGGTACTAAAAAGCCCATATAAGGCCCATTAGGACCCTTTTCCCCAATTTAAATGAGAAAACATAGATTTTCTAGGCCAAAGTTCGCATTATGGTACTAACATATAAGGCCCATTAGTGCCCTTTTTCCCCAATTTAAATGAGAAAATATGGATTTTCTAGGCCAAAGTTCGCATTAATATTTCTAGGTCCCTCGGAAAATTATCTAGACATGCTTAATATTTTAAGAAAATATTAAGAGAATTTTCCGGGTCGTTACAATCCCCCATACCTCGTGAAAGTTCATCCTCGAACTTAGAATAGCTCCGGGTACTTGCGCCTCATCTCGTCCTCGCGTTCCCAGGTAGCTTCTTCGAACCGTTGACTTTGCCATAGGACCTTGACTAAGGGTACCTCCTTACTCCTCAGCTTCTTGACTTCCCTATCCAAAATTTGGATGGGTCTGCTCTCATAACTTAGGTCCTCCTGCACTTGTACTGTCTGTGGCTCGATCACTTGGTCCATATTTGGGATACACTTTTTAAGCAGGGACACATGGAATACGTTATGGATAGCTGACATCTCTGGAGGCAGCTCTAACTCATATGCCACTTTACCGACTCTTTTCAGAATCAGGTACGGCCTCACATAGCGCGAACTTAGTTTTCCTTTCTTCCCAAATCTTGTCACCCCCTTCATAGGAGCCACTTTGAGAAATACCCAATCTCCAACATTAAATTCCAGTGGTCTACGCCGGACATCGGCATAACTCTTCTGCCGGCTCTGAGCCGTTTCTATCCGTTGTCGAATATTCTGTATAGCTCGGGTGGCGCTGTCGATAACATCCGTTGTGAGCCCCATTTCCTTCTTTTCACCACCCTCGTACCAACAGATCGGAGACCTACATCTCCTCCCATACAAGGCTTCATAAGGTACCATTCCAATAGTAGCTTAGTAGCTATTGTTGTAAGCAAATTACGCCAAGCATAGATATCGACACCAACTTCCCTTGAAATCCAGGGCACAAGCTCTCAACATATCTTCTAATATTTGATTCACCCGTTCCATTTGCCCGTCAGTCTGAGGGTGAAAGGCGGTGCTAAATCGCAATTTAGTACCGAGGGACTTCTGAACACATTCCCAAAAATGCGAAGTAAAGCGACCATCCCTATCTGAGATGATGGTCTTGGGAACTCCATGAAGCCTAATTACTTCCTTAACATATAATTAAGCCAGTTGCTCAATCGAATAAGTCATCATGATCGCCAAGAAGTGAGCAGACTTTGTCAGCCTGTCCACAATTACCCATATTGCATCATATCCATTCGTAGTCCTGGGAAGCCCCGAAATAAAATCTATAGAGATGTCTTCCCATTTCCACTCCGGAATCGCGAGTGGCTGCAGAACTCCTCCGGGTCGCTGGTGTTCTGCCTTTACTTGCTGGCAAGTCATGCAAGTACTAACATGCTAACATGCTGAGCCACATCCCTCTTCACACATGACCACCAGAACCTCTCCTTCAGATCCTGATACATCTTGGTGGAACCTGGATGCATCGAATAAGGGGTTTCGTGAGCTTCCGTCAGTATTTTCCTTCGAAGCTCCGGATCATTAGGGATACATAGACGATCCCTAAGGTATAGTACCTCCCCTTCGGCGATACGAAAAACATCATCCTTTCCGTCGAGGGTCTCCTGTTTTATTTTCTGGAGACTCAAATCACCATTTTGTTTTTCCAATATGTCCTCACATAGAGCAGGTGATATTGTCATGGTGGAAAGTCATCCGGAGATGACTTCTACCCCAAAATTCATAATTTCCTTTTCAAGTGGTCGAGATAATTTAGATATGGACATCAAGGTGGCACTTGACTTCCGGCTGAGTGCATCGGCCACTTTGTTCGCCTTCCCTGGATGATAGAAGATCTCGCAGTCATAGTCCTTTACCAACTCAAGCCATCGGCGTTGTCTCATATTCAGGTCCTTCTGAGTGAAGAAATATCGCAGACTCTGGTGGTCTGTATAAATTCGACACTGCGCTCCGTACAGATAATGCCTCCATATCTTAAGAGCGAAGACCACCGCGGCCAGTTCCAGATCATGAGTGGGGTAATTCTGTTCATATTCCTTGAGTTGTCTAGAGGCATAGGCAATAACTTTTCCATTCTGCATAAGTACAGCTCCAAGTCCTAGTTTGGAGGCATCGCTATACATATCAAAGCTCTGTTTACATTCTGGAAGGGTAAGGATTGGTGCACTGGTGAGTCTCCTTTTTAGTTCCAAGAAACTCTTTTCACAGTCTTTCGTCCATTCGTACTTCTTATCCTTTCGGGTGAGAGCCGTTAAAGGGGCTGCGATCCTCGAGAAATCCTCCACAAATTTTCTATAATAGCCTGCCAACCCCAGAAAACTTCTGATCTCGCTGGCGTTCTTCGGCCGACTCCAGTTATTCACAGCTTCAACCTTCATTGGATCTACCATAACTCCGTCTTTAGAAATATTATGGCCCAAAAATTCCACTTGGTCGAGCCAGAACTCACATTTGGAAAATTTCGCGTATAGTTGCTTTTCCCGAAGAATCTCTAATACTATCTTCAGGTGCTCAGTGTGCTCTTCTGGGGTCCTCGAATAAATAAGAATATCGTCGATGAAGACGATCACAAATTTGTCAAGGAACAACGAGAACACCCGATTTATAAGGTCCATAAACATAGCAGGGGCATTCGTCATGCCGAAAGGCATAACAACAAACTCAAAGTGCCCGTACCTTGTTCGGAAAGCCGTCTTTGGAATATCCTCCTGTTTGACTCTAACTTGATGATAACCAGACCTCAAATCAATCTTTGAGAAAATAGTGGCTCCCTTTAACTGGTCAAACAGGTCATCTATCCTCGGAAGAGGATACCTGTTCTTGATCGTTACGTTATTCAGCGCTCGGTAATCTATGCACATTCGCATAGATCCATCCTTCTTCTTCACAAACAGTACCGGAGCTCCCCACGGGGAATGACTAGGGCGAATAAATCCCTTATCTAGCAACTCCTGTAGCTGTTCCTGAAGCTCCTTTAATTCAACCGGTGCCATACGGTAAGGTGCCTTGGAGATCGGGTTGGTACCAGGAACCAATTCGATCTCAAATTCCACCTCTCGATCAGGAGCTAATCCTAGTAATTCATCTGGAAAAACCTCTGGGTAATCGCATACCACCCGGACATCTTCCAGCTTCTGGTCCTTCACCTGACTGGCATCAACCACATATGCTAGAAATCCAGTACATTCTTTGTCTAACATTTTCTGAGCTTGGAGAGTTGATAAATATTTCCTGGTCCTCTTCCTTGACTCTCCGATGAATTCGAACCTAGAACCTGCCTCAGGTCGAAAGACCACCTTTCGCTTACGGCACTCAATAGAAGCACCGTATTTATCTAGGAAATCCATTCCCATTATAACATCATAATCTTGCATGTCGAGTACTATCAGATCGCAGTGAAGTTCCCTTTCCGCGATTCTGACTGGCACCGCATGCAGTACATGAGTGGATGTCATTATTTCTCCGGAAGGTAGGGTCGTTAAGAACCTGCAGTCTAACACTTGCGGAAGTGTAACACCCCAAATTTGTCAATGTAAAATCATGACAATGTATGAAAATGGTTATAATGAAATGATATAAATTTCATGCAATCACATGCTATGAAATGTCATGAATACATGAAATATTATATTCATGAAATATTATTATCATGAAATATTATATTCATGAAATATTATTATCATGAAATATTATCATGAAATAGTATATGCATGAAATATTATTATCATGAAATATTATCATGAAATATTATATTCATGAAATATTATTATCATGAAATATTATCATGAAATATTAGATTCATGAAATATTATTAATATTATGAAATTTCATGATGAGCTTGGCTTAATGGGCTTTGATATGGGTTAGTGCAAATTGTGATAAAAAGAAGAGCTAGAAAGGAGGAAGCAAGGATTGAACCTTGAACCTCCTAGTTGCACTCACCATGTCATAACCAATGAACCAAGCAATATTTCATGTAGAAGGAGTAGGGAACATGCTTGTTAAAAGCTAGGGAAGTGAAGAGACATGTCTTTTCATGAGAAAAGTATAAATAAGGGAAGTTGGAATAACTTCCTCTTCTTCTCTTCTTCTTCTTCCTTTTCTCTTCTCCACCGAAACCTCCTTCATCCTCTTCCCTTTTTCCATTTTCGAAAACATCATCCTAGGGTTCTAACCCTAGGGTAATTGCAAGAGGGAGAGTCCAAGTGCCATTGCTCTCTACCAAGACCAAGGAACCTAGAGGAAAATTTGGAAGAAAAGGGATTGTCACGTACCCTTCAAGTGTAGGGTACCCTACGGTTTAAGAGAAGGCGAAATTCCAGCGCTAGGATGTAAGTGTCCTCTCGCCTGTGGCATAATTGCTATTGAATGTTTGCTTGTTTGATTCTTTGAAAAAAATCACAAGAACTTCCTTAAGGAAGTTTCGGCCACCACCAAGACAAAGGACTTGGTTGCTTCTTGATGCATGAGGATACCCCTAGGAACTTAGGGTATGGATGTGTATTGTTTTCCAAATTTTTGAGAAGACAAAATTAGGGTTTGGTACCCTATATAAGTTTCGGCCAAGGGAGAAGAGTTAGGGCTTTTGTGTGGCTTGCTATCCTATTATGTTCCCATGATTAGCATTGTAGATAAAATGTTGTGTAAATGTTTGTGTGAAGATTTGGATGTCAAAAACCCTAAAAAACTCTCCCCTTACCATTCGGCCATCCCTTGTAATTTAGGGTTAGAGGAAGTTAACCCCACTTTGAGGTATAAATCAAGTTTCAATTGTTAACATGAAATGTACTTGAGGTGTTTGTAGAAATGTTTGAATGAATGCTTGATTTGAAAACCAAACCCCTCACTTGCAACTTTCGGCCCCAACATGGAACCCTAGCTTAGGGAAGGTCAATTACCTCTAATGTAGGCCATGTTAATAGAATGCATGATAGGGATATATATGTGATGAATGTATGCTTTAATTGGATGAAAAAAAAGGAAATTCCCTTACTTGTAACTTTCGGCCAACCCTAGTCCTAGAGTTGGGAAGCATTTAATGAGATCATGAAGCATGCTACTACATATGTGATGTGTGTATAATTTATGTGACCTATCTTGTTAGGTATAAAAGCATGCCTTATAGCCCATGGGGCACCTTGATGATATGAACATGATGTGTTTGATAATATGCTTGAAAAAGGATACTCTATTGAAATTGGGATCAAGAGCACCCGAATGTGTGGTGTGTCCCTAGGGGATCAAGAGCACCCTTGATGAGTGGTGTGTCCCTTTAAGATGAGATTAAGAGTACCTTTAGGCATATACATATATGAGTAATTGCATGATAAATTACTTTACTTTGAAAGTTGTGTACCCGACTCGGAAGGGGGTCGTTAAACAAATCCAATGTGCATGTTAACTGAAGGTCATGGCATTGGTAGGACGGAAGGGTCCTGCTCTAATTAGATTGGTGGCTCGCTACCCCAATTTATTAGGGAACGCGCTTGATGTGGTACTACAACTGGGCCCTAGATGATGATATGATATTTTTAAGTACTTACCTTTATGGAACTTTTTGAAAAACATATGTGATAATCTTGTTCTGTAAGTACTTAGAGATATTTGATGTGATGCTTATGATGCTTTGATGAGATGCTTATGATGCTTATAATCTTGTTCTATCTTGATTACTGAGTACATGATATGATGTATCGATATGGTTTTGCGAGTAGGCCCGGATTCTTACTAAACATGTTTTGCTTACTAGTTCATGTTGTTTTTCTTATGCTGCAGATAGCGGTAAGAAATACTTGAACTAAAGGAAGAGGCAGAGGGAAGGCTAGAGGATGTGTGTGGTGATGGCTCGGGAAAGAACGAAAGATTCTATCTACCTTGTTTCTGTCTAGAATCTAAACTGCTTCCAATGAAAGATTGAAATTGTATTGCTATACTCTGAATGTGTGATGATCATGACTACTCTACTGTGATTAAGTTAGGGATATGGAACCTATGTCATGCTAGATAACACTATCATTAATGTCTAAACTTTGTAGTATGCATGCTAAGTAAAATGCTAGATAATTACTATTTTCTGTTTCTTATGAATGCTAATTTCTTATGAATGCTTCTTTTGCATGTATCTAAGACTAGATAACTCTTGCTATATTCTTACTTGAGATTCCATGCTATAGTGTGTTAAATGATCTTCCTATTAGGTTGTAAATGCATGTAGATATAAAAGAAATGAAAAAAAACCTTGCTTGGTAAATTAGTCTTCAATAAGCATGTTTACTACATTTCTTCTATTGTTGCTATTTTGTTTGGATATACATGCTTAAGATGATAAATGATTTGAATATATGGACCCGTAACCCCGCCTTAAGGGTAGATATAAGGACGGGTGTTACAAGTTGGTATCAGAGCAGGTTTCCCCTCCACCACACACACATCAAGCTTCCTCCTGCCGCTTCCAAGTAAGAAATTCTAAACTCGCTTTAGTTATTTCATGTACAGTATAACTATAGAGATGAATTATGCTTGCATAATATGGAGATGATTAATACTTGCATAACAAGTGAAGGTAGAATTAAGGCTTACGTAGTCATTTACTGTCTATATGATAGATATGGCTAGAAGGCGTAGTACTAGGGGTAACGAGACAGCACCCCCACCTGACCTGATGCAGGTGATCACTGAGCTGCAGCGCCAGGTCACTGAGCAGCAGCAGATGATAAACACTCTGATGACCCAGCAGACTAATACTGCCACCCCTGCGGGAAGTCAGGACGCCATAACCACTGAACCTCCGGTTGCACAGGCGCCCTCGGACACTATGGCCAGAGCAGTCCGACAAGAGGCCTATTTGATACAGTGGCAACGACTGAAGCCGGATAAGTTCTCCGGCACCTGCGAGCCGTGGGACGCCCAGTCCTGGCTCAAAACGGTGGAAAGCACCATGGAACTTCTCGACTGGCCGGAACACGAGAAGGTCAAGTGTGTCTCGTTCTGCCTCTCCGGCGATGCTCGGATGTGGTGGGAACGGGTGAAGGCCAGAAGATCAGTGGACCAGATGAAATGGAAGGATTTCGAGTCTGAATTTCTGGAAGAGTTCTTTCATATGAGGGTGACCAACAGGCATTTTGATGAGTTCACCGAATTTCGACAGGGGAATCTCTCTGTCAACGAGGCCGTCCAGAAATTTAACCGACTGGCACGATTATGTCCGGAGCTGGTCAGTACTGAAAGGGAAAGGGTCAGATTAATGCTGAGAATGCTCAGGCCCGACATCGCTCTGAGTGTAGCCGGTGGCGTTCATAGGCCACAGACTGCAGAGGAGCTAGTCAGTGGCGCCCTGAATGCTGAGCACTATCTGAAGAATATCAGCCAGTAGAAGCAGGCCCCAGTCAGTACACAGAATCAGAGTCAGTCAGGAAATCAAAGGACTCAGAACACCAACCCCCACTGGAAGAAGAATCACAATGGGAAAAGAAAGCCATGGAACAAGTTTACTGGTGATTCGAAAGGCAAGAAGCCTAAGCATCCTCCTTGTGCCACCTGTGGGAAGATGCACCTCGGGGTATGCTTATGGGGTGCCAAGAGATGTTATACTTGCGGGAAGGAAGGACACTTTGCCAGAGAGTGTCCTACTGCCGCTAAGGCACCTCAGCAGCAATATATTCAGCACAAAGGTGCTCCTCCCCAGCTTCACCATATGCAGGCTGCGATTGATGGTACTCCTATTTATCAGGGGCGGTTAGAAGCCCCGCCTGCTACAACGGACGCCCGGGTTTTCTCGCTTACAAAGGAAGACGTGGCGACTGCCTCTACCGTTGTCACAGGTCAGATAATTATTTACAGTCATCCTGCTACTGCATTGTTTGACACTGGAGCAACGCATTCCTTTATTTCCATGCTATATGCCATGAGATATGATATGCCACTGCAAGAACTAGATTGCAAGTTTCTGACTACACTGCCCTCGGGGGAGGTGATGGCCTCTACCCAAATGCTGCGGGCCGCACTGATCAGCATCGCAGATAGAGAACTCTACTGCGATCTAATAGTGCTTGATATGGCCGATTATGATCTGATATTGGGCATGGATTTCTTGAATAAATACGGCGCTTCTATCGAGTGCCGTAAACGAAGGGTTATCTTCCGACCCGAGACGGGGATTCTCTTTGAATTTATCGGCGAGCCGAAGAAGAAGACTGGCAAATTCTTATCGGCTCTGAAGGCAAGGAAAATGTTAGAGAATGGATATGATAGTATATGGGTTATTGTGGACCAACTGACCAAGTCCGCGCATTTTCTGGCTATCAGGATGACTTATTCAGTTGAGCAGCTGGCTCAACTGTACGTCAAGGAGATTGTCCGACTACACGGGGTTCCCAAGACCATCGTCTCTGACCGAGATGGTCGATTTACTTCTGATTTTGGGGACACGTGCAGAAGGCCCTTGGCACGAAGCTGAAGTTCAGTACAGCCTTTCACCCCCAGACTGACGGGCAGACTGAACGAGTAAACCAGATACTAGAAGATATGTTACGAGCTTGCACCTTGGACTTCAAGGGAAGCTGGTGTCGATACCTGAGCCTGGCAGAGTTTGCTTATAATAACAGTCATCAGGCTACTATCGGGATGGCACCGTACGAAGCACTATACGGAAGGAAATGCAGATCTCCTTTATGCTGGCATGAGAGTGGTGAAAAGAGGGAGATGGGACTCCAGACCGATATTATTGATGAGACCACTCAGGCTATAAAGAATATCCGCCAGAGGATAGAGACTGCTCAGAGTCGGCAAAAGAGCTACGCTGATAAACGACGTCGACCACTCGAGTTCGAGGTTGGGGATTCGGTATTCCTGAAGGTAGCCCCTATGAAAGGAGTGATGAGATTCGGAAAGAAGGGGAAACTGAGTCCGCGATACGTGGGACCCTACCAGATTTTGAGACGAGTAGGCAAGGTGGCCTACGAACTGGAGCTACCGCCAGAAATGGCGGCTATCCACAACGTCTTCCATGTGTCGATGCTCAAGAAGTGTACCCCTGATGCGAGTCAAATGATAGAACCCCCACCAGTGCAAGAACAGGAGAGCCTTAGTTCCGAACGCCGCCCGATCCAGATCCTCGATCGGGAAGTTAAAAGGCTAAGGAACAAGGAAATACCCTTAGTGAAGGTTCTGTGGCGGAACAAGCAGTTCGAAGAAGCCACCTGGGAACAGGAAGATACGATGCGATCAAAGTATCCGGAACTATTTTAAAGTTCGGGACGAACTTTCTATTAGAGGGGGAGGATTGTAACACCCCAAATTTGTCAATGTAAAATCATGACAATGTATGAAAATGGTTATAATGAAATGATATAAATTTCATGCAATCACATGCTATGAAATGTCATGAATACATGAAATATTATATTCATGAAATATTATTATCATGAAATATTAGCATGAAATATTATATTCATGAAATATTATTATCATGAAATATTATCATAAAATAGTATATGCATGAAATATTATTATCATGAAATATTATCATGAAATATTATATTCATGAAATATTATTATCATGAAATATTATCATGAAATATTAGATTCATGAAATATTATTAATATTATGAAATTTCATGATGGGCTTGGCTTAATGGGCTTTGATATGGGTTAGTGCAAATTGTGATAAAAAGAAGAGCTAGAAAGGAGGAAGCAAGGATTGAACCTTGAACCTCCTAGTTGCACTCACCATGTCATAACCAATGAACCAAGCAATATTTCATGTAGAAGGAGTAGGGAACATGCTTGTTAAAAGCTAGGGAAGTGAAGAGACATGTCTTTTCATGAGAAAAGTATAAATAAGGGAAGTTGGAATAACTTCCTCTTCTTCTCTTCTTCTTCTTCCTTTTCTCTTCTCCACCGAAACCTCCTTCATCCTCTTCCCTTTTTCCATTTTCGAAAACATCATCCTAGGGTTCTAACCCTAGGGTAATTGCAAGAGGGAGAGTCCAAGTGCCATTGCTCTCTACCAAGACCAAGGAACCTAGAGGAAAATTTGGAAGAAAAGGGATTGTCACGTACCCTTCAAGTGTAGGGTACCCTACGGTTTAAGAGAAGGCGAAATTCCAGCGCTAGGATGTAAGTGTCCTCTCGCCTGTGGCATAATTGCTATTGAATGTTTGCTTGTTTGATTCTTTGAAAAAAAATCACAAGAACTTCCTTAAGGAAGTTTCGGCCACCACCAAGACAAAGGACTTGGTTGCTTCTTGATGCATGAGGATACCCCTAGGAACTTAGGGTATGGATGTGTATTGTTTTCCAAATTTTTGAGAAGACAAAATTAGGGTTTGGTACCCTATATAAGTTTCGGCCAAGGGAGAAGAGTTAGGGCTTTTGTGTGGCTTGCTATCCTATTATGTTCCCATGATTAGCATTGTAGATAAAATGTTGTGTAAATGTTTGTGTGAAGATTTGGATGTCAAAAACCCTAAAAAACTCTCCCCTTACCATTCGGCCATCCCTTGTAATTTAGGGTTAGAGGAAGTTAACCCCACTTTGAGGTATAAATCAAGTTTCAATTGTTAACATGAAATGTACTTGAGGTGTTTGTAGAAATGTTTGAATGAATGCTTGATTTGAAAACCAAACCCCTCACTTGCAACTTTCGGCCCCAACATGGAACCCTAGCTTAGGGAAGGTCAATTACCTCTAATGTAGGCCATGTTAATAGAATGCATGATAGGGATATATATGTGATGAATGTATGCTTTAATTGGATGAAAAAAAAGGAAATTCCCTTACTTGTAACTTTCGGCCAACCCTAGTCCTAGAGTTGGGAAGCATTTAATGAGATCATGAAGCATGCTACTACATATGTGATGTGTGTATAATTTATGTGACCTATCTTGTTAGGTATAAAAGCATGCCTTATAGCCCATGGGGCACCTTGATGATATGAACATGATGTGTTTGATAATATGCTTGAAAAAGGATACTCTATTGAAATTGGGATCAAGAGCACCCGAATGTGTGGTGTGTCCCTAGGGGATCAAGAGCACCCTTGATGAGTGGTGTGTCCCTTTAAGATGAGATTAAGAGTACCTTTAGGCATATACATATATGAGTAATTGCATGATAAATTACTTTACTTTGAAAGTTGTGTACCCGACTCGGAAGGGGGTCGTTAAACAAATCCAATATGCATGTTAACTGAAGGTCATGGCATTGGTAGGACGGAAGGGTCCTGCTCTAATTAGATTGGTGGCTCGCTACCCCAATTTATTAGGGAACGTGCTTGATGTGGTACTACAACTGGGCCCTAGATGATGATATGATATTTTTAAGTACTTACCTTTATGGAACTTTTTGAAAAACATATGTGATAATCTTGTTCTGTAAGTACTTAGAGATATTTGATGTGATGCTTATGATGCTTTGATGAGATGCTTATGATGCTTATAATCTTGTTCTATTTTGATTACTGAGTACATGATATGATGTATCGATATGGTTTTGCGAGTAGGCCCGGATTCTTACTAAGCATGTTTTGCTTACTAGTTCATGTTGTTTTTCTTATGCTGCAGATAGCGGTAAGAAATACTTGAACTAAAAGAAGAGACAGAGGGAAGGCTAGAGGATGTGTGTGGTGATGGCTCGGGAAAGAACGAAAGATTCTATCTACCTTGTTTCTGTCTAGAATCTAAATTGCTTCCAATGAAAGATTGAAATTGTATTGCTATACTCTGAATGTGTGATGATCATGACTACTCTACTGTGATTAAGTTAGGGATATGGAACCTATGTCATGCTAGATAACACTATCATTAATATCTAAACTTTGTAGTATGCATGCTAAGTAAAATGCTAGATAATTACTATTTTCTGTTTCTTATGAATGCTAATTTCTTATGAATGCTTCTTTTGCATGTATCTAAGACTAGATAACTCTTGCTATATTCTTACTTGAGATTCCATGCTATAGTGTGTTAAATGATCTTCCTATTAGGTTGTAAATGCATGTAGATATAAAAGAAATGAAAAAAAAACCTTGCTTGGTAAATTAGTCTTCAATAAGCATGTTTACTACATTTCTTCTATTGTTGCTATTTTGTTTGGATATACATGCTTAAGATGATAAATGATTTGAATGTATGGACCCGTAACCCCGCCTTAAGGGTAGATATAAGGACGGGCGTTACAGGAAGCCTATCTATCTTCTTGGTATATGGCACAGAAATGAACGAGTGCGTTGCCCCAGTATCAAATAATGCAGTAGCATACTGACTGGAAATAAGTATCTGACCTGTGACAACCGTAGAAGCTTCCGCAGCGTCCTCCTTGGTAACCGAGAAAACCCTGGCATTTGTCACTGTTGGGGAGGCTTCCAACATCGGGGTCCCTTCCAGCTCGGCTGGCATATAGTGCAACTTTGCTGGTGCACCCTGGTACTGTGCCAGTGGTTGGGGAGAGGCCTGGTTCTTTGTAGGGCAATAAGCTGCCATATGTCCTTCCACACCACAGGTGAAACACCGGTTCGTACCCTTGCAGCATTCCCCGGAGTGATTCTTCCCGCATGTCGCGCATGGGGAAACCTTGGTCTGTTTATTTGCTGGGCCCCCTTGAGAGTTGTTCCATGACTTCCGTTTACCACCTTGATCCCCTTTCCCGCCAACGTGGTTGCTCTGGGACCTTTGTCCTCCTAAGCGGTCATTAACGGAAAGATCATTAAGGATAATGAGAGAAAGAACCGAGGATTCCGGTGTGAGCTTGATTCTTACTTTCATTCATCGCTTTCCGTTGCTGATTGATATTGTTCAGATAGTGCTCAGTGAGCAGGGCACTACTAAACAGTTCCTCGGCGGTCTGGGGCCTGCTAACTCCACCAGCCACATTCAGAGCTATTTCCGGCCGCAACATTCTTAGCATAAGTCGGACCCTCTCTTTCTCGGTACAGACCAACTCAGGGCACAGTCGAGCCAGTCGATTGAATTTCTTCACGGCCTCATTGACCGAGAGATCGCCCTGCCGGAATTCCGTGAATTCGTCGTAGTGTTTGTTCGTGACCCGCATGTTGAAGAATTCTTCGAAAAACTCCGATTCAAAATCTGCCCACGCCATCTGGTCCATCGGTCTCTTGGCCTTAACTCTTTCCCACCACATTCTGGCATCCCCAAACAGGCAGAATGACGCACACTTGATCTTCTCATGCTCAGGCCAGTCCAGCAGCTCCAGGGTACTTTCCATCGTCTTGAACCATGCCTGGGCGTCCCAAGGTTCGCCAGCACCTGAGTAATTCTCCGGTTTCAGCCTTAACCACTGGATCAGGTAAGCCTCCTGTCGTGCCACAGTGGTCGAGCCCGGCGGAGGAGTGTGCGTAACCGTAGGCGCCACAGGTATAGCAGTCTGGTTCACTGGTGGAGTAGTAGAATTTTCCTGTTGGTTCATCAAGGTATTAATGGTCTGCTGCTGCTCGGTGACTTGGCGCTGAAGTTGGGTCACTAATTCCATCAGATCAGGCGATGGGGTTGCCTCGTTAAGTCGGTTACTCTGTCTTCTAGCCATGTTTTTCTTCACCAAAGACAAGTATGGTCAATATCAGTTTCTTTTCTACCCCTATATTATTCTAATATTTAATTCCTAAAAGAAAATAAGGTGTCATTCATCGTTACATATCGTAACGTACTTTTCATCATAAGCATCATTCATACTTGCATATTCTAGAACCATAAAACATTCTAAAAGTGTTTACTACTATAAGATATGTAAAGAGGTACTTACTTGGAAGCGGCAAGACAAGGGCTTGATGTGTGTGTAGTGAGATGGTTACTGCTCTGATACCAACCTGTAACGCCCGCTTTTTTTTTTCTTTCTATTAAGCGGCGTTACGTTAACATACTTAGGGCATGTAGACATCATAAGGCAGCGGAATAAGACTTTTAGACTTATACATACATGCCCTACTACCAATCTTATCATAATGACATGGAAACTCGGCATATTGCCATCATACTTAAACATCATATCATGTCATACTTAACATCGCATCATAGAGTTCCATAAGTCATTATTCAAGCATTCAAGCATATAAGTAACCAAAGTTAAGTTCTAGCATAAACGATAAACATATGATTTCCTGGGCCAAGTCACTACCACACACATGCGTTCTTGCCCTCCTGCTGCTTCCTCATTGTCCCCTTGAATGATCTGCGGTATAAGGAAATAAGACTATAAGCACGCAGGCTTAGTAAGACTCTTTCCTACTCACAAAACCATTCGTCATTTCATAATGAGCACATGAATCATTCACATACTTGGTTCTCTACTTAGAACATAACAACTTGAATCACTTATCATATACTTGACATGGCATGAACATAAACATAAGTGAACATTCCTATCATGGCATGAGACATGGCGTAAACGTAAACATAGTAAACATTCTAAGCATGGCATGCTACATGGCATAAACATAAACATAATAAACATCCCTAGCATGACATAATACATGGTATATACATAACATAATAAACATCCCTAGCATGGCATAATACATGGTATATACATAACATAATAAACATTCCTAGCATGACATAATACATGGTATAAACATGTCTATAATGTGTAAACCCACCTGTATGACATAAACATAGACATACTTCCTATCATAGCATATGAGCATCCTCTTAACATAATCATGACATAGATCATTTACTCTTATGCATATTTCTTAACATGAAGCGTAAGCATAAAAATCTTATCAGCATAGCATAATGCATAACATGAATGAATGCATGAGTGGAATGCATATACATAAGGATGCTTAACTTTTAAAACATACTTTTAAATGTTTAAACATAATCATCATATCATTGGGGTCCCCGGCTTATACCATATACATACATCATAGTGTGCATCCCTAGGAAGTCCGAGGTAGCGAGCCCCGACCTACTAGGGTAAGGACAGCATAGTCGGTAGTCCCCGAACCGAGGCGTTCTTAAGGAGCCCATCCCTGTTGCACAACTCCGGTAGTGCCAGAACCGTGGACAGCATAGTCGGTAGTCCAGAACCGGGGCGTTCTTAAGATGCCCATCCCTTGGACCCATACTTCGGTCCGGTACAAGCCCATTCATAAAGTAAAATACTTTTCATGTTCCATCATTCATAAGACATTCATAGCATAACCATGTTACATAAGCATGACTTAACACATGCTTGTCCTTTCATTGTTCATACTTATTGCATAGCATCATGATGCCTGGAAGGCATGAGTATTATCTTCATTCATAAACATGGTATGCATCTTCTTTCATAATCATGGCATGCATCATTCTTATCATAACATAAACATAACATACTTATCATGGCATCGTTCTCATCGTGAACATAAACATAACATACTTATCATGACATCGTTCTTATCATGAACATAAACATAACATACTTATCATGGCATCGTACTCATCATGAACATAAACATAACATACTTATCATGGCATCATTCTTATCATGAACATAAACCTAACATACTTATCATGACATCATTCATATCATGAACATACCCAATAACATAGCATGTTTCTTAACATAACATGAGCATATAACATAGCATGGTTCTCTACATAACCTAAGCCTACATAGGTAGGACTTCCATAAACATGCTACCTACTATTCAAGTGCATGGCATAAAACATAAGACATTCATAATAAACCCTATTAAGCATGGCATCCAAATCATAACATACAACAGAAAACATGGTGCTTAAAGTTAGGGTTATAGATAACATGAGTTCTACCACATGCTTGGACCTATATATATATATATATACTTCATGATAAGCATAAACCATCATTCTGAGGAGTTCCATCAATTCCATAAACATGTAAGATAGCATAAGGTAAAGGAACAACCATACATTACCTATAAGACCATAGGGAGCCATTAGGGCTCATGATTAGGGTTAACCCTAACCTTTAGGCCCCCTTCCTAGGGCTGGCCGAAACCTAATAAGACATGGGTGCATGGAAAAATTCCATTAATATCCCCAATCAACCATTAAACATTCACCATTCCATACCATAGGGTCATTAGGGCCCTTACTTGTAAGCCCCTAACCCTTGGCCCTAGGCCCTTCTTGGCCGAACCCCATAAGGTCACAAAACCTTGTAAAAATTTCACATAAATCCCTTCCACCTCCCTTTGTACCATAAGGGTACACAAGATACATGAGTGAAGGGTTAAATCCAACTCTAGCCATGAAAATCCCTATAATGGTACCCAACCCTAAGGGGTCTTAGGGTACTCCAAAAATTCCCATAAATTATATTTATTCTTTAAACATCATGAGAACACCTTAGAAAGCATAATCAAGATTTTTAACATGATCATGGACCCCAAAACCTTGGTGGCCGAAAGTCATAAGGGTCTAAACATGATTTTTCTCAACATCAAAACCCAACACCAAACCTTATATTATGCTAAAAATCATGAAAATCATAAGGAACTATTATACCACAGGTGAGGGAGTCTTACCTTGGTTGATCATGATTTTTAGACCTTAAAAGAGAAGAAAATTGCAAATCCTTTGGACACTTGAACCCCTTTGCCCTTGTAGCCTTGGAAAACATTTAGATCTTGGTGATGAGACCTTCTTGTGGAGTTTTCCCAAGGGAGAACCTCTCCTTGAGGTTTTGGCTAGGATGAGGGGAGGAGGATGAAGAAAATGCAATTGATGGAAGGAAGAAGTAACTCCCAAACCCCCCTCTTTATAACTCATCAAGGAGGCAAATGAAGAGTCTCTTCATGACCCTTCATCTTCTTCGAAGCCTTAACCTATATCCACTTCATTTCCTCATAGAAATCTCTTGCTAGGTGAGTTGGTTAAAGCATACATGGTTGTACAAGAGGTCCAAGGTTCAAATCCTTGGTCCATGCACTAATTTTTCTATTTTATTTTTTATTTATTTTCTATAAATTTCGAAAATCCCTTAAAAATCCCCCCATAATTATGTTAATATTTCTCCTTAAAACCCCTTTATATTTATGCTAATTTTCACCTAAAATCTACCAATAATTATGGTACTAAAAAGCCCATATAAGGCCCATTAGTGCCCTTTTTCCCCAATTTAAATGAGAAAACATGGATTTTCTAGGTCAAAGTTCGCATTAATATTTCTAGGACCCTCGGAAAATTATCTAGACATGCTTAATATTTTAAGAAAATATTAAGAGAATTTTCTGGGTCGTTACATCTACCTCCTCATCTGAGTCGATCTGAGCTCCGGCCCTCTGTCGTCTCCACGAGAGAACCCCGGTGGCTGAGATATCTATACCCGCTAGTGAAAAGTTCCTAGCCCCGATCTCATCAAACTCGGTCATTGGGGTGACCTCCCCAACGGTGATGTCGCGACCGTAGTGGTGAAGGAGGGAAGTGATGATATGACAGTAGGGGGAACGTACTCAACCCTGGGTCGAAATGCTGGACGCATAGAAAATCGTCTAGAACATGTGCAGACCAATATCTATGTCTAGATGATGGATCATAGCGTATAGAAGAAAGGTATGGAAGGGTCGCATAGTCGTGACATCTCGAGTAGTCAAGGGGAGAATGCAACGAACCAGAACACTGTAGAGAGCGTAGTCCTGAACCCGGAGATCTACGGACTGAAACAATTGCACCAATAGGTTTCGCATATCGCTGTAGAAGTAGGAGTAAAGAGTGTCCAGATCAATGTGCGAATAAGGAGGAGCAAAGGGAGGGTCTCTCGGAGGGTAACAACAAAACGTGGACTAGGAAGGTCGTAGTCCAAGGAACCTAGTAAGCTAGGCAGGTGAGATAGTCAGAGGCATCCCCTGTACAGTAGAGGAGTAGCAAAGGTCATCTTGTTTGACCAGGTTGTTGTAAAATTCTGCACATAGGGTCGTGTTTACTGGATGGGTGCAGAAGACAAGCTGGTCAAGTTGATAGAAGTTAATCGCGTCCATAGCTGTTGGACAGGACTGGGTAAAGAATTGTCTATTTAGAAAACTAGTTTTAATGGGTTTGAAGGTAGTCTGAGCAAATTTATTAAATAATTCTAAGTTTGAGAACCTAGGGTCTGGGCTAGGTTCGGCCCCAGGGTTCGGTTGGGTAACGTGACGTTTTCTAAACGAATAAGAAAAATTATGCATTTAAGAAATGAAATAATCGAAAAATTAATTATAAATGCATAATTAAAATGATACCAGGGAGGCATTGTTGAAATAGGGCGTTTGAGGGCACGAGAAGGGCTTTCGGGCGCCTTGGGAGGAAGAGAAGTAAAGGAAGAATTCGTTTGGTGTGGTAAATGGAGAGGAGTTGATGGCCTTATATAGGGCATATACGGGCGCCTGTGAGTGGTCTCGGGCGCCTGGGTTCATGGGGGTGCTTGTATGGTCCCGGGCACCTAGATCAGACCTATCAGCTACCTTTGCAGGTCTGACTGCCTTGGGCGGAGATAAAGGCTTCAGGCGCCCGTGAGGTCCCGGGCACCCGGGTTGACCTTGACTTGACCGTTGACCAGTTTGACCATTGACCAGAGTTGACTGTGTTGACCATGTTTGACATTTTTGACCAATCAATAACTAAATTAATTAAGCTCTAAATTGCAATTAAGATGAGTCATTCTTAAGCATTTTAAGTAAGATTCAAAGTTTTGATTTGAAAGAGTACAAAACCAACTGAGTTAATTCTGAACACAATCTTACAAGAGTTTGTTGGGTCGTGAAAGCCGATAGAGGGGGGGGGTGAATATCGGAAATCGTTCGGATTTTCGTAAGAGCACGTACGCAGTGGAAATAAAATAAAAACAAATCACAGTACAAAGACACAGTCGATTTACTTGGTTCGGAGCCTGTGTCGACTCCTACTCCAAGGCCCACGGTCGTTGACCGTTTACTTTGGGTAATTCTATATTAGGTGCAAAACAGTTTACAAAGTATTACAGAATTAAGTACAGTAAACTTTTAAATAGCTCTTTTACCGACGTCCGGGGTGGATCAACTTTTTCGGAGCAGCGGGACGTCGTCGGCTCGAGTTGGAATGATTCCGGGGCGCAGTGTGTGAGCAGAAGAGCGTAGACGAGTCGAGAGAATTGATGTTCTCAGCCAAGGGGTCGAGGGGCCTTTAAATAGCCCTGGGGGCGCCCGGGATGTCGGGGGCACCCCCCACGTGGCCTTTGATTCGCCAAAGTCTCGGTCGCGTTTGATCCTCTGGATCCGCTTTGACCGGGGCGCCCGGAGCGCTCGGGGCGCCCGGATTGACCGGGTCAAACTTTATCCGCTTGGCTTCGAGGGCTTTTGGTTCGATGCATGCGGATGGGGGCGCCCGGGAGCACGGGGGCGCCCGGGAGCACGGGGGCGCCCGCAGGTTGTACTGTCGAAGCCCATCTTGCTTTCTTGTGTTTTGTATTCACCTTAGGGGCGCCCGGGACACTCCGGGCGCCCTGGTCAGCTGTAGCCTCATTCCTTTGAGGCTTTCTGAGCTGCAGACCTACGTTCCTTCGGTCCTGCATCCAGGGTTAGTCCAAAACACAATGCAACAATAAAATATTTATTTATACAGCCTTAGCTGTCTTGGTTCTTACTTTGGGCCTCCAAAATGGAGCCCTAGGTCGAACCGACGTCTACTGTTCCCTCGACGGGGAACGCGTCCTCACCTACTCCTCTCGGGAGAGTTTACCTAATGCCAACCGCTCCTTTGGTTGGACTTTTGCCTGACGGTCCTTTGTCAGGTCTTGGATGTCGAGCTGCCCTTCGCCCGGTGCCTAACAGCCCTTCGCTAGGACTTGGTTTCCTGGCAGCCCTTCGCCAGGTGCCTAGCAGCCCTTCGCTAGGACTTGGTTTCCTGGCATCCCTTCGCCAGGTGCTTAGCAGCCCTTCGCTAGGACTTGGTTTCCTGGCAGCCCTTCCCCAGGTGCCTAGCAGCCCTTCGCTAGGACTTGGTTTCCTGGCAGCCCTTTGCCAGGTGCCTAGCAACCCTTCGCTAGGACTTTGTTTCTGCACACTCAAGTAACAACATTAGATCACAAATAACACTTAACTTTGAATCCTTTGCCAATATCAAAACAAGGTTCGATATGGTGCTTCTTGCACCAACAATCTCCCCCTTTTTGATTTATGGCAACACAATTCAATGTTAAGTAAAAACTTATAACAGTTAATAAAAGAAGGTAAAAACACAATGAAGTATAGGAAAAAACACAATGAAGTATATAAAAGAAATTTATCTTCAAATTTTTTTTTCTCATACTCCCCCTAAACCCTGAATACCTGCAAAATCCTTAACCTTGACCTTTCCTCCCCCTTTGACATATATCAAAAACAAACATGGGTGCTCAAGGTATCTAACAGGGATTTTTGAGTTTTCCTAAGTGCTTCATGTCTTTAACAAAGTGTTTTTCAAAAAATGGAGTAAAAGCTTTTTCACTAACAAAACTTGTTTCAAATTTTAGGCACAATTTTTCAAAATTTAGGCAAAATTTTGAAGCTAGATTTCCCTTAAACAAAGTTTCAAATTTTGAGAATTGGGAATAAATTTGTTTACTAAGGAAAATTTTACTTAGGAGAAAAATATGTACTCAAAAAGTTTGAGAAACACTTAGAAATACTTCGAAATTTTTGAAGCACTTGTTAAAAAAAATTCCTTTCTCTCTTTCCTTTTTCTCCCCCTTAATGTGAAATTCTTCTTCTTATGTTTTAGACCATTCTAAGAAAAACATTCTTTGAAAAGGGAAAAAAAAATTTTAAGAAAGAAATTTTTAATTTCACTTTTTCTACTCTCCCCCTTGGTCTTATATATCAATAAAAAACTTTGTAAAATATATTTTGAAAGAAATTTAAATTTGTGTATCAGAGCTTGTGAAAAAAAAGTTGAGCGAAGTAATGTCAAGTGTTATGATAATTAAAAAAAATTAGAAAGACTGAAAAATTTATGTTCAAAATCATAATTGGAGTCAAGTGTATATGATAAACAATAAGTTTACTTGTTCTGAATATTTTAAAAAATGCACAAGAATGCAAGTACTTTATTGAGCTTTTGAAAGGCATAAGTATTTTGAAAGATATTATGAATTTGAAAAACATAAGTACTTTTAAAATATTAAAGAAAATTACTAAAATTACTTGACTTATCTTTTTGAAAGTACTTACACATAATCTTTTACTTGCTTTGGTTTCTTTTCCAGTCTGACACAATCCTAGGAAACCTTGTTAACTATAAGGAAATTTCCTTAAGTGTCCTGGAAATTTTCCAATTCAAGTAAATATTATTTCCAAAAGAATTTTGATAAGCCAAAATGATAGTATTTTGAAAATATATGCAAGTACATTTTGAAAAATGTATCAACTTTGGAGGCACAATATTTTACTAGACTTGGTTTATTTTCCAGTCTAACACAATCCTAGGAAGCCTTGTTAACTACAAGGACCTTTCCTTAAGTGTCCTGGAAAATTTTCTAAAGTCAAGTAAATATTAATTTCAAAAGTATTCTCAATAGATTTTTAAAAGTATTCCAAAGTCACGTAAAATTTTGAAAGTGATGATATATATAAGCAAAATGATTTTACAGGATAGTATTTTGAAAGAGTAATCGTTTAAGTTTTCAAAAGGATTTTAAAAGTGCAATGCATGAAAACATATAATTTTGAAAATGCTCAATAATTCTTTTAATTTGATCTCCCACTTAACTCGACCCAGTCCTAGGAGGCTTGTTGACTACAAGCGATCTTCCTCTGAGTCTTGAGGTTTGATTCAAATTATACGAATTATCTAATAATTTTAAACTTGTTAGAAATAATTTCTTTTGATTTAGACTCCCCCTAAATTTGACACATCCTCGGAGTCTTTGTAGATCATTATGTAGACCTTCCTTTGTGTCTTTAGGGTTTACTAAAATCAAAAAAATAGTTTTGAATACTAGCATGGTAATATAATTTTAGAGAATTCAATTTGAAATGAAAGATAATTTTAAAGCATAAACCCCGTTTTCGAAAAATATTTTGAAATGATAATGGTTTTTTTTTTAAAGCACAATTTTCGAAAAATATAGTGATTATTTGAAAACATAGATTTTTTTTTTGGGTCCAAAAAAAAATAAATATCTAAGCCCGGATTGTAGGCAAAAAGAAAATATCCTAAGTAATCCCTAGGGTGACTTTTTGCCATACAAGAATAAACTAATTTTCAACAAATGTTTGTATAATGGTAAAGGAAAGAAATAAATGTTATGAAATAAATTTCAGGTTAGTGAACAAAAGAGACTTGATTTTAATTACAATGATTTGAAACATTGACTCGTAGTTAAAGAGTTAAAATTGATTTTTGTGAAAATGAAAATTTAGAGGGTTAAGTTTGTTCAGTTGAATTAAATTTAATTGATTTAATTAAGATTTAATTGATTTAATTAAGATTTAAATGATTTTAATTGAATTAATTAAGATTTGATTTTAATTTAATTGAATTTTGATTTTAGTTTGATTAATCTGAATTAGTTGGTTGGGTTGGACTCAACTTTTAGGTCCTAAGCATCTCACCCATGTCTAAGTGACAAAACAGGATATCCTTAACTGTTTTGTGAGATGCATATTTTAATAGAAGGATTTATTTTGAAAAGACCATGATTAATTTTGGAAAGTTAAATTAATTTTTTAAACCCAATTTAAATTTGTTTTGAAAAGAGATATTTGAATCTAAAATTAACTGAAAATTTGTGTTAGATTCGAATTTAACAAAGAGTAAATTGAATTTGAATTTCAAAAATTGGCTTCCAGGTCTTGGCGAGGCACTAGGCCATCTTTGGCAGTAGACTTATGGGATCATCCACCCTTTCCTAGACAAAGCCTTTTAGTGAAATTTCATCTTCAAAATTACTTTTTGGTAAATTCTGGTCTAACTAGTTTGGGTCTTGGATCGGTAGCTTCGGCTAGTTTCACCAGTCTAAAGAGACCAAGTAGACTTGACCTTATTAGAATTGGTTTCCCTAATGTACTATCATCTCACCTCCACCCAATACTATGTTGTTCAAATTTCAGTTAAGTTGGTTCAGTCCTTAAACTATCCAGTCCTAATTCTAAGCAAAAAAAAACAAAAATAAAAAGAAACACATAATTAAAACAAGCAATTGTCTAAGTAAGGTCACTATTGGAGTAATACTCCGGATTTTCGAAATCAGCAAGATTATGAATTAAATTTTCTAACTTATTGACCTTATGTTTTAGGGTTTCGTTTTCTTGTTTCAATTTTCTGAAGTTTGCTTTAATTAAGTTACAAGAATCAATCACATTATTTAAGGTAAATAACGGATTTTCAAATATTGTAAATTTACCTTTGTCGATCGTTTGTCCGGCATTCTTGGTAGCTCTTTTGTCTGTGCATTCACGTTGGTAATGCCCGAACTCCTGGCACTTGAAGCATTGGATGCAACTTTTGTCCCTTCGTGCTTTTGGAACTGGTCCCTTCGTTTGAATCTTACGAGTAGGACACTCACTTTGGTAGTGCCCTCTCTCCCTGCAAGTGTAACAAATTACATGATTTTTAAAATCTGATTTTACACTTTTACCATTTGGTTCCTTATTGGGAATCTCCCCCTTGATTCTTGCCGCCTTGGATCTAGGCTTATCTTCTGATTCTGTGTTTGAGTCGGACTCGGGTACTAGTTGAAGCTCCTTCTTTGGTGGTTCATTAGGAGTTTTCCCTGCAATAAAATTTACACCTTCCTCGACCATTATAGTATCTGTTTGATTATTTAATTCTAAATTTGAAAAGAATTCGAAATCGGTTACCGTCTCAGTCAATTCGTCGTCTAATTCTGGTTCGATTTTGGATTCGGGTTCAGACTCTGACTCGGCTGTTTGTGCTTGGACTGAAAGGGCAAGATAATTTACCTGATCTTCTTCTTCATCTGAGATCTCTTGATGAAGGTCAATCAGTTTTTCCCAGATTTCTCTAGCACATCTGAAGGATCTGACCCGCTTCAATTCTTCATTGGTTAGGCCACATTGTAGAATTGTAGTAGCCCTTGCATCTGTCTCGATCTTCCTCAAGGTTGGTTCATCCAGTTGGTCCCACGTAAATGATAGTCCATCTTCTGCAGGGAGGTAGAATCCTGTTTGAATGATCATCCATATGTCCATATGGGCCTTCAGATGGAACTCCATTTGACTTCTCCAACAATTGAAGTTTTCGCTGGAGAAAAGTGGTGGACGGACACTATTCCATTCTTGATTGGCCATTTAAAACGATAGATCTTGCACACAAAAAGCAAAAATAGAAATGTACCAAGACTTGGTCTTGGATTAGTAGTGCGGGAGAGAGAAAAATATCCAAAAAAAATACTGCACGAGTTTCGAGGCAGAATAATAAAATATTAAGAAAAAGTTTTGACTAATTTTTGAAAATGGTGGCTTTATCAATTTTGATTAATGATGAAAAGATAAGACTTTAATGTTGGGAGAAAATTTGCTCAAATTAATGTCGCACGATTTTCAAGAAAAATAATATTAAAATAATAATAAAATAAAAGTTTTATTATAAATTTTCAAAAATTGGTTATTTTATCAATTCTGACTTATGGTGAAAAAATGAGAATTCAAATTTGAAAAAGGCGTAAATGAGAATTCACCCACAGATATTATTTATTTTTAAAATAAAAGGCGGAAAAGATGTAGTGGTGTTGATTAAAAAAAAGAAAAGAAATAAGATAAAAAAATTTCGTAAATCCGAAAAACTTTCAAACTGGTGGTTGCACCAAGTTTGAACTTCCCCGCTCTGATACCACTTGTTGGGTCGTGAAAGCCGGTAGAGGGGGGGGTAAATATCGGAAATCGTTCGGATTTTCGTAAGAGCACATACGCAGCGGAAATAAAATAAAAACAAATCACAGCACAAAGACACAGTCGATTTACTTGGTTCGGAGCCTGTGTCGACTCCTACTCCAAGGCCCACGGTCGTTGACCGTTTACTTTGGGCAATTCTATATTAGGCGCAAAACAGTTTACAAAGTATTACAGAATTAAGTACAGTAAACTTTTAAATAGCTCTTTTACCGACGTCCGGGGTGGATCAACTTTTTCGGAGCAGCGGGACATCGTCGGCTCGAGTTGGAATGATTCCGGGGCGCAGCGTGTGAGTAGAAGAGCGTAGACGAGTCGAGAGAATTGATGTTCTCAGCCAAGGGGTCGAGGGGCCTTTAAATAGCCCTGGGGGCGCCCGGGATGTCGGGGGCGCCCCCACGTGGCCTTTGATCCGCCAAAGTCTCGGTCGCGTCTGATCCTCTGGATCCGCATTGACCGGGGTGCCCGGAGCGCTCGGGGCACCCGGATTGACCGGGTCAAACTTTATCCGCTTGGCTTCGAGGGATTTTGGTTCGATGCATGTGCATGGGGGTGCCCGGGAGCACGGGGGCGCCCGCAGGTTGTACTGTCGAAGCCCATCTTACTTTCTTGTGTTTTGTATTCACCTTGGGGGCGCCCGGGACACTCCGGGCGGCCTGGTCAGCTGTAGCCTCATTCCTTTGAGGCTTTCTGAGCTGCAGACCCACGTTCCTTCGGTCCTGCATCCAGGGTTAGTCCAAAACACAATGCAACAATAAAATATTTATTTATACAGCCTTAGCTATCTCGGGGAACGCGCCCGGTGTCGAACCGACGCCTAGGTCGAAACGACACCTACTGTTCCCTCGACGGGGAACGCGTCCTCACCTACTCCTCTCGGGAGAGTTTACCTGATGCCAATCGCTCCTTTGGTTGGACTTTTGCCTGACGGTCCTTTGTCAGGTCTTGGATGCCGAGCTGCCCTTCGCCCGGTGCCTAGCATTCCTTCGCTAGGGCTTTGTTTCCTGGCAGCCCTTCGCCAGGTGCCTAGCAGCCCTTCACTAGGACTTGGTTTCCTGGCAGCCCTTCGCCAGGTGCCTAGCAGCCCTTCGCTAGGACTTGGTTTCCTGGCAGCCCTTCGCCAGGTGCCTAGCAACCCTTCGCTAGGACTTTGTTTCTGCACACTCAAGTAACAATATTAGACTACAAATAACACTTAACTTTGAATCCTTTGCCAATATCAAAACAAGGTTCGTTATGGTGCTTCTTGCACCAACAGAGTTTGAGTTAAATAGATAATGAGTTGTATTGCATTATTAGGTCCTAGATATCTCACTCAGTCTAGTGTTATCAACCACGTTAACCTTATGAGTTTTGTGAGACTGGTTTTAACAGAAATAAATATTTTAATTTGAAAAGCATGGTTAAAAAAATAAATTAATTTTGAAAATTTTTATAATGTTTAAATTTATTTTGAAAAATTGTGTTGAATCTAAGATTAATTGAAATTTGTGTTAGATTTAAATTTAACAAGTAGTAAAGTGTAACGCCCGCTTTTTTTTTTCTTTCGAAAGCGGCGTTACGTTAACATGCTTAGGGCATGTAGACATCATAAGGCAGCGGAATAACTTTAACTTATACGTGCCCTGTTATCATTCTTAACTTAATGACATAGGAACCTTAGCATATTAACTTTGAACTTAAGCATCATATCATATCATGTCATACGTAACATCATATCATAAGGTTCCACAGGTCATTATTCAGACATATAAGTAACCAAGGTGAAGTTCTAGCATAAACCGTAAACATAAAGTTTCCTAGGCCAAGTCACTACTACACACATGCGTTCTTGCCCTCCTGCTGCTTCCTTCATTGTCCCCTTGAATGATCTGCGGTATAAGGAAATAAGACTATAAGCACACAGGCTTAGTAAGACTCTTTCCTACTCACAAAACCATTCATCATTCATCATCTCATAATGAGCACATAAAACATTAACATACTTGGTGCTCTACTTGGAACATAACATCTTACATCACTTATCGTATACATAGCATGGCATGAACATAAACATAGTAGACATTCTAAGCATGACATAATTCATTGCATAACTCATAAACATAGTAGACATTCTAAGCATGGCATAATTCATGGCATAAATCATAAACATAGTAGCATGACATCTTTCATGACATAAATCATAAACATAGTAGCATGACATCTTTCATGGCATAAATCATAAACATAGTAGCATGGCATCTTTCATGGCATAAATCATAAACATAGTAGCATGGCATCTTTCATGGCATAAATCATAAACATAATAGCATGACATCTTTCATGGCATAAATCATAAACATAGTATCATGGCATCTTTCATGGCATAAATCATAAACATAGTAGCATGGCATCTTTCATGGCATAAATCATTCATTCTCATGCATACTTCTTAACATGAAACGTAAGCATATCATCTTATCAACATAGCATAATGCATAGCATGAATGGATGCATGAGTGGAATGCATATACATAAGGGATGCTTAACTTTTAAAAACATACTTTTAATTTACTTAAACATAATCATCATAACATCATTTGGGGTCCCCGGCTTGTACCACATACATACATCATAGCGCGCATCCCTAGCAAGTCCGAGGTCGCGAGCCCCAACCTACTAGGGTAAGGACAGCATAGTCGGTAGTCCCCGAACCGAGGCGTTCTTAAGGTGCCCATCCCTGTTGCACAGCTCCGGTAGTGCCAGAACCGTGGACAGCTTCGGTAGTCCAGAACCGGGGCGTTCTTAAGGTGCCCATCCCTTGGACCCATACTTCGGTCCGGTACAAGCCCATACATAAAGTAAAATACTTTTCATGTTTCATCATTCATAAGACATTCATGGCATACTTATCATAGCATAACTTGTTACGGCTCGGCCCGTCTACCGGCCCATTTACCGGTCCTCTCGACCGTCGTACCATCGACCATCGACCGTGCCATTTAGCATATTTATGCCTTAAAGACATAAGCATCATCTTTCATTCATCATACTTGTCATTCATCATTTTCATTCTTAGACATGGCATATGTACACATCATTCATAGAGCATGGCATACATTCGTATTATCCTAAAACATGGCATATCATTCATAAACATGACATATCATTCGTAAACATGGCATATCATTTGTAAACATGACATATCATTCATAAACATGGCATATCATTCATAAACATGACATATCATTCATAAACACAAAGCACATCTTACCATAGGGCCACTTGGACCCTTACTTGAAATAAATCTTAACTTTTACCCTATTAACCCTTCTTGGATGAAACTTGTGGAGTCCCAAGGCCATGTGAAAATTCACATAATCACCTTCCATCATCCTTATATCATGGCAACACATAAACATATGCTTGAAGTTAAAGACTCAACCCTAACCCTTGGGTCCTTGGGGTTGGCCGAACCATATGGGGCCTCTAGGGTACCCCAAAAATTCCCACAAATTATACCTAACCTCTACACATCAGAAGGGAATATTAAACAACATTATCATGATTTTTAGCATAATTATAGACCTTTAAAACATGGTGGCCGAAACCCTTAAACTCAGGGTTCTTAGTTTTTGTTTCTTTCATGTTGGCCGAAACCCTAGGGTGTCCTAGGGTACTCCAAAAATTCCCAAAAATTATACTTAACCTCTAAACATCAGAAGGGAACATTAAAAAACATTATCATGATTTTTATCATAATTATATACCTTTAAAACATGGTGGCCGAAACCCTTAAACTCAGGGTTCTTAGTTTTTTGTTTCTTTCATGTTGGCCGAAACCCTAGGGTGTCCTAGGGTACTCCAAAAATTCCCAAAAATTATACTTAACCTCTACAAATCAGAAGGGAACATTAAAAAATATTATCATGATTTTTATCATAATTATAGACCTTTAAGACTTGGTGGCCGAAACCCTTAAACTCAGGGTCCTTAGTTTTTGTTTCTTTCATGTTGGCCGAAACCCTAGGGTATCCTAGGGTACTCCAAAAATTCCCAAAAATTATACTTAACTTCTAAACATCATAAGGGAACATTAAATAGCATTATACAGATTTTTAGCATAATTTTAGATCTTAAAAACATGGTGGCCGAAACCTTTAAACATAAAGTTCTTGGTTTTCTTTCCTTTCAACATCAAATCCAAAAACTATCCAATATATCATGCTAAAAATCATAAAAATTATAGGGAACTATTATACCACAGGTGAGGGAGTCTTACCTTGGGTTTCTTGATTTTTCAAACCTAGGAAGAGAAGAAGATTGCAAGATCTTTGGATACTAGAGCCCCCTTGTCTTTGTATTCTTGTGAAGACCTTAGATCTAGGAGATGGAACCTTGGTGGAAGCTTTTCCAAGGGAAAAGCCCCTTCTTTGTGCTCGGCAAGAATGAGGGGAGGAAGAGTTTCGAAAATGAATGTAATGGGAAGAAGAGGTAACTCCCAAAACCCCCCTTTAATAGCCCATTAAGGAGGTAAATGAAGAGTCTCTCCATGACTCTTCATCTTCTTCTATGCCTTAACCAATCTCCACTTCATTCCCTCCTAACAAAACCTTGCTAGGTGAGTTGGTTAAGGCTTACATGGTTATACAAGAGGTCCAAGGTTCAATCCTTGGCTCATGTACCTTTATTTTTATTTTATTTTTATTTCGTTTATTTTATTATTTTTATTTCCTAAATTCCGAAAATCCCCCTAAAATCACCCATAATTATGCTAATATTCCTAAATAAAATTCTTTTATATTTATATTAATTTTACCTAATTTATATTAATTTTACCTAATTAATACCCATTTTTGGTGCCCATTTAAAGCTCATTAGTACCTAATTTCTCCATTTAAATAGAAAAATTAGGCTAAGACTTACCCACAATCATGCTAATATACCTAATTAAATCCTATTTATATTTATACTAATTATTACCGAAATCCACCTATAATCATGGTACTAAAAAGCCCACATAAAGCCCATTAGTACTTAGTTTTCTCAATTTAAATGAGAAAACATGGATTTTCTAGGCCAAAGTTCTCCTTAATATTTCTAGGTCCCTTGGAAAATTATCTAGACATGCTTAATATTTTAAGAAAATATTAAGAGAATTTTCCGGGTCGTTACATAAAGTGAATTTAATTTTCAATAATTGGCTTCCAAGTCTTGGCGAGGCACTAGGCCTTCTTTGGCCGTAGCCTTATTGGATCATCAACCCTTTTCTTGACAAAGCCTTTTATTAAAAATTCATCTTCAAGTTACTTCTTGAAAGATTTTGGTCTAACTAGTTTGGGTCTTGAATCGGTAGCTTTGGCTAGTTCCACCAAAAATGGCTTCGCAAACGTACTATCATCTCACCTCCACCCAATCCTATGTTGTTCAGATTTCAATTAATCATTTTGTCCTTAACTAACTAGTCCTAAGTCTAAGCATAATAATTTGCAGAAGGAAACAAGCAAGCATGCAATTAAAAATAATTGTAATTAAAAAAATTTATCTAATTATAAATATGGTTTTTATATTGGCTCCCCCTGGACTATAGCCTCGATAATGGTTAGGCAAGATGTGAATCTTGTCCTTGGGAACCAATACTGGTTTGGTCCAGCTTGTTTGTTCAAACAAAGCTTGGGGACCCATGCTTGGACTTGGGTTGTAGGTTGGTTCAATAAAGAAAAATAAGAACGTTGCCTAGACTTAGTTCGATACCCTAATCCAGATCGGTTAAGAATGGACTTTTGCTTTCCAAGGATCATGTCAAGACCCTTAGAACCCGAAGTGAATCGTTCTAAGGCTGCTCTGAGCTCTTTGACTTGAGTCTTTAGGGAGGAATTCTCTTTCTCAAGCTTTTGAACTTGAGTGGAGTTTCCTTCTTGAATTGGCTCAGTCAAGGATCTTGAGTTGACTTTGACTTCCTCTTTCAGGAGCTTTACTTCCTGTCAGAGGGACTCAACCCGGATTTTGGCATTCGCAAAGTTGCGAGATAAATAAGAAATTAATTTTGAAAGTTCATATTCTGAGTAACCTCTTACCGTTATTTGCCCGTTTTTCGAGATTGTAAGTCTTTCGTCGTCTGGTTCTGATTCCGATTTGGAGTCGACGTCTTCCGACGCAGTTAGGGCGAGAAGATTGCGTGTGGGACTTCTTCTTCTTCAGAGGAGGAGGATTCATCCCAAGTGGCTTGAAGATCCTTCTTTCTTCGTGGCTTCTTCGTTTCCTTTAGATTGGGGCACTCTGACTTGTAATGTCCCCTTTTATTGCACTCATAGTAGGTAACATTGGGCTTGCTCTTCAAGCTTGTTGAAGGTTCTGATGGATCTTCCTTTCTTCGGCTCACTTTCTTCTTGTTCGTTTGGTGTTTTAGCTCCTTGTAGTTGTCCCGAGCTAGCCGAACCAACTTGGGTCGATCCCCTTCACTATCTTCTGAATCTGAGTCTAAGTCAGACTCGGGTGCTGGTTGAGGCTTCTTCTTGGGGGCTTTTCCTTGAGATTTCCCTGCAATGAATGTAATACTCTTCTCGGCCAAAGTGGTGTTAGTCTGTTCATGTAGTTCTAATTCAGAGAAAAGTTCATCTAGTTTAATTTTAGAAAGATCCCTGGAAACCTTGTAGGCATCTACCATGGATGCCCACAATGTGTTCCGTGGGAATGCGTTTAGTGTAAACCTGATTCGGTCACGGTTCTCGACCTTGTGACCTATCATATGCAGCCCATTCATCAGCTCCTGGATTCTGGCGTGGAGTTGTGTTGCTGATTCTCCTTTGTTCATCTTGATCGTGTAGAGTCTGTTCAGCAACAGATCTCTTTTGCTGATCCTGGTGTCGAAAGTGCCTTCATGCAGCTCGATCAGCTTGTTCCAAAGTCTGGGTCCCACCCGGTTTAGCTCTTCCTTTGTCAAACCGCATTACAAAGTCTGGGTTGCCTTTGCATCAACCTCGATTTTCTTCTTCAGTGAGGTGTCCCATTCAATATAATGTTGTGCCACTCCTTCTGTGTTCTTGTGAATTTCCAGGCCCGATTGGATGATTATCCACATGTCCACCTGAGTTTTCAGGTGGACTTCCATCCTGCTTTTCCAGTAGGAGAAATCTTCTCCACTGAAAAGAGGAGGTCTGGCAGTGCTGAATCCCTCTTGCATGGCCATTTGAATTGTAACTGAAAAATTAAAAACAAAAACATGTTCCAAGATTGAGTCTTGGATTAGTAGTGCGGGAGAAAGTAATAGCAATGAAAACGATCGAGTGGTGTTGCACCAACCTCGATTAATGAGAAAGATTCGAAAAAAATTAAAAATTTCGTAAGTTCGAAAAAAATTTTCAAACTGGTGGTTGTACCAAGTTTGAGCCACCTGCTCTGATACCACTTGTTGGATCGGAGAAAATCGATAGAGGGGGGGGGTGAATATCGATATTAAATTTTTTGGAAAAATAGAGCGATTACGCAGCAGAAAACAATAAAACAATCCCTAACACAAGTTGGTTTTCCTTAGTTCGGAGTCGTGGTCGGCTCCTACTCCAAGCCCCACGGTACGTTGGGCAATTCTATATTCATTAAAAATCTTTTACAGGTTGAGTACAGATATAGAACTGAAATTTAAAGTACAACACTTTTCGTAATTAAAAATTACCGACGCCCGAGGTGGATGGAAATTTGGAGCAGAGGGTCGGCGGCGGCGGTGGAATCGCGAAGTCGGAGCTTGTCGGAGCGCAGCGCTTGAACGAAAGTGTTTGGAGCGATGTGAGCGAGATTGTTTGAAGCCTTAGGGGTGAACCCCTATTTATAGCAGCCATAGGGGCGCCTGTATCGATGGGGGCGCCTGACACGTGGCCTCTCCTACGAGAACTACAATCCGAAGGCTTGGTCAGCGCTTATCCCCTTCACTGAGGCGCTTGGGCTGATGGGGGTGCCTGTGTTAACACAGGCGCTTGAGCTGACTTGGTCCAGAGGCTTCGTGGCAGTTTGCTTCGATGGTCTTGTTTTTGCCTTGAACTGGAGCGCCCGTATCCATACGGGCGCCTATCCAAGTGAGGCGCCTCACTCCATTGAGGCGCCTGAGCTACAGAAACCCGTTCCTTCATTCCCTACAACCAAGGTTAGTTCCAAAACACAAGAAGCAAGTATGTTAGCCATTATTTACAGCCTAAGCTGTCTTGGTTCTGACTTTGGATCTCCCAAATGGAACCCTAGGTCGAACCGACGCCTAAGTTTCTCTCCTCCGGGGAACGCATCCTCACCTACTCCTCTCAGGAGAATATACCTCTTTGCCAACCGGCTCCTCCGGTTGGACTTTTGCCCAACTTCACTCACTAGGTTTTCGGTGCCCAGTCCCCGACCAGGTCTTAGTGCCCAACTTCCGGTCAGGTCTTCGTGCCCAGTCCGTGACAAGGACTGTTGAGGCAATCTGTGGTCTGGAGTGACCACATGTTTTGATGTTTGGGCAAAGTGTTTAAGTTAGGTTTACCCTTGTGTTCTTGTATGTGTATGTTGAGTGTGCAGGTTGTACAGGTTACACATATGGACTTGACTGGACACCTCGGTACGGTGAAGGGTGGCATGGAGATAAGCTGGAGGCTTGTGTGCACCCGAGGGACCTTGGAGAGCAGGGAGATGAGCTGATGGGCGCGGACTTCGAGGCATGCGTGAAGGATGGCATGGAGGCAAGCTGGAGGCTTGCGTGCATCCGAGGGATGGGAGTCGAAGATAAAGAGGGCGCGAAGGCAATAGTCGAGGCTGCGGAGGAGGAGTCCGTCGAGTCGTGAGGGTACGAGTGCTGTGTGATTGTACTCGAGAAAATCCTAGGGTTTGAGTGCGGAGTAGAATGTACTCAAGAAGGGTAACCTTAGGTGGGTGAGTAGACCAGTCGATTGGCCTGGGGGCAGTCGACTGATGGAACTCACAGAAAGGTCTCAGCCCTGGGACAAGTCGACTGCCCTGGTGGCAGTCGATTGGTAGGTGGCTGGTGAGTTGGCTGAGAATTCGAACGTTGGGGTGCAATAGTCGAATTTCAGTGGCACCAGTCGAGGGGGCAGTCGACTGGAAGCGAGGGTTTCATCCCGGATCCTATTTAAAGAGGACTTCGCAGTGACTGAGATTCTTGACGAATCTTGTCTTGGTTAAAGGCTAGATAGTAGTCTTTGTGCTCAGGGCTTCGTTTGAGTTTGTGGCGAGGTTTCTCCACCCACAAGGAGCGACGAGGGCTACCCGGAGGTTATCCGGGCTTTGATCCATCGATGGATTCTTGGATTAGTCACCCATCCGGGGTGGATACCAAGTAAATCTTCCGTGTTAGCATTGGTTAGTATTGTTTATATTGTTTTTTATTATTTCCGCTGTGCAAACTAACCGTGTAGGAAGAAAGGGGTTCGAGAAACGCTATTCACCCCCTCTAGCGGACATATTCGATCCAACAAGGACTTCTTGCCCAACATCTGGTCAGGTCTTCGGTGCCCAGCCCTTTGCCAGGACTTCTTGCCCAGTCCTCGACTAGGACTTCATGCCCAGCTCTTTGCCAGGACTTCTTGCCTAGAGTACCTAGGACTTTCCTGCACACTTAGTAAGCTTGTTAGATCACAACACACCTTTACTTCTGAACCCTTTGTCATTATCAAAACACAGGTTTGACTTTGGTTCTTTCGGCACCAACAATCTTCCCCTTTTTGATTTATGACAACACGGTTCAAAAAGTTAAGTTTAAAAAGATAACAAGCAAAAGAATTCGTAAGACAAAGAATTCAGTTTTCTCCCCCTGAAATGAATATTCTCCGCCTAAGTTTTTCAAAGATATGTGGGTTTTTGTAACCCTTCTAATTGCTTTAGATTTTGACTAAGTGCTGAAGTATTTATGCATAGATAAAAGGTTAAAAAAACCTTCAATGCTTTCTATACTTAGAAAATTTTCCAAAAGGTTTTTCATACTTAGAAAATTTCCAAAAAGTTTTTTTTTCACACTTAGAAAATTTTGAAAATGTTTTTTTTTCACACTTAGAAAATTTTCAAAAAGTTTGTGCACACTTAGAAAATTTTCTTGAAAATACTTCATGCAACAAAACCACTTAGAGAAACAGATTTTCACTTAGAGCCATTTAAGTGCTTTAGAAAATACTTAGTTTTGGAATGCTTAGATTTGAAAAACATTTTTTTGCACTTTAGTTATTTACTTTACTTTTTGAAAAAGAGATAAAAAATTTTAAAAAAAATTTAAATTTCTCTTTTCCTTTCTCTCCCCCTTTGCCATTATTGAAAAATTAAATTGATATTAATTACATCAGGAATAAAACTAGGGCTAGAGCTAGAAAAAAATGAAGTTCTGTATTGAACGAACTCTAATAACTTTAAGCATAAACTGGACCAAAACAAATTAAACCGTTCATACACTTATTATGTAACACCTAAATTTTTCAGAATTTTTCCAAAATAAACAAAAAAACTTTTAAAGGGGTCGGAGTAAGGACTCGAACCCGCAACAAGGGATAATTATAGGATTCCAACTGGGATAGTAATCATCTTGTTGTAAAATGGAATCGATTTTAGATAAGTAATATTAAGCATCCTTATGGAAGATGGTTCAACTTCCACATAGTATATAAAGGAATAGAAGAAGAGAAAACCAAGAGTTTTCTCATTCTTCTTCTTCCTTGTCGAAAACAAGAAAAGAACTAGGGTTTCTCCTCTACTTTTCTTGCGCCCAAGATCCGGAGCATGTGAAGGAAGTGGACGAGGAGTACCACACTAGATCCTACATCGGTATAGTGAGTTCTAAGTGGAAGGAAGTAAGTAGATCACTCACCTGCAATAAAAGTAGTTTTTGTGTGGTTTTAAACATGATTCTAAGTCTTTTGATGATGTAATCCTAGTATAGCAAGACCACGGTCTTGTTTTGCCCAAAAGCAAGTTTTGGGATTTTGGCACGCAAGGTGTTCGATGGAATGTACGGGGTGAAAACCGAGGTCTTGAATTGTCCAAAAGCAAGTTTTGAGATCATGGCACGCAAGGTGCCTTGAGGAGTACAAGACCAAGGCTTTAAGAAGTCCCAAAAGTAAGTTTTGGGAACCCTACTTCCTTTGTGCAAGATATGTGCTAAGTTAAGCATGTTAAGTATAAGCATGAGTACAAGTTAAATATATTACTTTCTAAGTGGCATGTACCGGGCACAAGGCCCTTAAAACTAGGCGAGCTAGTAGATGCTCTATTAGGGTTCGGTGGCTAGCTACCTCGAAACCTATTAGGGATGCGCGCACTGGTACTATGTCGTGTCCAAAGAAGGATGTTTATTATTTTGAAGTATATGAAGTATAAGTTTCAAGTTTTTCCATAACAAGTATTCATTTAAAGCAAAGATTCTTCCTAATGCAAGCAATTGTTACAAATGTTTCATGGGCATCTTTCATGTTGAAGAATGACATTTTCAGTTACAAGAATGTTTCAAAGCAAGCATAAGCATGTTCATATCGAATGCATATTTTGTGAGTTAGGTATCTACTTACTAAGCAAATTACTTATAGTTGCATCCTTTTATTGCAGATAAAGGTAAAGAAAAGATATAGGGCAAGGAGGCTACGGGATGGATGGTTGGTGCCAGTGGTGGTGGAACGGTGGAATGAGATCCTTCGAGATAAGTTGTTAATGTTCCAAGCTCTAAACAATAGAATGTTATTAGTTTTCTTGAGTTTATGATTTATGGGTCATCTTAGTAGTTTCATTTCCGCAAAAGACTTTAAGTTGAGTTGTCATGATTTGAAGTTGATATGCATGCTAAATGGAGTTTGATTGAGTCCAATTATGATGGGTTGTATGATTATGGCCTTCTATTTGTTGGGTAGTTGAAATGAGATGTATAAGTACACTTGATCAATGTTTCCGAGACATGAAACTACTGTTCCAGGAGTATCAGTCGACTGATGAAGGTATTAGTCGACTGGTCGAGGGAACAAAAACATTCGGGCGAGTGAAACCTAGGTGCAGTCGACTGGCAAGTTATCAGTCGACTGGGACAGTGTAAATCAAAAAGTCTAGTAAGGCTGATGGTTAGTGCTTCAGTCTTGCAACTAAGAGGTATAGGGGTCAAATCCTGGCAAAACCAATAAAATTAATTTTTTTTTGGTTGACCCAGCAGTAAAGTCAATGTAACAGCCCTATAAGGTCAAAGTTAGCAAGAGAGGGTCATTACATATTATCAATGTTACACTGTTCTTGGACTAACCCTGGTTGTAGGAGTGAAAGGAAGTACCTGTTGGATCGAGAGAAACGATAGAGGGGAGGTGAATATCGTAAATCGTTCGGATTAGAGTTAGAGAAATTACGCAGCGGAAGAAATAAACACAGAACGCGAACACAAGATCTTTTACTTGGTTCGGAGTCGTGGTCGGCTCCTACTCCAAGGCCCATGGTCGTTGACTGTTTACTGCTGGCAATTCTATATGTGCGCAAAACAGTTTACAGACAGATATGATGATTGTAGTACAGTAAACAAAACAAACTGCTCTTCGTTACCGACGTCCGGTGTAGATTGTATTTTTGGAGCAGAGGGACGTCGTCGGCGCTTGTATCTCGAGTCGGGAGGTTTCCAGAGCAGAGCGTGGGAGCAGAAGAGCGTGAGTGCGTTGGAAGAATTGATTGTTCAGAAGCCTTGGCGTTGGGTGCTATTTATAGCACTTCGGGGCACCCTGGACGTCAGGGGCGCCCCCCCACGTGTCAGCCGATCCGAGATTCTCTCAGTCAGACCTTATCCCTCTCGAATAGGGCTGAGGTTGACATTGGGGGCGCCCGGGGCGCTGGGGGCACCCTGGTTGACCCGATCTGCTGGCTTCTCGGCTGGATAAGTCTTATCATCTTCGTTGGCTTGAGTGCGGGGCGCCCTGGGCACTGGGGGCGCCCGGGAGCACGGGGGCACCCGGGAGCACGGGGGTGCCCCACCCAGTAAGCTCCCGAAGCACTTCTTTGCTTAACTTGTTTTGTACTGGCCTTAGGGGCGCTCGGGACACTGGGGGCGCCCTGCTTAGCTACTTGCCTCTCTCCTTTGGGCATTCTGAGCTGCAGACACACGTTCCTTCGGTCCTGCATCCAGGGTTAGTCCAAAACAATATAAAACAATAAGGTATTAGTTTTATACAGCCTTAGCTGTCTTGGATCTGACTTTGGGTCTCCGAAATGGAGCCCTAGGTCGAACCGACGCCTACTGTTCCCTCAACGGGGAACGTGTCCTCACCTACTCCTCTCAGGAGAATTTACCTGATGCCAACCGACTCCTCCGATTGGAATTTTGCCTAGCGGTCCTTCACCAGGTCTTGGATACCAAGCTGTCCTTCGCCCGGTGCCTAGCAGTCCTTCGCTAGGTCTTTGGATCCTGGCAGTCCTTCGCCAGGTGCCTGGCAGTCCTTCGCTAGGTCTTTGGATCCTGGCAGTCCTTCGCCAGGTGCCTAGCAGTCCTTCGCTAGGTCTTCGTATCCTAGCATCCCTTCGCCAGGTGCCCAGCTGTCCTTCGCCAAGACTTAGGGTTTCAGTGCCTAGCAATCCTTTGCTAGGTGCCTAGCATTCCCTTGCTAGGACTTCAATCTGCACACTCAAGTAGCATGTTAGATAACAAATAAGACTAAACTTTTGAACCCTTTGCCATTTATCAAAACACAAGTTCGACTTGGGTGCTTTCTGCACTAACAATCTCTCCCTTTTTGATTTATGACAACCCTGGTTCAAAAAGTTAAGTTAATTAGAACATATAAAATGAAATTTTGTTTCCTCCCCCTGGAAGGAATCTCCCCCTAGATTTTTCAAAAGTTTGTGGGGTTTTGAAAATAAATTCTAAGTCTAAAGATGGATTTAATTTTACTTAGAACAATTTTCAATAGAAACTTTAAAGACATATTTTCCAAAATAATTTTGGTTGTGCACTTTGGAATACTTATAGGAAAATTTTGAAAACATAAGTTAAATGCTTAGGAAAGTTTTGAAAACTTATGTTTAAGTACTAAGAAGATTTTGAAAACTTAAGTTTTTGAAAACCTAAGTTTTAAGTACTTAAAAGATTTTTGAAAACTTAAGTTTTAAGTACTTAGGAAAATTTTGAAAACTTAAGTTAAAAATATTTTAAAAATCAGCTTAAGTTTAATTTAAAAACTTTGAATAAAAGCTTAGTACTTTTTGAAAATATATTAAGTACTTTTGAAAAACAGATAGATTAAGTACTTTTTGAATAAAGGATAAGGTTTTGAAATTTTGAAAAAAAATTTAAAGCCTTCTCTCCTTTCCTATCTCTCCCCCTTTGCCATATATCAAAAATAAAGAAATGTAGCAAAAAAGATTGCATAATAGCAGAAAAAAATAAACTGCATAATTTGCTGTACTGAACCAATACAGGATATGAACTAAACCAAATCAATTTCAATTTTCTCTTTTAGGGTTCTGTCTAACCCAATTAGATACTTACTAACTGTTATAAACAGTAGTTTTCGCTAGGGTTAGTCAAGTTAAGTGTTCTGTTCAAGTTAGAGTTTCTAAACTTGACACTTTACTTGATTACTGTGTAAGTTGTATTTAGTGCCCCAATTACTGCAGATGCACTGATCTACATCTTGAATTAAGGCAAAGACCTAAGCATCTCAACCCATTCTAGGTTATCAATCAAGAGTACCCTAAGGTGCTTGTGAGATGCTGGCTTCTAAATCTATAGGTGCATGCAGTTCTAGGGTTAGGGCCTAGGCTAAGTCCATTTGCGAAAAAGCCCTAGTTTTGAAGGGGTAGTTTTAAAATAAAACTAAGTTGAAAACTTTATTTATTTTTTAAAAAACTTTTCAAAACTAAGTAAAAGCTGATTTTGAAAGCAGTTAAAAACTACTTTAGAAACTGATTTTAAAATGAGTAAAGCAGTAAGAAAAACTAAAAAGTAGAGTAAGCCTATTCTACCAAGCATAATAAAGATTAGATACTCAAGATAAATAACTAGTCAAACCAAATAAGTTAACTGGTCAAACAGAGGTGCAGTAGAGTAAAACATGAGTCAAGCTTTAGTTACTAGTACAATGCTGAAATAGTCTAACTATGAAGAAGGGCCAGGGTGGTCAGATGAGCCAAGCTGCCATGCTCTGAGTAGTGACATCATCTCACTGTATCGTGCATCGTCCACCTCTCGATCGGCTCTACGAACGTCCATCTGCTCGAAGTGGTAAGCCTCGACCTCCTCTTGGAGACTGTGGATCTCCGTCCGCATCTGTGCGAACTGCTGGTCGACGGTCAATGGAGGAGGCTGGTCTATATGGTCCCGCATCTCTGCTGCGAGATCCGCAACGTCAATGTCTACCTCTTCGTCGGAGTCGATCTGAGGTCCGGCTCTCTGCCGTCTCCAAGACAAAACCCCGGTACCCGAAATCTCTATACCAGCTAGGGAGAAGTTCCTATAGCCTATCTCATCGAAGTCGGTTAATGCGGCCATCTCTCCCTCGGTAATGTTACGACCGTGGTTATGCAGAATGGAAGTGATGATGTGGCAATAGGGAGTGCGTACCCGCCCCTGCGTGGTAACACTGGACGCATGTAGGATCGCATGGAATATTTGTAGTCCAATGTCGATATCAAGATGATGAGACAGTGCGTATAAGAGGAAGGTGTGAAATGGTCGCATGGTAGCGACATCTCTCGTGGATAACGACAGAATGCATCGAACTATAACTCTATATAGAGCGTAGTCCTGGACTTGAAGGTCAACAGACTGAAATCGTCTGGCCAGGGGGTTTCTAACATGCGTATAGAAGTAGGAGGGTATCTAGGGTGATGTGAGAGTAGGGAGCATCAAAGGGAGGCTCCCTAGGAGGGTAACAACAAAAGGTGGACTGTGAGGGTCGTAGTCCAAGAAATCGGTTGAGTAGTGTAGGTGTGATGGATAGAGGTATCCCTTGGACTGTGGTGACAAAGCTGAGCTGATCTTGTCTGACTATATTATTATAGAATTCTGCACATAAGGTTGTATTAATAGTATGAGTGCAGAATACTAGGTTATCGAGTTGGTAAAAATTTATAACATTCATTGCTAAGGGACAAGATTGGGTGAAGAATTGTCTATTGAGATAACTAGTTTTTATGGGCTTATAGGTAGTTTGGGCAAACTTGTTACAAAGTGCTAAAGTTGGGAACCTAGGATCGGGACTAGGTTCGGTATCGGGGTTCGCTTGGTTTGCTCGGCGTTTGCTAAGATAAGAGATATGCATTTAGAAGAAAGAATAAATATAAGTGCGTAGAAAAAGGAAATTGAAAAAAATTGTACCGAGTGGCCGCTCGGGGAGGCATGGTCGAAGTTGAGGAAGCACAAGTGTCACTTGATCTCCTTGGAAGGAAGGAAGTTAGAAAGAAGGATGGTTTTTGGTGTGGCAAGAAGAGGGGGTTCGGGTGCCCTTTTATAGGGCTTTAGCCAGGGCGCCCGGGAGCTTCCGGGTGCCCTGGTCAGGGCCTTCTGCCATTGGCAGGGTCCTAAGTCTGTTCGGGGTGCCCGCAATGGCCCGGGCGCCCAGGTCAGGCTTGGTCTTGGCAGCTTTGCTGCTTTGACTGGTACTGGGGGCGCCCGCAAGGTTCCGAGCACCCCGATCAGGTAGATTTGGCTGTTGCTTTGCCTTGAATGAAGAGAAAGTTATGGGGGGGCGCCCTAGGAGTCACGGGTGTCCGGAGTATGTAGGAAATGACAATTTTGATGTTTTGTTGACATGGTTTGATTATTTTGACCGAGATGTGACATGATCTGACTGCTTTGACTATGGTTTGACTGTTTTGACCATGGTTTGACTAGTTTGACCATGATTTGACTAGTTTGACCATGGTTTGACTAGTGTTAGGTTAATTCCGTTCTAAAATGTATTTAAACAAAAATGTCGGTATTAAACGAAGTTCGATTAAGTTAGTTTTTACCATCTCACCCAATTCTAGGGTTAGCAATCACGTTAGCCTTACAAGTTTTGTTAGACAGGTTTTGGTAAATAGAATTATTTTGAAAAAATTATGATTTATTTTGAAAAATTTAAATTAATTTTAAAAACAGTTGATTTTGAGTTTATTTAAAAAAATGTTTGAAACTATAATTAACTGATGACTTGTGTTAGATTCGAATTTGACAGAGACTAATTTGAATTTGAATTTGAATTTCAAGGATTGGCTTCCAGGTCTTGGCGAGGCACTAGGCCTTCTTTGGCCGTAGCCTTATTGGATCATCAACCCTTTCCTTGACAAAGCCTTTTAATGAAATTTCATTTTCAAAATTAGTCCTTGAAAAATTCTGGTCTAACTAGTTTGGGTCTTGGATCGGTAGCTTCGGCTAGTTTCACCAGTCTAAAGAGACCAAGTAGAGTATACTTGACCTTATTAGAATTGGCTTCCATAACATACTATCATCTCACCGCCACCCAATACTATGTTGTTTAAATTTCAGTTAAGTTGGTTCAGTCCTTAAACTAACCATTCCTAAATCTAAACATGGTAAATTGCAGAAATTAAATAAACAAGCAATCATGCAAATTGCAAACAAGAATTGAATTTTATCTAACAATAAATATTGTTTTTAATTTGGTTCCCCCTAGACTAAAGCCACGATAATGATTCGACAAGATGTGAATCTTATCCTTGGGGATCCAATACTGATTTGATCCAGTTTGTTTTTTAGGTACAATTTAGGTACCCATGCCTGAACTTTATTTCTGGACTGATTCAGTACAGCATAGTAGGATCTTTGACTAGATTTGGTTCTATAGCCTAGTCCGGATCGATTTAGAACTGATTTCTGTTTTCCAAGAATCATGTCAAGACCCTTGGAACCATAAGTGAATCGTTCTAAAGCTGATCTAAGGTCCTTAACCTGAGTTTTTAGGGAGGAATTCTCTTTCTCAAGTTTTTCAACTTGAGTAGAGATTCCTTTTTGAACCTTCTCAGTTAAAGATCTAGAGTCAGCTCCCTCTTTCAGAAGTTTTACTTCCTGTCGGAGGGATTCGACTCAGAGTTTAGCTTTCGCCAAATCTCGAGAAAGATAAGAAATTAACTCATTTAACTGACTTCTAGAAAAACCACTTACCTTGATTTCGTCGTCCTCTGAAAATGTCAGTTTGCGTCGTCCTGTTCCGATTCTGACTCGATCTCGATTTCTTCTGAGGCGGTTAGCGCGAGCATGTTCGACTGTGGGACCTCTTCTTCTTCTTTGGAGGAGGACTCGTCCCACGTTGCTTGGAGTGCCTTCTTCTTCCTCGTCTTCTTTGTTTCCTTCAGGTTGGGGCATTCGGTCTTGTAGTGGCCCTTCTTCTTGCACTCGTAACAGGTCACGTTGGGCTTGTTCTTTTCATTTGAGGGTTCAGCTGGTTCATTTTTCTTCAGCTGGCTTTTCTTCTGTTGGTTTGGTTCTTCAATTCCTTGTAGTAGTCCTGGGCTAGTCGGACCAGCTTAGGTCGATCTCCTTCTTCGTCTTCTGAGTCTGAGTCTGAATCAGACTCGAGTGCAGGTTGAGGCTTCTTCTTGGTTGTCCTTCCAGTTTTACCTGCAACAAAGGCAATACCTTTCTCGGCCAGATTGCAGTTAGTCTGTTCATGTAATTCGAGTTCAGAAAATAGTTCGTCTAATTTAATTTTTGACAAGTCCCTTGAAACCTTGTATGCATCTACCATAGATGCCCACAAGGTCTTTCTCGGGAAAGCATTTAAAGCGTACCTTATTAGGTCACAGTTTTCTACCTTGCGACCGATGGTGTGTAGACCGTTCATTAGTTCCTGAATTCGGGCGTGGAGTTGAGCTGCTGTTTCGTTGTCGTTCATCTTGATCGTGTACATCTTGTTCAGAAGGAGATCTCTTTTGCTGATTCGAGTGTCTGAAGTTCCTTCGTGCAACTCGATCAGTTTCCCCCACAGCTCCTTGGCACTGTTGAATGGACCCACCCGGTTCATCTCCTCTTTTGTTAACCCGCATTGGAGGGTCTGGGTCGCCTTTGCATCAGCCTAAATCTTCCGTTTCAGAGCGGTGTCCCATTCTGTGTAGGTTTGAGGTACTCCTTCAACGTTCTTTGGAATCTCCAGTCCGGACTAGATGATTATCCACATGTCCACCTGAGTTTTCAGGTGGACCTCCATTCTGCTCTTCCAGAGAAGTCCTCCCCACTGAAGAGAGGTGGTCTTGCGGTGCTGAAGCCTTCTTGCATGGCCATTTTATCTGAAAAGTAAACTAAAGCAAAGAAAATATCTCAAGACTTGGTCTTGGATTAGTATTGCGGGATAAAGAGAAATAATTATCGAGGGGTGTTGCACCAACCTCGATTAACGAGATAAATTCGAAAAAGTAAAACAAAAGTAATTAAAAAAAATTCAAAAAATTCTCAAACTGGTGGTTGCACCAAATTTGAGCTTCCCCGCTCTGATACCACTTGTTGGATCGAGAGAAACGATAGAGGGGGGGGGTGAATATCGTAAATCGTTCGGATTAGAGTTAGAGAAATTACGCAGCGGAAGAAATAAACACAAAATGCGAACACAAGATCTTTTACTTGGTTCGGAGTCGCGGTCGGCTCCTACTCAAAGGCCCACGGTCGTTGACCGTTTACTGCGGGCAATTCTCTATGTGAACAAAACAGTTACAGACAGATATAATGATTGTAGTACAGTAAGCAAAACAAACAGCTCTTCGTTACCGACGTCCGGTGTAGATTGTATTTTCGGAGCAGAGGGACGTCGTCGGCGCTTGTATCTCGAGTCGGGAGGTTTCCGGAGCAGAGCGCGGTAGTAGAAGAGCGTAAGTGCGTTGGAAGAATTGATTGTTCAGAAGCCTTGGCGTTGGGTGCTATTTATAGCACTTCGGGGCACCCTGGACGTCGGGGGTGCCCCCCACGTGTCAACCGATCCGAGATTCTTTCGGTCAGCCCTTATCCCTCTCGAATTGGGCTAAGGTTGACTCTGGGGGCGCCCTGGTTGACCCGATCTGCTGGCTTCTCGGCTGGATAAGTCTTATCCTCTTCGTTGGCTTGAGTACGGGGTGCCCTGGCACTGGGGGCGCCCGAGAGCACGAGGGTGCCCTGGGCACTGGGGGCGCCCGGGAGCACGGGGGTGCCCCGCCCAGTAAGCTCCCGAAGCACTTCTTTGCTTAACTTGTTTTGTACTGGCCTTGGGGGCGCCCGGGACACTGGGGGCGCCCTACTCAGCTACTTGCCTCTCTCCTTTGGGCATTCTGAGCTGCAAACACACGTTCCTTCGGTCCTGCATCCAGGGTTAGTCCAAAACAATATAAAACAATAAGGTATTAGGTTTATACAGCCTTAGCTGTCTTGGTTCTGACTTTGGGTCTCCGAAATGGAGCCCTAGGTCAAACCGACACCTACTGTTCCCTCGACGGGGAACGCGTCCTCACCTACTCCTCTCAGGAGAATTTACCTGATGCCAACCGACTCCTCCGGTTAGACTTTTGCCTAGCGGTCCTTCGCTAGGTCTTGGATACCAAGCTGTCCTTCGCCCGGTGCCTAGCAGTCCTTCGCTAGGTGTTTGGATCCTGGCAGTCCTTCGCTAGGTCTTTGGATCCTGGCAGTCCTTCGACAGGTGCCTAACAGTCCTTCGCTAGGTCTTTGGATCCTGGCAGTGCTTCGCCAGGTGCCTAGCAGTCCTTCGCCAGGTGCCCAGCTGTCCTTCGCCAGGACTTAGGCTTTCAGTTCCTAGCAATCCTTTGCTAGGTGCCTAGCATTCCCTTGCTAGGACTTCAATCTGCACACTCAAGCAGTATGTTAGATAACAAATAAGACTTAACTTTTGAACCCTTTGCCATTTATCAAAACACAGGTTCGACTTGGGTGCTTTCTGCACCAACAGTACCTGCTGCATCCCAGGCGCCAGAAAGGGTTCAGGCACCTGATAGGTAACAGGTGCCTGTGTTGAGGCGTTTCTAGCTGGTGAGAGGCTGAGCTGGTAGGTTGCCACGTCAACAACTCAGGCACCCGTGAGCCATCAGGCGCCTCAAGGGTCCCAGGCGCCCAAGACTGAGGGATAATGTTGGTGCAAGATGCATCAGTGATGTCCTCCTCTAGTATTTCAATGATTAACAATATGCTTAAGTTAGTGATATATCAGACAAGGTAAGGGTTAGTCAAGGAATCCGTTTCAAGGTAAACAAAGTTGTAGTTAACCTAGGCAATAAGACCTAGTTCGAGGAATTGGGCACTAAGTCCTGATCATGGATTGGGCACTAAGTCCTGGTCGAGGGCTGGGCACCTAAGACCTAACCGAGGGTTGGGCACGAAGTCTTGATTCAAGGAATTGGGCAATAAGTCCTGGCCGAGGGCTGGACACCTCATACCAGACCAAGGGTTGGGCACGAAGTCCTGGTTCACAGAATTGGGCAATAAGTCCTGGCCGAGGGCTGGGCACCGATGTCCAGGTGAGTGAAGCTGGGAACTATGTCCTGGTGAGTGAATCTGGCCAAAAGTCCAATTAGAGGAGCCAGTTGGCAAACTTCTCCAGAGAGGAGTAGGCGAAAGGTGCATTCCCCGAGAAGGGACCATAGGCATCGGTTCGACATAGGGTTTCGTGAGAAATCCAAAGTCATAACCATTCCTTAAGGATAAAATTATCTACATATTTGTCTTGTCTTTGATTGTATTGCACGTACCTAAAAATTGGAGGCAAGATAGAAGAGCAAACGAAGGAGAAAATGTTGCCTGGAAGGTCATCCAGGGCGCCTGTATCAATACACGCACCCCAGACCTCAAGGGAGCCCCAGCTTGGGCAGACCCATCCCAGCCGCCTGAAGGGTCCCAGGTGCCAGGAAAGGTCCCAGGTGCATGGGAAGGAGATTCTATCCCTGCTGCGAGTTCGGCGTGATGATGAGGTTTGACCAATGTATAGAGGCGCCCTATGGGCTTACAGGCGCCCATGAAGTGACTATATAAAGGGGGTCGACCCCTCAACTCAACACATCATTCACAACAACATTCTAAGCATTCCGAGCGAAGAAAATGTGCTAGAGGTGAAGCTCTGCGACCAAGGAACCTCCAGGAGGAAGTGCGCTGCATTTGGAGTTCCAGATCGGCTAGGATCGTCGACTTTCCTATTTGGTTTGCTTTTACTTTTAATGCAATTAATTTCCTTATCATTTTTGATTGTAATACTTGCAGTGTAAGATGAGTTTCTCCGCTTTCGGAAAGTTCAGAAAGGAGACCATTAGTGGACGGGTGCTTCCCGTGCTTAGGCCTTGGACGTACTGACCCTGGGGGTTTGGGAATCAAGTAAAAACCCGAGTGTCTGCTGTGCTGTGTTGTTTTCCATTTACATTATTTTTTCGCTGTGCTACTAACACTTTGTCTAGAAAGAATGAACATCGATGTTTCTGACGAGATTACAAAAGTTTTTTTAAGTCGATATTCACCCCCCTCTATCGATGTCACCGATCCTACAAGTTGTATCAGAGCCTGGTCGCTCTTCACCAGACTAACAGCCGATGGAGCAAAGACGCCAGGAGTTGAGGGGGAGCCAAGATGTGAATTAGGTATATATTTTTAATTATGTCAAATTTTAATTTCCATATTATATGCTTCAAGTGCAGGGAGAGAGGACACTATAAAAACTAGTGCCTTACTCGTAAGATTCGGTCGTCACCACCGGTGGCAAAGGAGGTATCAGCGTCAGGAGTCCGAAGGGACAAGAGCCACATCAGATGCTTCAGATGTCAAGGACACGGATACTACAAGAACCAGTGCCCGACCAAGGTACGAAAAACTAATGTTTGCAATAATTTTCAAAATTTTAAATTTCCTGCATAGTTTTTCAAGCATGCTGATATTAGTGAAAATGTTTCTGATAACATAGATAGTTTTTCTGAAAAATTAGATCTTTTGTATAATCAGCTTAATGTAGTACATGACAAATGATCAAACTTAGAAAATATTAAAATATCAAATATAAACTCTTTAATATTGAATATCAATGCTAAAATATTCGAACATAATAATAAGGATAATCATACTTTAATACCTGATATTTCTAATATTAAGGATGAGAACGATATTGAAAATGTTAAAGATTATGATAATTTTTTTGATAATTTTAAGGATAATGATGAAACTAATTCTGAGGATATTGAAGATAAAACCTCTTTAGATAATGATTTAATGAATAATTTTTTGGACAACCTTGAAGTTAATTATGAAACATTAATTTATGAAATTAATTATGAAGCATTAATTAACAACCCTGAAAACTATTCTACCTACTATGAAGATGTAGAAGAATATAACCTTGAGTATGAGGACGAGGAAGAAGAAGAATTTCTTAGAATCAAGGCTACACTTAATAAGGTCTACAAAATTCAAACAAAGCAGAAATATTAGACAAACTTGAAAAATTAAATGAAAAAGAAATAGTAGATGAGTCAGAGATTTTTGAATTTATGAAATTAATGTAACTAGACCCAAAATTGTTAACAAAATTAAATTTAGCATTGATTTTTAAATAATTTAATCCTTAATTATTTTAACCTTAAATTAAATCTTAATTATTTTAACCTTAAAATAAATCTTAATTATTTTAACCTTAATTTAATCCTTAATTATTTTAAACTTAATTTAATCATTTTAACCTTAATTTAATCCTTAATTATTTTAACCTTAATTTAATCCTTAATTATTTTAACCTTAATTTAATCCTTAATTATTTTAAACTTAATTTAATCATTTTAACCTTAATTTAATCCTTAATTATTTTAACCTTAATTTAATACTTAATAATTTTAATTTTTTTCCTTTAAATTAATTCTTAACAGTTTTACCCCTAATTAATTCTTAAATTCTAAATCATTAATCAATTCCAGCATTAATTAATACTTAACTATGTTAACTTTAATTAATCCTTAATTATGTTAGCTTTAATTAATAATTAATTATTTTTATTCTAATTATTTCTTAATCAATTTTAACTCTAATTAATTCTTAATTATTTTTTTACACTGAAATTGATTCTTAACAGTTTTACCCCTAATTAATTCTTAAATTCTAAACCATTAATCAATTCGAACATTAATTAATTCTTAAATAATTTCAACATTTAATTAATTTATAATAATTACAACCTTGATTAATTTTTACCTTAATTAATTTTTAATTATGTTTACCTTAATTAATTCTTAAATGTTAATTTCAATCTTAAACTTTAATTAATAAGTTCAAACTTAAATAACTTCAACCTTAATGTAAATTAATCTGTAACAACTCAAACTTTAATTAACTCTTACTTCTAATTAACTTGAAATCTTAAATTATTTAACGATTCATTCTTAATTCAAATTCAATCCATGAACTAAAATTCCAATTAAATACACTTAATTATGAAATTAAATAAAATCCTACCCAACCGAAGCCTCCAACTAAATAACAACAAATATGTCAAAGTGGGTTGACATATTCGCGGGTTCACACGATATGTTTCAAATCGAGAATTTGATAAATTATTAGAAACATAATTAAAATATCATGACTTGATTGAATCATGCATAAATGTCATGTACATCCATCTGCTAATTTTTTTGTTATATATATCTGCCATGTCATTCATGTTTTCTGAATGATTTAGAATGGTTAGATAGGAAAAAGATTGATTGACACTTGCCTAACCTAGTACCAGGGTGGGGCGAGATGATAGTACATTAGGGAAACTTGGCCTAGCTAAGTGGAACTAACCGAAGCTACCTCGCCACAACCTAGATTAGTTAGACCAGAGTTTTTCAAAGATTAAAATAAAGGTATTATTTTTTAAAAGGCATTGTCTAAGGAAAGGGTTGATGATCCAATAAGGCTACGGCCAAAGAAGGTCTCTGTGCCTCACCAAGACCTGGAAGCCGATTATTGAAATTTACTTTTAATTTACAAATTGATTAAACTTGAATCTAACTCAAGGTCAACCAGTCTATAAATAAATTGAGAAAAATTATTCAAGCATCTCACAATACACCAATAAGGCAACCATGCTTGCTTGTATTGAGACATTTAGAATGGGTGAGATGTTAAGGACTAATTAATTGACAAATGCTTTCCAAAATGTTTTCAAAATCTTTAGGATATTTTCCTAAAAATCTATTTTCAAAATAATGTTTCAACATGATAATGTTTTTATGAAATTCATGCTTGCCTGATTGCTTAAATATATAATACATTTTCAAAATTATATCTTTTCAAAAAATTATTTACCTACACTCTTAGACACAAACCTTTTAGGTCAACACTAAAATTCCTAAAGACACTTAGATAGAGTCAGACAGTGTCGGGTTCAAGGGGAGTCATTTTTTTAATTTTTTTTTATTCAAAAATTATTCTTTTAAAAAATTTAGATTTTTCAAATACCTTGTGCTTTAAAAATTATTATCATTTCAAAATGTGTTTTTGAAAATTGTCTCAAAAACTTATTTTATACTTCAAAATATTTTTTTTAAATTATGTCTTTTATCATACTATTTCAAAATGCATTTCAAGAATTGTGCTTATTGCCCTTTTGATTTTGATAAACCCTAAAGACACATAGGAAGTCTTCTTCATGATCTACAAGAACTCTTAGGATGTGTTAGATTTAGGGGGAGTCTAAGTCAAAAGAAAGCAATTCTATTTTTTGACAATTATGTTTCAAAATTATTAGATAATTCTTTTGGTTTGAATCAAACCCTAAGACTCAGAGGAAGATCACTTGTAGTTAACAAGCTTCCTAGGACAGTGTCAAGTTTAGGGGGAGGTCAAATTAAAAGAACTATTTTTTCACAATTATTTTTCAAAATCATTAGGTAATTCATTTGGTCTGAATCAAACCTTAAGACTCAGAGGAAGATCACTTGTAGTCAACAAGCTTCCTAAGATTGTGTCAAGTTTAGGGGGAGGTCAAATTAAAAGAATTATTGAACATTTCAAAATATTATATTTTTATATTTTTAAAATCATTTCAAAAACATAAGTATTCTCTTTTCAAAATATTATCATTTTAAAATCATTTTTTGTCATAAAATAACTTTATGCAGATATTATACTATCATTTTCAAAAAGCTTATCTTTTTTACTTATGGAATCACTTTTGAAAATAATTTTACTTGAGTTTGGAGAATTTCCAGGACACTTAGGAAAATTTCCTTATAGTTAACAAGGTTTCCTAGGATTGTGTCAAATCGGAAAAGAATCCAAGTCAAGAACTTATTTTCAAAATCCATTTGACTTTTAGAAACGATTTGAAATAATTTTTACTTGAGTTTGGAGAATTTCTAGGACACTTAAGGAAATTTCCTTGTAGTTAACAAAGTTTCCTAGGATTGTGTCAGACTGGAAAAGAAACTAAGTCAAGAAAAAATATTATGTTTTCAAAACAAAAGTTTATTAAAAAGACTTTTCTTGCAAAAAGATTTTCCAAGTGTAAAATATTTTTCAAAGTACTAATATTTTTCTAAGTACAAAATATTTTTCCAAGTGCACAATACTTTTCCAAGTACAAAATATTTTTTCAGGTGCAATTTAAGTACTGAGTTTTTTTTTACAAACTAGTACTTAGTCTTTTTTAAACAAAAAGGAGTTTCGAAATGTTTTATCAAAAATTATATACTTTCCTAAGTACTTTCAAAAGGAAAAGAAAATTTTTTGAGAAATTTTCATTGTTGGTGCAAGTTTTTTTGTCATTTTTTTTATATATGACAAAGGGGGAGAGAGAAGCCTAATTTTGTCATTTGTTTTTGTTTTATCCCAAGGATCAAAACTTAAATCAAAATGTTTTTTTTTCTCTCAAGGATCAAAACATAACCCTTAAATCCAATCTAACTTAAGATATTGTCAAACATCAAAAATAGGGAGATTGTTGGTGCAAGATGCATCAGTGATACCCTCCTCTAGTGTTTCAATGATTAACAATATGCTTAAGTTAGTGATATATCAGACATGGTAAGGGTTAGTCAAGGAATCCGTTTCAAGGTAAACAAAGTCCTAGTTAACCTAGGCAATAAGACCTGGTTCGAGGAATTGGGCACTAAGTCCTGATCATGGATTGAGCACTAAGTTCTGGTCGAGGGATGGACACCTAAGACCAGACCGAGGGTTGGGCATGAGTCCTGATTCAAGAATTGGGTAATAAGTCCTAGCTGAGGGCTGGGCACCTAAGACCTGACCGAGGGTTGGGCACGAAGTCCTGGTTCACGGAATTGGGAAATAAGTCCTGTCCGAGGGCTGGGCACTAAAGTCCTGGTGAGTGAAGCTGGGCACTATGTCTTGGTGAGTGAAGCTGGGTAAAAGTCCAACTAGAGGGGCCGGTTGGCAAACTTCTCCTGAGAGGAGTAGGCGAAAGGCGTGCTCCCCGGGAAGGGACCATAGGCGTCGGTTCGACCTAGGGTTTCGTGAGAAATCCAAAGTCAGAACCATTCCTTAAGGTTAAAATTATCTGTATATTTGTCTTGTCTTTGATTGTATTGTAGGTACCTAAAAATTGGAGGCAAGACAGAAGAGCAAACGAAGGAGAAAATGTTGCCTGGAAGGTCATCCAAGGCGCCTGTATCAATACAGGCGCCCCAGACCTCAAGGGCGCCCCAGCTTGGGCAGGCCCATCCCTGGTGCCTATTCACACAGGCGCTTGGGAAGGAGATTCTATCCCTGCTGCGAGTTCGACACAAAGATGAGGTTTGACCAACGTATAGAGGCGCCCTAGGGCCTTACAGGCGCCCAAGAAGTGACTATATAAAGGGGTTCGACCCCTCAACTCAACACATCATTCACAACAATATTCTAAGCATTCCGAGTGAAGAAAAAGTGCTAGAGACAAAGCTCTGTGACCAAGGAATCTCCAGGAGGAAGTGTATTGCACATCGGAGTTCCAGATCGGCCGGGATTGTCGACTTTCCTGTTTGGTTTGCTTTTACTTTTATGCAATTAATTTCCTTATCATTTTTTATTGTAATACTTGCACTGTAAGACGGGTTTCTCCACCTCCGGAAACTTTGGAAAGGAGACCATTAGTGGACGGGTGCTTCCCGTGCTTAGGCCTTGGACGTACTGACCCTGGGGGGTTGGGAACCAAGTAAAAACCCGCGTGTCTGCTGTGTTGTGTTGTTTTCCGTTTACTTTATTTTTCCGCTGTGCTACTAACACTTTGTCTAGAAAGAACGAACATCGAAGTTTCTGACGAGATTATGAAAAGTTTTTTTTAAGTCGATATTCAGCGCCCCCTCTATCGATGGCACCGGTCCTACAGGTAAGGTTTGGTCGAGTTTGCGGATAAGCACGTGCCTGATTCGCTACACATGGTAGGCACCCAAGAAGCCTAAGGCACCCTACAACAGGCTATATAAGGGGCTTCACCCCTTTGCTTTCCACATCAACTCAGAATACTTTCAGAATATCTTTCTTCCGACTCAAGCACTCCAGTGCTCTCCGAATTTCTTCCATGCTCGAGTTTCCTATGCTGCCAACGATAAAGATCGACGACACTTTGTTTGAGATGCTTCGTAATCATTTAGTGTCGTCAGTATACTTTAAATTTCGCTGTTTAATTCGGTACTCGAATTATATAATTGTAAAGCTTATTTGATTTATAGAATGCCCAACGAAAACAGTCAAGGACCGTGGGCCTTTGAGTAGGAGCCGTTAAAGACTCCAAACCATGTTAAAAGAAACATGTTAGTATTGTTTCTTTATTCTTCCGTTGCGTTTTCTATTTTTTCAAAAAAATTTCAGTAATCGCTATTCACCCCCTCTATCGATTATAATGATCCCACACCAGCTTCACTCACTAGGATTTCGTTCACTTAGCTTCACTCACTAGGACCTAGCTTCACTCACCAAGATTTTGTTCCTCGATAAGGACTTCTTTGCTAGTCATCTTAATCCTGACTAGACTTCTCTCTGCCAAACATCAATTCCTGTTTGGCTCAGTCCTTCGTGTATCTGACAAGATATGGGTTTAGTCACCCTGCCAATCATCAAGTCCTGTTTGGCTTATCCCTTGGTTAAACTGATTAGGTCCTGTTTGGCTATCCCTTTGTTAAACTGATCAAACCTGGGTTTACCCTACCAAACATCAAGTCCTATTTAGCTTAACCCTTGATCACTTTGACCAGACCTTGGTATATTGTCAAACATCAAAACACTAGAGGCTGACTGTTCATATTTGATGCTTTTTGCACCAACATGTCCTATGCCTTTTACTTTTAGTCTTTAATTTCTTTATTATTCCATTGTGTACAAACGACTTTGTTGTGAAAGATGAATGATGAAATTTCAAATGAATGAGAGTCGATATTCAACCCCTCTCTATTGATGTATCTGATCCTACATAATGAGATAAAATTGCATGAGAGAGTGAGAGAGAGAGGGAGACAAACACACACACACAAGGAAGAAGAAGAAAAAGAGGGAGAAGAAGAATTACCGTAGTTTGGCGATGTATCTATTCTAAAAATGGTTGAAGCTTTTATTAGAATTCTCTTTGTTTGTGTCAGAAGAACCAGATCGAACCTGATTTTGATAATGGCAAGGAGTTCAAAGTTAAGTGTGTGTTGTGATCTAATGGATTTGCTAAGTGTGCAGAAAAGTCCTAGTTTACCTAGCACGAAGTCTTGACCTGCAAGGTTGAGCATGAAGTGCTGGACAAGGACTGTGCACGAAGTCCTAGCCGAGGGCTGGGCACCGAAGACCTGACCGAGGGTTGAGCTCGAAGACCTGATTCGAGGAATTGGGCATGAAGTCCTAGTCGAGGACTGGGCATGAAGACCTGATCTAGAAGATCAGGCAGAAGACTTAGTTGAGTGAGGACTATGGAGAGATGTAGGGACGGGTCGAGGTATGGACGTCCTAAGATTCGGGAGTTTCAGTGGCCTAGTAAAAGTCCAACCAGAGGTGCCGGTTAGCAAAAGGTATCTTCTCCAGAGTGGAATAGGTGAGGACACGTTCCCCGGACGAGGGAACAATAGACGTCAGTTTGACCTAGGATTTTATTTGAAATCCAAAGTCAGAACCAGATAGCTCTAGCTGTCAATCATTCATGCATTTAATATATATTATTATGTTCTTGGACTAACCTTGATTGCAGGCTAAGGAAACCAGCTAGATGCAATTGAGGGACCTGAGAGTACTCATGCGCCCATGAGCCAGGCGCCTGAGAGGTCTCAGGCGCCCGAGAAACCAGGCGCCTGAGAGGACTCAAGCTCCCAGAGGCTTTTTCTCAACGTAAGTGAAGCTGAGATGGCGGTTGCTGATTGGACGCACAACGTCAGCTCCTATGTGCCCTAGTGCTCCCAGGTGCCCTAGAAGGGATAGAGTTTGGCTAAGTTAGTGGATAACGACACGACCAATGCGTTGACTTGGAGGGCACCCCTATAGCCTCTCAGGCGCCCAAGTAGCAGTATAAAAGGGGTTTCACCCCCTTGCATCGAAACAACAATTCAAGCACTCGAAAACACTGTGATAAAGCTTCCGTGCTCAAGTTCTTTGTGCCAAAGAAGTTCGAGATCGACGACACACCGCCTTTACAACAAAATGATCTTCTCTTCCTTTAAGTGTCGTTGGTATAGAATTTCTATTTCATTCTATACTTAAATCATTATATTTGTAATTCATTCTATGAATTATAGTATTGCCCAACGAAAATGGTCAAGGACCGTGGGCCTTGGAATAGAAGCCGTCAAAGATTGCGAACCAAGTAAAAAACAAAGTGTTAACCTTGTTTTAACTTGTCACTTTTTCTATTTTCACTACATCAAATCAGATTTATATCTGAAAATACATAATCAATATTCACCCCCCTCTATCGATCACAACGATCCAACAAGTGGTATCAGAGCGAGTACAATTTTGGTGAAACCACCAGCTAAGCATTTTTTTATTTTCTCGTTGTTTTTCAATTAGAAATGGTATTCTTGTCTTTTTCAGATATTTCTTTTCGGTTATTTTTTTATCATCGATTTTTTTGTTTCTCGAAGTTGGTGCAATACCACTCAGGATTTACTATTTATATACTTCTATACCACACTACTAATCCAAGACCAAGTCTTGGAACCAGTTTGTTGTTTCTATCTTTTTTGCAGGACTTTCCATGGTCCAACAAGAAGTTTACAACACTGCTTGACCTCCTCTCTTCTTAGGAGAGAATATTAGTTACTGGAAGATCCACACGGAGGCCCACCTGAAAACTCAGGTGGAACTGTGGATAATCATCCAGGCCGGACTGGAAATCTCGAAGAATGCACAAGGTGAACTTCTGGGATACACTGAGTGGGATGCCCCACTAAAGAAGAAAATTGAAGCAGACGCAAAGGCAACATAGACCCTCTATTGTGGCCTTACAAAGGAAGAACTCAACTGCGTCGACCCCTTCAACAGTGCAAAGGAGCTCTGGAACAAATTGATTAAGCTACACGAAGGGGCATCGGACACTAGAATCAGCAAGCGAGATTTGCTCCTTAACAAGCTATACAACATTAAGATGCAAGACGGTGAAATCGCTGTACAACTTCACGCACATATCCAAGAGCTAATGAACAACCTCAACATCATTGACCACTAGGTAGAAAATAGGGACTTAATAAGGTATGCTTTAAGCTCTTTCCCTAGAAACTCTTTGTGGGCATCTTTGGTAGATGCTTATAAGGTTTCAAGGAATCTCTCAAAAATTAAATTAGATGAGTTATTTTTGGAACTTGAATTACATGAACAGACTAACTCTATACAGGTTGAGAAAGGTGTTGCTCTTATTGCATGTAATGTTTCGGGCAAAGTTAAGAAGAAAAAGCAACAACCGATACCCGAGTCTAATTTCGACTTGGAATCTGTTGAAGACAACATCAACCACCCCGAGCTAGTCAGAATAGCTCAAAACAATTACAAGATGATCAAAGGGCAAAGAAAGAAGAAGATGATGGTTCAGTCAAAGGATGATCCAACTGAACCAAGCACCAGTCAAAAAGGCAAGACAGACATCACCTATTATAGGTGCAACAAGAAGGGTCATTTCAAATTAGAGTGTCCCAACTTAAAGGAGGCCAAGAAGACACGAAGGAAGAAGGCGCTCCAAGCTACGTGGGATGAGTCTTCTTTAGAGGATGAAGATGAAACACCTCACTCCAACCTCCTCTCACTGAAGTCATTGGACGAACTCGACACCGAGTCTAAATCTGAAGCAGAGCCGGAAGAAAGATAAGGAACCGGAACACTATCAATGTCAGAGGGTGACCGAATCACTATAAAGGGTTTTCCCAAGTCTGAATTATATGATTTGATTTCTTATTTGTCATGTAAGATGGCCAAAACCAACGTCCAGGTTGAGTCCCTCCAATAGGAGGTAAAAGCCCTAAAGGAGGAGGCTAACTCAAGCTCCTTGACTAAGATTGTTCAGGAAGGAACCTCAACTCAAGTTCAGCAATTTGAGGAAGAGAAATTCTCCCTGAACACTCAAGTGAAGGAACTTAGAGTTGCCCTAGAGTGGTTTACATCAGGTTACAAGAATCTTGACATGATTCTTGAAAAATAGAAATTCATTCTCAACCGATCCGGACTTGGCTACAGAACCAACTCACAGTATAGATCTTATTACTCTATAGTGAACCAAACTACAACCCGAGTCCAAGCATGAGTCCCTAAGCTAAGCTTGACTAATCAAGTAGGACCAAATCACTATTGGATCCCCCAAGGACAAAATTCACATCCTAGATAGTCCATATCGAGGCTTTAGTCCATGGGAGCCAACAAAAACATTATTTTCATAATTAGATGATTTCCTTGCATGTTTCTCTGAATTATTGCTTGATGATTGTTTATTTATTTTTGCAAAATTGCCATGCTTAGGAATAAAAATGGTTACATAAGAACCTGACTTGATTAAATCTTGCACAACCTAGTATTAGGGTGAGACGAGATGATAGTACGTTAGGGAAGCTTGTCTAAGGAGTCAAGTAGGGTAAGTATACCCTATTTGATTTTTTAGTCTAGTGGAACTAGCCAAAGCTACCTCGCCACATCCTCAACTAGTTAGACCAGGGATTCTCAAAGAGTAAGTTGAAAATAAAATTTCTATAAAAGGCTTTGTCTAGGTAAGGGTCGTTGCTCCGATAACCAAGAAGGCCATTGTGTCTCGCCAAGACCTGGAAGCCGATTATTGAAATCTATTTTCAATTTATTAATTGTTAAACTTGAATCTAACTCAAGGTTCAATCAAATCATTGTTTTTAACTTAAATTCAAAGATAAAATTTAATGTGTCTCACAAAATAGATAAGGGCACCCTGTTTTGTCACTTAGAATTGGGTGAGATGCTTAAGACCTAAAAATTTAGTCCAACCTAACCAACCACACATCTAATCAGTCTTACCTTTAATTTAATAAATAAAATTTAAAACTTAAATATTTTCAAATTTAAATTAAACATTTTTTTCAAAATTTAAAACATAAATATTTTTCAAATTTAACTTAAATATTTTTTCAAATTTAAAATAAATATTTTTCAAATTTAACTTAAACATTTTTCAAATTTATCTCAAACATTTTTCATTTTTTTCAAATTTAACTTAAACATTTTTCAAATTTAACTTAAACATTTTTCATTTTTTTTTCAAATTTAACTTAAATATTTTTTTATTTTTTTTAAAAATTTAACTTGAAAGTTTTTCAAATTTAACTTAAACATTTTTTTTTCAAAATTTTAACTTTAACTTTTTTCAAATTTAACATAAACATTTTTTTCAAAATTTAAAACTAAAACAATTTTTAAATTTAACTGAAATATTTTTTTTCAAAATTTAAAACTTAAATATTTTTCAAATTTAACTTAAATATTATTCAAATTTAACTTAAATATTTTTCAAATAAAACTTGAATATTTTTTTGATTTAACTTAAACATTTTTTTTCAAAATTTAAGACTTAAATAGTTTTCAAATTTATCTTAAAAATTTTTCAAATTTAAGACTTAAACATTTTTTAAATTTAGATTAAACAATTTTTTTTCAAAATTTAAAACTTAAACAATTTTCAAATTTAACATAAACATTTTTCACATTGAATTTAAACATTTTTTAAAATTCAACTTGACTCAACCTTATCAGATTAAGCTAATAAAGCTAAAACCTGACTGACAGAGGTACCAATAGGAGTAACATGACTCGTAACTCAGATCGGGTGAGACAGACTAGGCAGTGAAACTCAATTCATCTATCCTTATACTTATACATAAATGAATCCAAATCAGGACACTTTATGTGTACGAACATAAAGATTTGGACTAGTGAATTTTGGATACTGGATGCTTCAGCCATATGACTGGAGACAAATTGAAGTTCACCAAAATGAAGTACAAGAATCTAGGCTCAGTGACATTTGGCAACAATGCCACACTTAAGGTAATTGGTTCAGGTAATATTGAACTGAACTCTAATTTCATTACTAAAAAGGTGCTATTGGTTGATCATTTTTAATTTAACTTACTTAGTATTAGTCAACTTTGTGATACTGGTTATATAGTTATTTTTCTAATTCAAACTGCCTTATTAGGAACTTACAAGACTCATAAGTAACCCTTAAGGGAATTAGAAAAATAATATTTATGATATTAACTTACCATCTTCATCTAAATGTTTTCTAACCCAACAAGAAGAAAATAACTTATAGCATAGAAGACTAGGTCATACCCACACAAAATTAATTTTAAAACTATGTCAAAATAGACTAGTTAAGGGTATCCCGAAATTTAGAAACATTGAAAATTCATTTTGTAACCCATGTCAACAAGGTAAACAAACAAAGTCAACCCATAGACTTATCCAACAGACCTAACCCAAGCTAAACTTGAGCTCCTACACCGAGACCTAATTGATTCTCATGGAGCCAAGTTACTAAGTGGAAATTGATACTGCTTAGCAATTATTGATGATTACTCTAGATTTACCTGGGTTATGTTTTTGAAAACCAAAGATGAATCTTTTGAAATATTTAACATTTTATGTAAAATACTTGAAAATGAAAAGGATACTAAATCAAAAGAATTAGAAGTGATCATGGGGGGGGGATTTGAAAATCTAAAATTTAATGAATTCTGTAAAATTAATGGATATACCAATGAATTTTCTTGCCTTAGAACCTCTCAACAAAATGGGATAGTTGAAAGGAATAATAGGACCCTTCAAGAAGCTGCTAGGACCATGCTTAACAAGTATAATCTATCTAATCAATTTTGGGCAGAAGCAATAAACATAGCCTGTTACAACCAAAATAGGGTCTTGATAAATAAAAGACATAATAAAGCCCCCTATGGAGTCTATTATCACAAACTACCCAATTTATATTATTTAATAGTTTTTGGATGTAAGGTACATATCCTAAACACTAAAACCTACTTAGGAAAATTTCAATCAAAATCAACCCCAGGGATTTTTGTAGGGTACTCAACCACAAGTAGGGATTTTAGAGTTTATCACAAACATACCCTTAAAATTGAGGAAACTATAAATGTAATATTTGATGAAGAAATGGTATCAACACCAACTAATTTACTTAACCTAACCAACTCATTTGACTTTAACAATCAACCAAGCCTAAACAATTCAGACCAAGACTTAGAAGAAAGAGAATCAATACCTGAACCAAACCCAAATCAAACAGTTGAACCAGTAATTGAACCAAATTAAATAGTTGAACCTGAACAACCTGAACCATCTTCTAGGACTAGGTCAAATCATCCAACAGATCAAATCATAGGTGACCCAACCTTAGGTGTTAGAATAAGGTCATCCTATAGAAACCTAAGCCAAGTCACCTTGATTTCTAAGATTGAACCCAAGATAATAGAAGAAGCATTACCTAACCCCGACTGGATTATAGCTATGCAGGAAGAGTTAGCCCAATTTGAGAGAAACCAAGTCTAGGACTTAGTACCAAAACCAGAAGGTAAGACTGTGATAGATACTAAGTGAGTTTTTAGTAATAAGCTAGATGACAAAGGAGAAATAGTCAAAAATAAAGCCCGTTTAGTGGCTAAAGGGTTCAGTCAAATTGAAGGATTAGATTATGATAAAACCTATGCACCTATAGCTAGACTAGAATCAATTAGGATGCTTCTAGCTTATGCAGCCCATAAGGGATTCAAATTATATCAGATGGATGTTAAGTCTATCTTTCTAAATTGATTTATAAAGGAGAAAGTTTATGTAAGTCAACCACCAGGTTTTGAGAACTTAGAACATCCTAGTTATGCCTTTAGACTTAAAAAGTCACTATATGGACTTAAACAAGCACCTAGAGTCTGGTATGAAAGACTATCCAATTATTTAGTTTCTCAGGGGATTAACTAAGGCCAAATTGACCCAACCCTATTTGTTAATCCTTAGAAAATAATTATTTTATTGCACAAATTTATATAGATGATATGATTTTTGGCTCAACCAATACAAATTTTTTAAAGGAATTATAAAAGTAATGGAAAGCGAATTTGAAATGAGCCTTGTAGGTGAGTTAACATTTTTCTTAGGACTTCAAATTAAATAAACTAAAGTTAAAAATTATATTCACCAATTTAAATATGCAAAATAATTAATTAAAAAATTCAGAATGGAAAACTCTAAAGACATTAACACCCCTATGACAACTAATGTCAAAATAGATAGTGACCCAGAAGGAAAGTCATTGGACTTGAAGCATTTTAGAAGTGCTATAGGTAGCCTACTTTACCTAACTGTTAGTAGACCTGATATTTTATTTGCAGTAGGTATTTGTGCTAGGTACCAAACTTGTGCTTAGGAATCTCACTTAAGTGTTGTCAAGAGAATTATTAGGTACATTAAAGGCACCCTAAATGTAGGAATTTTGTATCCTAGGACTCTAATTTTGACCTACTAGGTTACTCTGACTTTGATTATGTAGGCTGCAAACTAAATAGAAAAAGTACTAGTGGAAGTTGCTAAATGTTGGGTCACAACTTAGTTAGTTGGTGGAGTAGAAAGCAACATTGTGTTGCATTATCCACAACTGAAGCTGAATATATAACCCTTAGAGAATGTGTAATTCAACTACTATGCATAATGCATACCCTTAAGGATTTCCAATTGACCTAGAATAACACTAAAGTCTATATTGATAATATTAGTTCAATTAATCTTACAAAAAATCCCATTCACCATTCCAGAACTAAACATATTGATGTAAAACATTATTTTGATAGGGATCATGTAGCCAGGGGCGAAATTGTACTTACACACATATGATCAAAGTCTATCCTAGCTGATATTTTCACTAAACCACTACTTGAGTCTGAGTTTAGTTCACTAAGAAGGCAGCTAGGAATGTGCATAGTAGAATAGGTTTATTTATTCATTTATGTGTTTTTGATAATTAAAATGATTCTTGTCATTTTTTTAAAAAAATTATTTTTCAAAAGATATTAACTGCTTTTCAAAAAATTCATATTTTTAAATCATATTGTTTTAACTTTTTATTTCTTCGACTTAGTTTTTTCAAAAAATTACCCCCTTTAAAACTAGGGATTTCTTCGTTATGGACTTAACTTAGGACTTAACTCTAGTTTGCATGCTCCTATGGATTTAGAAGCTAGCATCGCACAAGTATATACCTTGATTGACAACTTAGACTGGGTTGAGATGCTTAGGTCTATGCCTTGACTCATGACGCTTTAAGTTAGTGCATCAAAAGAAGTTGGGACAATAAATACAATTGAACATCAATCAAGTAAAGTAATTAAGCTTAGAAAGTTTAACTTGATCAGACTACTTAACTTGACTAACCCAAGTGAAAGTTACTATTTTATAACAATTAGTAAATAACAAACTAGGTTAGATAGGGACTCAAGGAATTAAGATTTAATTATTTTTCAAATTTATTGCATGGTTTATTTTTCTTAGACTTAAATCATGCTTGGACTCAAATGGGTATATTAACTTGGATCAAATTCTATTTTTTCAGCATTAGTTCCTTATTATTGCTTAATTATTTCAAAATTGTTACTTAGAATTATTTTACTTAGAATTATTTTTTTTCAAAACTCACAAGTTCTGATACTCAATTTTTTCTTCCACTTTCTCCTTAATCAATTTTTTTTCCAAAAAGTGGAGAGTAGATAAATGTAAATATTCATTCAAAAAAAATATATATCTGTTGCAAATTTTTTTTGGCAAAGGAGGAGAATAGAAAAGTAAAGTTGAAAGTTAAAAATCTTTTTAATTATTTCCTTTGTCAAAACTTTGTCTTTTTAAGGTTTTGAAAGAATGTTTTTAAAAAGAAAACTCTATTTTATTCTTCAAAAGATGTTTCTACTTTAACATAAAGTTTTTAGTTAAATGATACTCAGAAGTTTTTAAAATACTTTTTCAAAATTATACTTAGAATTTTTCAAAGAAATTAGAAAATCTTTCAAATTGAAAATCGCACCAAAGACCTGATCGAGGGTTGGGCATGAAGACCTGGTTCAATGAATTGGGCATGAAGTCCTGGTCGAGGACTGGACACGAACACCTGTTCTAGAAGATCAAGAAGAATACTTAGCCGAGTGAGGACTATTGACAGAAGTAGGGATGGGCGAGGTATGGACGTCCCGAGATCAGGAAGTTTCGGAGGCCGAGCAAAAGTCCAACCGGAGGTGACGGTTGGCAAAATGTAACTTCTCCAGAGTGGAGTAGGTGAGGACACATTCCCCGAAAGAGGGAATAGTAGGCGTCAGTTCGACCTAGGATTTCATTTGAAATCCAAAATTAGAACCAGATAGCTCTAGCTATAAATCATTCATGCATTTAACATATATTATTGTGTTCTTGATCTAATCTTGATTGTAGGTTAAGGAAAGTAACTGGCTGCAATTGGGGGAGCCTGAGAGGACTCAGGCTCCCGTGAGCCAGGCACCTGAGAGGTCTCAGGCACCTGAGGAGCTAGGCGCCTGAGAGGACTCAGGCGCCCCAGAGACTTTTTCTCAGCGTAAGCGAAGCTGAGTTGGTGGTTGCTGGTTGGATGCGCTACGTCAGCTCCCAGGCACCCCAATGCTCCAAGGCGCTCGAGAAGGGATAGAATTTTTATGTAACGCCCTCCTTTTTCCCAAACCTTATGGTGTGGCGAGAAAACGACGTTACGCTAATATACATGTACGCATATGAATATCTTAATGCAGCGGAGGAAATTTTTTTTCTTAAACACATGCGTTTAACCATGCAACTACTACATGAATCATATATATATGCCTAAATTATCATTCATGAACATGGTGACATTGTAACTTAGCATATTACTGGCATACATAGCATCATGATATAAACATTCCATAACTTATTCATAAGAACCATAAGTAGCAAGTAACTTATCCATAAGCATCATAGGTAGTAAGTTATTTCTTAGGCATAACTATCATAAGTATAGCATAGAACCAAAGGAGGTATTTCAAACACAAGACATGCGATAAGTGTAAATAGAAGAATCCTTTGCCATGTCACTGTCACACACATGCCCTTGCCCCTCCTGCTGCTTCCCTTAGCAACCTCTTGCTTGATCTGCGGTATAAGAAAAAATAAGACTATAAGCACATAGGCTTAGTAAGACCCTTTCCTACTCATGAAAATCCATACGTCACATAAACATAAACATAAACATAATGCTTAAACCATACTTATCATGGCATAATTCTTGACATGAACATAAACATAAACATACTTATCATGGCATCATTCTTAACATGAACATAAACATACTTATCATGGCATCATTCTTAACAGGAACATAAACATAAACATACTTATCATGGCATCATTCTTAACATGAACATAAACATAAACATACTTATCATGGCATCATTCTTAACATGAACATAAACATAAACATACTTATCATGACACCATTCTTAACATGAACATAAACATAAACATGGCATCATTCTTAAGAGGAACATAAACATAAACATACTTATCATGGCATCATTCTTAACATGAACATAAACATAAACATACTTATCATGACACCATTCTTAACATGAACATAAACATAAACATACTTATCATGGCATCATTCTTAACATGAACATAAACATAAACATACTTATCATGGCGTAATGCATAACATGTATGGATGCATGAGTCAAATGCATATATCATAAGGATGCTTAATTTGAAAACCATAATTATAAATACTTAAACATAATCATAACATCATGGAGGTCCCCGGCTTGTACCACATTCATACATCATATGCGCGCATCCCTAAGTAAATACGAGGTAGCTAGTCTCGACCTACTAGGGTAGGAATAGCTACGGTAGTTCCAAAAACCAAGGCGTTCTTAAGGTGCCCATCCCTGTTGGACAGCTATGGTAATCCCAGAACCGTGGACAGCTTCGGTAGTCCAGAACCGAGGCGTTCTTAAGGTGCCCATCCCTTGGACCCTTACTTCGGTCCGGTACAAGCCGATTCTTAAAAATAAAATAGTTCACATGCTTTATCATTCATAGAACATACATAGCATAACATAATCTTGTTTCATGAAACATGACATAAGAATAGGAATAGCTACGGTAGTTCCAGAACCGTGGACAACTACGGTAGTCCAGAACCGAGGCATTCTTAAGGTGCCCATCCCTTAGCATGACATAAACATACTTAACATTTCATCATTCATACTTAACATCATTATGCCTTAAAGGCATGAACATCATCATCATTCATCACCTTCATTCATAAGGTATATATGTCATGCATATATCATTATGACTTAGAGCCATGAACATCATTTTCATTCATCATCTTCATTCATAAAACATGGCATACATACATAATCAGCATCTTAATTCATAAGACATGCATGATCATGGTACATAGGGTAAACATACATAGATCTTTTCATACATAATACATATTACATAGCATACCTGATCATGGTATCTATCATAAAGCATGCATGGGTAGGATTCATATGGACATGATACATACTACCTAGGTTCATGGGATAAGGTTTAAAACATTCATGATTAAACATAGCACATAACCTAAACATACAAGTCATGATACATAACACATGAAGCTAGGGTTTTTAGGTGACATAAAAATTCTTACAACATGCTTAAACATGTACATACATCATAGTAACCTATAAACAAGTATTCTTGAGACCTTAACCCAACCCAAACCCTAAAACTTGGAGTTGGCCAAAAGTTCCATAGGATGAGGCTCCATCATTTAAATCAATATGAAAGGTTCCATGAGTAAAAGAAAACCCATACATTACATACAAAGCCATAGGGAGCCATTAAGCCCCATAATTGGAGCTAACCCTAAGTCCTAGCCCTACATTGGGACCTTGGCCAAAACCCTAGAGGGTCACAATCACATGGAAAAATTCCTATCATTCACAATTAAGATCCATTAAATCATAGGAAAACATAATAAACATGCTTGAAGGGTTAGATATCATCCTATCCATGACATGTTGATATGCACCGAAACCCTAGAGACTTTAGGGTGCCACAAACTTTCCATAAATCATAATCTATACCTTACTTATCATAATAAAACATTGAGGTGCACAAAAGAGAGTTTACATCATCCCTAAGCCCAATATCAAGCTTTGGCCGAAACCCTAAGGGCCCTACCTCATGGTTTTCTCAACTTAGATCTTAAACAAAAGTCTAAATCTTGATAGACATCAGAGAAACAATTATACCACAGGTGAGGGGGTCTTGCCTTGGGTTATCTTGATTATCACCTTCAATAGAGAAGCCAAAAGAAAACTTCCTTGACCTTAGACTACCCCTAGCCCTTGTAGCCTTGTAGAAAGCCCTTAGATCTTGAAGAAGAGGTCTCTTTGTGAAACTTTTCCAAGGGATAACCCACTTTGTAGGTTTCAGCTAGGAGGAGAAAGAAGAAGGAAGAAGGAGTTTTTTGGTGGAAGAAGAGACAAGTGCTTAAGTGCTAAGTTGTCTCTTCCATTCACCTCTCTTATATACTAGATGAAGGAGGCAAGTGAAGAGACATGATGCAATGACTCTTCACTTCCTTTAGCCTCAACTAAAATCCCTTCCCTTTTCCACTAGCACTCCCTTGCTAGGCGAATTGGTTAGTACATGCATGGTGGTAGACTAGGTCCAAGGTTCAATCCTTGGTGCATGCACTTTATTTTTATTTTATATTCTTTCTTTTTTTTTATTATTTTCGGCAATGCCCCCCTAAGATCCACCCATAACTATGCTAATATTCCTAATTGAAACCCATTTCTATTTATATTAAATTCTACCTAAAATCCCCTAATAACCATGGTACTAGAAAAACCCATGTAAGGCCCATTAGTACTTAGCTTCTTAATTTATATGGGAAAATCCTAGATAATTATGCTAAGGTTCATACTAGTATTTCTAGATTCCTCAAAAAACTATCTAGACATGATCAATAGTTTAAAGAAAATATTGAGAAATTTTTCGGGTTGTTACATTTTAGGCAATCTATGGTCCGGAGTGACCAAGTGTTTTGATGTTTGGGCAAAGGGTTTAAGTTAGGTTTACCCTTGTTATCTTATATGTGTATGTTGAGTGTGCAGGTTGTACAGGTTACACATATGGACTTGACTGGATGACCTCGGTATGGTGAAGGGTGGCATAGAGACAAGCTGGAGGCTTGTGTGCACCCGAGGGACCTTGGACATCAGGGACGATGAGCTGTTGGGCGCGGACTACGAGGCATGCGTGAAGGATGGCATGGAGGCAAGCTAGAGGCTTGCATACGTCCTAGGGACGGGAGCCGAAGATGAAGAGGGCGCGAAGGCAACAGTCAAGTCTTTGGAGGAGGAGTTAGTCGAGTCGTGAGGGTACGAGTGTTGTGTGATTGTACTCGGGAAAGTCCTAGGGTCGAGTGCTAAGAGAAGTGTACTAGGGAAGGGAAACCCTAGGTATGTGAGTAGGGCAGTCGACTGCCATTGGGGCAGTCGACTAGTAAACTCACAGAAAGGGTTTGGCCACTTGACTAGTCGACTGCCCTGGGAGCAGTCGACTGGTGTACAGCTGGATTCGAATGTTGGGGTTGTCAACAGTCGAATTCTGAGTGGGGCAGTCGACTGCCCTGGGAGCAGTCGACTGCTAGCGAGGGTTTGAGCCCGAGTCCTATTTAAAGAGGACATCGTGGTGGCTGAGATTTTTGACGAAACTCGCTTGGGTAAAGTGAGTTAGTAGTCTCTTGTGCTCAGATAGCATCCGAAGTGTTGTGGCGAGGTTTCTCCAGCCACAAGGAGCGACAGAGTTAGCCAGAGGTTATCCGGGGAGTGATCCATCGACGGATTCTTGGATTAGTCACCCGTCCGGGGTGGATACCAAGTAAATCAGTTTGTTAGCATTGTTCTGTCTTGATTAGTTTATTTTTATTTGTATTTCCGCTGCGCTAACAATCTTGTAGAGAAAACGACGAAAAAGTGCTATTCACCCCCTCTAGCAACGTCTTCGATCTATCAATTGGTATCAGAGCGTAGGATCGCTCTTGATCGGACTAACCGCCGAGGGACCACACGCTAGAGGAAGAAAGCAAATGGAGGACAAACTTGGGGAAGACATCTACACTCCACCGCCCTACGACAATGAAGACTTCACATATTGGAAAGCGAGAATGGAGACATGGTTCGCGATGGAGTAGGAATGTAGAATTGCACTTGAAGAGCCCTTCGAGGTTCCAAAGGACAAGCACGGAAAGAGACTTCGTCCTAGATATTGGGACAAAGAGCAACAAGAACAATTTCGGGCCAATGAGAAGGTAATTAGTACTTTGAAAAATGGTTTGCCTAATAAAATTTTGAGTGATGTAGGGGAATACCAAAACGCATATGAATTATGGGATAAGTTGAAAAGATATCATGAGAACCCTACATCAATTAAAAGAGTTGAAGAGCCTGAAGAAATAAGGTCAATAGTCCAAGAAGACCAAGAGGAGGAAGAAATGTCCACATCCTCAAGTGAAGGAGAAGAAGGAAGTGAGAGGTCATCCACCTCATCTAGAGAAGAGGAGGAGGTCACCACCTCAAGGATTGAGGGGGAGGAGAGACCCTCATCTACACAAGAACAAGAGGAGGCCTCTACATCATCCAAGGTTGAAGAGGAAGTCAACCTAGCCTCTACCTCCACCAAAGTCAAATCAAAAGAACATATCACATGCTTTGGTTGCCACGAAAAGGGGCACTACAAGGACAAGTGCCCGAAAGGTAAAAAGGAGGTACACTCTAAACTTATTTCAATTAAATTAAATTCTAACATAAAGTGTAGGACTGGAGAAACCCAAGTGAAGAAGAGGAGAATCCGATGCATTACATGTGGAGAGATAGGGTACTTTCACACCAAGTGTCCTAGAAAAGGTGAGCTAAAGAAAATGGAGCACTTAAGGAGATGAGAGAAAGAAGAAAGGAAGAAGAGAAGAAGCCCACATCAAGGAGGAACTCCAATGGTAAGGAAGGTAACTCCTAACCTTAAGCCAAAATGTAATTCAATTTCAAGTTCCTCCTTGCATTTTAAAAATCATGTTAATTATTCATCCATGCATGCTAGTTTTAATGAAAAATGTTTAATGGTGCATAACTTTGGATTTAGATATAATGATAGGACTAGGGTTAACAAGTAGATCAACACCCTAGATAAGGCATGCATCATGATAAACCCAAGACCTCTAGACCTAAGGATCATGACACTAATCCCAAGAAGGGAAGGAATGTGCCTAGAAAGGAGGTTAGGTCTACGAATGTCCAAAGTGGACATATAGACTCCAAAGTTAAAGGTCTAGAGAGGGAAAATCAAGCCTTGAGGGCAAGACTTGACGTATTAGAAAAGGCCCTAGAAAGATTCACGATTGGATCTAAGGGCTTAGACATGGTGTTGGGTAGCTTAAAACCCAACTATGATAGATCGGGTTTGGGATACCGGTCTAAGACCTCCAAGGACAACAAAAAGAAATATGCTGGGAAGGCATATGATCATGGCAAGAAAGAGAAGTCCAAGGATGGCAAGGGGGTGCCATCTAAAGGGAAAGACAATGACTTGACCAAAGACAAGGTGTCTAAGGTTAAGAGGGTTCATTTTGTAGGCCATGAATCACCAGAGGCTCATAGGTGTGGTCTAGTCTGGGTTAAGTCACCTAGAGAGGTGGCTAGGGCTCAGAGCTCAAGGGGGAGCTCTAGGAGCCTTTAGGGTCCATGGTAAATGGATCTCAAAAGTTTTTCTCCTAGGAAATTAGGTGAATTGTGCCAAAAAGGGTTGGAAGACTTGGGTAAGTCTTAATCCTATGTTTTGGCACATTAAAAGGGAATTTAGGGAGAAAAGAATGAAAATACAATTATATTGGGTAAAATTAGGTTTTAATGTGTGAATACCATATAATTCAATGTTAGAAATGAATTGTGATCACGCATTGGAAGATACAGTGAGGAGAAATCACAATTGAGACTTTTGGGATGAGTTTCAATGATACACTTTAGGATAAGTTGAGTTTCGTGCCAATCATGGGATTCGGAGTACATTTGTTTGGAAACGTATTTTTCCCAAGTAGGCATTGGCTCCATAAATCTCCCCACAAAATTTCATAATTTTTTGAGATTTGTAAAATTATCTAGGCATTACTGAAATTGGGACTGAAAACCTGAAAATCAGGTATCAGTCGACTGCCCCCAGGGCAGTCGACTGATCCGAGTGAATTTCAACCACGGGATCATTTTGTAAGGTTTGCCAGTCGACTGTCCCAGGGGTAGTCGACTGGTCAGTAGGTTTAAGGATAAAAGCCATTTTGGATGTTGAGAATTCAAATGTGGATCATCGGATATGGCTTTGGGTTAAAGTCTTGATTATGATTTCATATTCCTTGACTAGAGTGTTGCCCCATGATTTAATAAGGTTTTATTGATATTTTGAAAATCAAGGAAGTTTGATAAATAATGTTAAGAGATAATTAGGGGGAGGTTTGTGTACTTAAACCAAAGAGAAGAATTAAGGACAATTCCTTGTGTAAAATGATATTGGTTAGAATTGACTAACACAAGGAATCATGAGTAGATCTCAAAGTTGATACAAATGCCAAACCTTTTAGAAAATTAGAGAATTGTACCAAAGTCAAGCACATTTGATAATCTTAATCAAATCATATTTTTCTAGGATAGGTTATATCCTAGCAAATGTGCTTGCTAACTCTTTATACTTTTCTAAGTGTTGTTAAGTTCTTTTTGGCACTAGGGACAAGGTTGCTTGGGAGCAATCCTTTAATGGTGGCCAAGGGAGAAGAACTTGGTTGTTAGGTTGGGTAGAACCTAATGTGAGTTTGTGGTGTTAAGTTGGGTAGAGCTTCACCTAGGAAAATTGAAAATTGGGAGAAGGCATAGGTTAAGGGGGAGGTTGCCTCCTTGTTTGCCTTAATTTTCAAGAGAAATTTGTGGGTTTTGTGTCCAACTTGGGAACGGTGATAGATACATGGTGAGATGTATTTTTCCCAAGTAGGTATAGGTACCACAAAGTTCTCCACGAAATTTGGAAATTTTTGGAGAATTGTGGAATTTCTGGCGCATTTCTGAATGTGACCCGAAAAACTGAATTTCAGAGTATCAATCGACTGCCAACAGGGGCAGTCGACTAGTCAGGGCTGATGTGGGTATCCAGCAGTTGACTTGGGTCCAAATGATGGAAAACAAGTGTATGGGGGGTTTGTACACGTTGTTTAGGATCATTGCGGATTAAAAGAACTGATAATTGGGATATTATTGAGTCTTTTTGATGTATTGCAAAGGGGGAGAAGTTTGGGTTTAAGTTGGGAAACCAAACTTACCTTTGCTAGAAACCCAGGGCTTAGGGGGAGTTGAGATTAAGGGGGAGCATGGTTGCTCCATCCTTGGTGTAAGGGGAACCTTGGAGAGGTTTTTAAAAAGCATTTGTAAGTCCAATGTAGGGGGAGCTTTGAAAAACTTTAAAAAGCCCGTTTTGGGAAAATTCCTAACTTGGAGGGTTAGGTACTGAAAAGTCCTAACTTGGAGGGTTAGGTGTGAAAAGTCCTAGCTTGGAGGGCTAGGTGTGTAAAAGTCTTAGCTTGGAGGGCTAGGTGTGAAAAAGTCCTAACTTGGAAGGCTAGGTGTGAAAATTCCTAACTTGGATGGTTAGGTGTGTAGGATGCCTTGGGATAGGATCCATGTATGCATTGCATATGCATTTGTTTTAGCATTGTTTTTGCTATTGACTACTATCTTACTTTCCCTAACTTAAACGTATTGCCAAACATTAAAAAGGGGGAGATTGTTGAGTCAATCTGTGATTCAGAGTGACCAAGTGTTTTGATGTTTGGGCAAAGGGTTTAAGTTAGGTTTACCCTTGTTATCTTATATGTTTATGTTGAGTGTGCAGGTTTTACAGGTTACACATATGGACTTGACTGGATAGCCTCAATACGGTGAAGGGTGGCATGGAGACAAGCTGGAGGTTTGTATGCACCCGAGGGACCTTGGAGACCAGGGACGATGAACTGATGGGCACAGACTTCGAGGCATGCGTGAAGGATGGCATGGAGGCATGCTGGAGGCTTGCGTGCATCCAAGGGATGGGAGCCGAAGATGAAGAGGGCGCGAAGGCAACAGTCAAAGCTGCGGAGGAGGAGTCATTCGAGTCATGAGGGTACGAGTGCTGTGTGATTGTACTTGGGAAAGTCCTAGGGTCGAGTGCTGAGAGAAGTGTATTCGGGAAGGGAAACCCTAGGTATGTAAGTAGGGCAGTCGACTGCCACAATGGCAGTTGACTAGTAAAACTCACAAAAAGGGTTTGGCCACTAGACCAGTCGACTGCCCTAGGAGCAGTCGACTGGTGTACAGCTGGATTCAAACGTTGGAGCTGTCAACAGTCAAATTCTGAGTGGGGCAGTCGATTGCCCTGGGAGCAGTCGACTGCTAGCGAGGGTTTGATCCCGAGTCCTATTTAAAGAGGAATTCGTGGTGGCTGAGATTTTTGTTGAAACTCGCTTGGGTAAAGTGAGTTAGTAGTCTCTTGTGCTCAGATAGCGTCCGAAGTGTTGTGGCGAAGTTTCTCGACCCACAAGGAGCGATAGAGTTAGCCGGAGGTTATCCGGGGAGTGATCCACCGACGGATTCTTGGATTAGTCACCCGTTTGGGGTGGATACCAAGTAAATCGGTTTGTTAGCATTGTTCTATCTTGATTAGTTTATTTTTATTTGTATTTCCGCTGCGCTAACAATCTTGTAGAGAAAACAACGAAAAAGTGTTATTCACCCCCCTCTAGCAACGTCTTCGATCTATCATGTTTGGCCAAGTCAGCGGGTAACGACGCGACAGAAGTGTCGACGTGGAGGGCACCCCTATAGCCTCTCGAGTGCCCGAGTAGCAGTATAAAAGGTGTTTCACCCCCTTGCTTCCAAACAATAATTCAAGCACTCGAAAACACTGTGATAAAACTTCCGTGCTCAAGTTCTCTATGCCAAAGAAGTTCGAGATCGATGACACGCCGCCTTTGTGTTGGGTATGGCTTGGCGGGTTTCCTAAGCGAATACCTGGTCATCCATGAGAGACCTCTCCATGTCCACGGATTAAAAATTAATCCTAATGGAGGCTTATCTCCCATACGACCGTCTCGTCGTTGTACCAATTGATTCGAGTTACAACTTAGCCAAACTCAAAGTTCGAGCCTTGTAACCCGCCTAACCAATTGATCGCGGAAAAGACAACGAGCGGATCACCGGTTATTGTGATTATTATCGGGTTCCAAATAATTAATTATCAACAATAATTAACAAATAATTAAACACATGATAATTAATTATCATCCACATAAAATGAAAGAAACTGAAGGAGCCAAAGAGAGATATTATACCGCTCGTTACTTTACGATCTTCTATTGTATGACCCTCCCCTCTTGGACGTCATGTGGGCAACGATCTATCAAGAATCGGAATCACCAAGGTCTTCCAATCAACCGCTTCTTCATGCGCCAACCAAAACCCTAGAACTAGGGTTTGCCACTAGCTTCCCAAGGAAGAAGAAGGTGAAGGAGAAGAGCAGAAGAGCTCTTCTCCCTCACAACCACCCTATCCGGCCTCCTCTTCCTCCTCCTTTCACGCGGAACCGAGCACACAAGGAAGATCTCGCTTCCTCTCTTCTCCCTAGCAACCGGTCGAGCACTTCCAAAGCACCTGCCGCCTCCTCCTTACGTCGGCCGCTAGCTTCCTTCTCTTCCTCGCCGCACACCACAAAAGGGAGAGAAGAACTCCCCCTTTGTCTAGTAGTAGCTAGCCATCGAGTGGTTGAGAGGAGAAGAAGAAAGGATGAAGATGGTGGAGCCGTGACCTAGGAGAGAGAAGAGAGAGAGAGGAAGAGAGGAGAGACTTAGGGTGGATGAATAATTGGATGCCTTGGTTTCATGATACCATGGGGAATATATAGGGCTACGATAGGGACCATGAGGAGGAGTTGGGTCTTGGCCTGCTAATGGATCCAAACTCAATCCGTTAATGAAGATCCATTCCACTAAAAGATCACCATTGAACTACCTCACCAACCCCCATATTTACATATGAGCTCCACCTATTATGAGTACAATTTCTCCCGTGTTTAAGATATTGAATGCCCGTCGATTAATTTAAATTATTGACAATTTTAATTAATCTACCTCTAACTCCTTGACTAGTACCACTCATCCTTATCATCATGTTGGACTAAGTCCACCTACAGGATTTAACATGATGAACCTTATGAGCTCATCAAGGGGGCATCATCATCCCGACTCACCAGGACACGGATTTCATCTATAATCAATGACACGCCATGTAAATAATATTATTTCCCAACTTACCGAGCCTATCGATTAAGCAGAATAAATCTCGCACATTTGTAAATCAAAGAAATAACTACTAAGTACTTGTGCCCGTTATTATATCTGGATTCAGAGCATGTACTCCATAATAAACCTAGGTCCGATCCAATTATAAAGTCAGTATAAATTGGATCACCTCTATGTTGGTCCTGCTCAATGCACACAAAGTGCACTAGTGTAATTCTATGGTCAAGATAAACCACACCTAATTACACTACAACCATCCCGATAGTTTGTCCAACTCTATCTCGGTTGTGAGCCTCTACTTATACTCTGCAAGGGACTGATAACATGATCTTCTGTGTGTCACCACACACCATGTTATCTATAATGTAGAGTATCAGACAGTTATGCACATACTACGATAAACATGCAATAGTGATGTTGTGATTCTCTTTCAAAATGTAGATGTTCATACAGAAAAGGCAAGGCTTTTAGTATACATCCTAACACTCTGCAATGAAAAGATCTTCTCTTCCTTTAAGTGTCATTGGTATAAAATTTTCATTTCATTTCTATACTTAAATATTCATATTTGTAATTCATTTTATGGATTATAGTATTGTCCAACGAAAATGGTCTAGGATTGTGGGCCTTGGAGTAGGAGCCGTCACACACTCCAATCCATGTAAAAAATAATATGTTAGCCTTGTTTTTGACTTGCCACTTTTCCTATTTTTGCTGCGTCAAATCTGATTTACATTCAAAATACATAATCTATATTCACCCACCTCCCCTCTAATGATCACAATGATTCAACACTCTTTACATAAGAGGATACACATTATTATCTTGATCCTACAATAGTTTAATCTTCGCAAAAGTTTCCTATTTGTGACTTATGAAGTATACCAAGACATTTCGTATGTAATCATCAGTAACACTCACAAAATAAAGTGCCCTCCATGTGATGCTACACTAGCTGGTCCCCATAGATACGTATGTATATAGTCTAGAATCCCGTCCATCTTGTGTATTACTGTCTTGAATTGTACTTTACTTTGCTTTCCAAGAACACAAAATTTGCATAATTCAAGCTTACACATCTTGACATTCTTCAACAAATCTCTCTTGTAAAACTCCAACATCCCATATTTGCTCATATGCCCTAACAACATATGCTACAAGACTTTACATTCTGATTCAGACTACACTAAAGTGATTCCACCTACAACTGTAATCCCTAGCAACTTATAGATGTTCCCTGCTAACTTTTGTCTTTTCATTACCGTCATAGCTCCCTTGCTGACCTTCATCACCCTACTTACTAATTTATAATGGTAACCAATACCATCTAGTGTGCCTAGTGAGATCAAATTCTTCCTTAGATCTAGTATGTGTCTAACATTTGATAAAATTCTGATGTTCCCTATGTCGATGACTCTATAAACACATCATTTTCCATCAACATTGAATGAGAATCCACTGCCTTATAGGTGTCAAACTACTCCTAATTTGGAGTCATGTGATATAAACATGTAGAGTCTAAGATCTATGCATCTGTCAGCTGCTTCAAACTTGACACAACTGATAACTTATCTCCATCATCACTCTCTAAATTATCTTCTTTTCCTATGTTTGCAGACTTTGCCGAACTACCTTAGTTCTCTGCAATATGTTTCTTTATCTCTGGACATCTCTCTTCATATGATGCCTCCACACTTTGTCACGCCCCCGGAGGGGAGCTACTGGTTCAATATACAAATAGACAACATCTCCCCTATACGATACATAATTTGTAACATTTACACAACACCACACAATATATTTATGGCCTCAGGCCTCAAATCCACAAAAATAATGGCCAATTCAAACCGGAATAGGGATAAAATGCATCCATGATATAAATCAAAATATGGACTTACCTGAGCTGCAATCTGGGCAGGCGCGTAGCAAAACCACATCGCATATAGTCCAACATAGGACTCGCCCCCACAGGCACAACACGGTTGGTAAAGGCTCACTTGGGTGATCCCTCACCTCCCAGGTTCGATTTCTCCCTAGCAGAGCGCGCAGTATGCTGATGGAAGAAATCACCATAGGCTACTACGTGGTCGGGTCATCGGGTACCAATATCATCAGTGGTGAATATTGGGACAATCGACCCAAGAATGATCGGGAAGATCATGATTTTGATTTGTGTGTGTCAATATGGTTAAGGTTAGGGTGTTATGTTATTTTGATATGTGTGAATGAGTCTTGCTGGACTTGGTGAGTCACACATGGAGGACACATTAGAGGGACGAGAACCAAGGGAAGAGGACTCCAAGGGTGAGCTGGGAAGTGGACTTCAAAGGGCACACGTGAAGGGTGACATAGAGGCAAGCCGAGGGCATGCGTGCGCATCCGAGGGACGATAGTGTTGGTGTAGACAGCACCTAAGTCAAACCTGGGTTTTGATAATGGCAAAGGGTTCAAAAGTTAAGATGTTATTTTGATCTAATATGTTACTTGAGTGTGCAGAAAGAAGTCCTAGCGAAGGACTGCTAGGCACCTAGCGAAGGACTGCTAGGCACCTAGCGAAGGACTGCTAGGCATCGAAACCCTAAGACCTGGCGAAGAGCTGCTGGGCACCTAGCGAAGGGCTGCTGGAGTGTAAGACCTGGCGAGGGACTGCTAGGCACCTGGCGAAGGACTGCTTGGTACCGAAGCCCTAGTGAAGGACTGCTAGGCACTGGGCGAAGGACTGCTTGGTACCAAAGACCTGGCGAAGGGTTGCTAGGCACCTGGCGAAGGATTGCTGGGCAAAAGTCCAACCGGAGGAGCCGATTGGCAAAAGGTAAATTCTCCTGAGAGGAGTAGGTGAGGACGAGTTCCCCGTCGAGGGAACAGTAGGCGTCGGTTCAACCTAGGGTTCCATTTAGGAGACCCAAAGTCAGAACCAAGACAGCTAAGGCTGCATAAACCTAATATTTTATTGCCTTGTTTGTTGTGGAACTAACCTTGGATGAAGGGACCAAAGGAATGTCTTTCTGCAGCTCAGAACGCCCCATAGGAGAGGGGCAGCAGCTGGGCTAGGCACCCGGGAGGTCCCGGGCACCCAAGGTCAAAGCCAAACAAGCAGTTGAGCAAAGATTGCTTCGGAAGCTCACTGGGCCAAGCCCCCTCAAGCTCCCGGGCACCCTGAGTGTCCCGAGCGCCCTGGATGCCTCGGCGCCTTGGATCTAAGCCAACGAAGCGATTGAAGTGAATTCAGCCGAGAAGCCAGTAGACCAAGTCAATCGGGGCGCTCCCAGTGTCCCGGGTGCCCCCGTCAGCTCCGAGCCTGATTCTGGAGGGATAAGCTCTGACCGAGCTTCGGATGAGGGTTCTCGGATCCGAAGGCACGTATTAGGCGCCCCCAGCATCCCGGGCGCCCCAAGGCGGGCTATAAAAGGGGCTCGACCCCCAAGGCTTCAACAACAACTTTTCTAATGCCTCTACGCTCTTCGACTCAAGCGCTCTGCTCCGGAAACCTCCGATCTCGAGATTCTAAGCGCCGACGACGACCTTCTGCACCGAAGTACGATCCACTTCAGGAGTCGGTAACGAAGAGGAAACTTGTTCTTTTTACTGCACTATAATTGTACAATTCTTTGTAAAACTTTGCGCATTATAGAATTGCCCGCAGTAAACGGTCAAGGACTATTGGCCTTGGAGTAGGAGCCGACCGCGACTCCGAACCACGTAAAAATCCTTGAGTTCTGTGCATTTATTTTTAATTTCCACTGCGCATTCTCTTTCCTCTAATCCGAAACGGTTTCACGATATTCACCCCCTCTCTATCGTGTTTTCTCGATCCAACAAGTGGTATCAGAGCGGGGAAGCTCAAATTTGGTGCATCCACCAATTTGAGAGTTTTTCAGATTTTTACGAAATAATTTTTTATTTTTTTCGATCAAATTTTTACTGTTAATCGAGGTTGGTGCAACACAACTCGATAAAATTATTTTATCTTCTTCCCGCGCTGCTAATCCAAGACCAAGTCTTGGGACATTTGTTTTTCTGTCGTTATCTTTATTTCAGAATAATTCCTAAATGGTCATGCAAGAGGGCTTCAGTACCGCCAGACCACCACTTTTCAGTGGGGAGGATTTCTCCTACAGGAAGAGTATGATGGAAGACCACCTGAAAACTCAGGTGGATATGTGGATAATAATCCAGTCTGGTCTGGAAATCCCTAAAAATGCTGACGGAGTGCCACAATCCTACACCGAGTGGGATACCACCCTAAAAAGGAAAATTGAAGCCGACGCTAAAGCAATCCAAACACTCCAATGCGGCCTAACCAAAGAAGAGCTGAACCAGGTGGGTCCATTCAACAGTGCAAAGGAACTCTGGGGTAAGCTAATTGAGTTGCACGAAGGAACCTCCGACACCCGAATCAGCAAGAGGGACCTACTACTGTACAAGCTGTATACAATCAAGATGAATGACAGCGAATCTGCAGCTCTGCTCCATGCCAGAATTCAGGAGCTAATGAACGGTCTACACACAATCGGTCACAAAGTAGAAAACCATGACCTGATCAGGTATGCTCTTAACGCTTTCCCGAGAAACACTTTGTGGGCATCAATGGTAGATGCGTACAAAATTTCAAGGGATATATCTAAAATTAAATTAGATGAGTTGTTTTCTGAACTAGAATTGCATGAGCAGACTAACTGCACCTTGGCCGAGAAAGGCATCGCTTTTGTTACAAGTAAAACTGGAAAGATAACCAAGAAGAAGCCTCAACCTACACCTGAGTCTGATTCAGACTCAGACTCAGAAGACAGCGAAGGAAATTGACCTAAGCTGGTTCGGCTAGCCCGGGATTACTACAAGGAACTAAAAAACCAGACCAACAGAAGAAAAGCCAGCCGAAGAAAGGAAGAACCAGCTGAACCTTCAAATGAAAAGACCAAACCAAATGTGACCTGTTACGAATGCAAAAAGAAGGGTCACTACAAGACAGAATGCCCCAATCTGAAGGAAACGAAGAAGACAAGAAAGAAGAAGGCCCTTCAGGTAACGTGGGATGAATCTTCGTTCGAAGAAGAAGAAGAGGCCCCACAGTCGAACCTGCTCGCACTAACCACTTCGGAAAAAATCGAGACCGAATCAGAATCGGAGCCGGACGACGGAAAGCTTACATTTTCAGAGGACGGCGAAATCACTGTAAGTGGATTTTCTAGAATTCAATTAACTGAATTAATTGCTTACCTTTATCGCGACTTGGCGAAAGCCAAAATCCGAGTCGAGTCCTTCCGACAGGAAGTAAAACTCCTGAAAGAGGGAGCTGACTCTAGATCCTTAGCTGAGAAGGTTCAAGAAGGAACCTCTACTCAAGTTGAAAAACTTGAGAAAGAGAACTCCTCTTTGAAAACTCAAGTCAAGGACCTTAGATCAGCTTTAGAACGGTTCACTTCTAGTTCCAAGGGCCTTGACATGATCCTTGGAAAACAGAAGACGGTTCTAAATCGATCCGGGTTAGGCTATCGAACAAAGGCGAGACAGAGGTCATACTATGCTATACTGAATCAGTCTAGACCTAAAATTCAGGCATGGGTACCCAAACTATGCCTGAACAAACAAACTGGATCAAATCAGTATTGGATCCCCAAGGACAAGATTCACATCTTGCCGAACCATTATCGTGGCTTTAGTCCAGGGGGAGCCAAATTAAAAACAATTTTCATAGTTAGATGAATTTCTTTTCTTGTTTTAAATTGCATGATTGCTTGTCTATTTATTTTCTACAATTTACCATGCTTAGACCTAGGACTGATTAGATTAAGGACTAAACCAATTAATTGAAATTTGAACAACTTAGTATTGGGTGGCGGTGAGATGATAGTCCGTTAGGGAAGCCATTTTGGTGGAACTAGCCGAAGCTACCGATCCAAGACCCAAACTAGTTAGACTATAATTTTTCAAAAAGTAATTTTGAAAATGAAATTTCATTAAAAGGCTTTGTTAAGGAAAGGGTTGATGATCCAATAAGGCTACGGCCAAAGAAGGCCTAGTGCCTCGCCAAGACCTGGAAGCCAATTTTTGAAATTCAAATTCAAATTATTCTTTGTCAAATTCAAATCTAACATAATTTTTTCAGTTAATTGTAGATTCAAACACTCTTTTTCAAAATAATTCTGTCTACTAAAACCTGTCTCACAAAAACTCATAAGTCTAACGTGATTGATAACTCTAGATTGGGTGAGACAGACTAGGCTATGAAAATCAATTTAGGCTATCCTTAATTCTAATTGGATCCAAATCAACAAAACTCTTTATATGTAGGAACATAAAGATTTGGACCAATGGATGTTGGATAGCGGGTGCTCCAGACACATGACTGGGGATAAATTGAAATTCATCAAACTCAAGTTCAAGAACCTAGGCTCAGTAGCATTTGGCAACAATGCTATACTCAAGTTGATTGGGTCAGGTAACATTGAGCTTAAATCTGACTTTGTTATTAAAAAGGTGCTTTTGGTTGAAAATTTTAAATTTAACTTGCTTAGCATAAGTCAATTATGTGATACTGGCTATGTAGTTACCTTCACCAACTCTAACTGCCTGATTAGAAATTTGCAAGACTCAGAAATCATGCTTAAGGGCTCTAGGAAAAATAATGTTTACACTATAAACCTACCCTTAGTACCTAAATGCATGTTAACTCAGTTAGAAGAATCAAACCTCTGGCATAGGAGATTAGGACACACTAATCTAAGATTAATTTCAAAAATCACCCAACTTGGCCTAATTAAAGGTATACCTAAAATTAAGAACCATGAAAACTTAATATGTGAATCATGCAATCAAGGAAAACAAACCAGGACTAATCATAAACTAATTCAATCAGATCTAACTCAGACCACACTTGAGCTCTTACACCTTGACCTATTTGATTCACATGGAGCCAAGTCACTAAGCGAAAACCGGTACTGCTTAGTAATTATTGATGATTACTCTAGGTTTACCTGGGTTAGATTTCTAAAGACCAAAGATGAAACCCTAAACCTATTTAGTGATTTTTGCAAGTTAATTGAAAATCAAAATTATACCAAAATCAAAAGAATTAGGAGTGATCACGGGGGAGAATTTGAAAATCAACGATTCGAGGAGTTTTGTAAGATAAACGGGTACATACATGAATTTTCGTGTCCTAGAACCCCCCAGCAAAATGGGATAGTTGAACGGAAAAATAGAACCCTACAGGAAGCCGCTAGGGCTATGCTCAATGAATTCAACCTAGCTAACCAATATTGGGCAGAAGCAATTAGTACGGCTTGCTACATCCAAAATAGGGTCCTAATTAACAAACGACACAATAAAACACCCTATGAATTATACTACCATAGACTTCCAAACCTACATTACCTAAGTGTCTTTGGGTGCAAAGTCCATATCCTAAACACCAAGGACTATCTAGGTAAATTCCAGTCTAAGTCAACCTCAAGCATCTTCTTAGGATATTCAACAACAAGTAGAGCCTATAGGGTTTACAATAAACAAACTAAGAAAATTGAAGAAACAACAAATATGATATTTGATGAAGAAATCAATTCAAAATCTGATAATCTAGATCTAGATTCATCAAATACTGATCAAGAAGATAATAAACAAACTGTTGAACCTTTAATTGAACCCCTAAATGAACTAACTATTGAACCAACTAATGAGTCAATTGAACCCATAATTGAACCAACCCAAGTAGTTGAACCAAATACTGAACCAAACCGACCGACTGGACCTGAAGCTGAACCAAGTTCTAGAAAAACTAAGAAACTAGACTCAGTCACCCAACCGATCAAATTGTGGGTGATCCAACCTTCGGAGTCAGAACTAGGTCCGCCTATAGAAACCTTAGTTAAATAACACTGATTTCAAAAATTGAACATAAGAATATAGAGGAAGCCTTACCTGATCCTGATTGGATCATAGCCATGCAGGAAGAGTTAGCCTAGTTTGAGAGGAACCAAGTCTGGGAACTAGTACCTAAACCTGAGGGAAAATCCATTATTGATACTAAGTGGGTGTTTAGGACTATGCTAAATGATTATGGAGAAATAGTGAGAAACAAAGCCCGCTTAGTAGCCAAAGGGTTCAGTCAGGTAGAAGGGTTAGATTATGATGAAACCTATGCCCTAGTAGCTAGACTTGAGTCCATTAGTGTAACGCCCGACCTTATATCTACCCTAAAGGCGGGGTTACGGGTCCATACATTCATATCATTTATCATGTTAAGCATGTATATCAGGTAGAAACAATTACAATGCAAGAAGAGTAGTACGCATGCTTGTTGAGGACTAATTTCCAAGCAGGGTTTCCTATATTTAACATGCATTTACAACATAATAGGAAGATCATTTAACTTCATAATTTACTGATCTAAACATGTTTTGAACAAGATAGGGCTTAGCATGATCTAAAACCTAACCTTAGACACATGCAAGAGAAACATTCATAAGCAATAGAAATTAGGAAATCTATAGCATTTCACTTAGCATGCATACAACAAGAATTAGACATCTAATGATAGTGTTATCTAATCATGACATAGGTTCCATATCTCTAAACTTGGCCAACAGTAGAGTAGTCATAATCATCACACAATCAGAATATAGTAATACAACTCGCAATCTTTTAGTGGAAGCAATTTAGATTCTAGACAAAAATGGTAGATAAGAATCCTTCTTTCTTTCCCGAGCCATCACCACACACATCTTTTAGCTTTCCCTCTGCCTCTTCCTTTAGTTCAAGTATTTCTTACCGCTATCTGCAGCATAAGAAAAACAACATGAACTAGTAAGCAAAACATGCTTACTAAGAATCCGGGCCTACTCGCAAAAATCCATATCAATTCATCAATATCACGTACACAGTAATCAAGATAGAATTATAAGCATCATGAGCATCACATTAAATATTTCTAAGTACTTTACAGAACATGATCATCACATAATGAGAAAAATGCTTTTCAAAAGGTTCCATAAAGGTAAGTACTTAAAAATATAGTATCATCTAGGGCCCAGTTGTAGTACCACATCAAGCGCGTTCCCTAATGAGTTGGGGTAGCGAGCCACCAATCTAATTAGGGCAGGATCCTTCCGTCCTACCAATGCCATGACCTTCAGTTAACATGTACATTGGATTTTGTTTAACGACCCCCTTCCGAGTCAGGTACACAACTTTCAAAGTAAAGTATTTTAACATGTAATTACATACATATGTATATGCTTAAAGGTACTCCCAATAACATCTTAAAGGGACACACCACTCGTCAAGGGTGCTCATGATCCCCTAGGGACACACCACACATTTAGGGGTGCTCTTGATCCCAATTTCAGTAGAGTATCCTTTTTCAAGCATATTATCAAACACATCATGTTCATGTCATAAGGGTGCCCCATGGGCTATAAGGCATGCTTTTATACCTAATAAGATAGGTCACATAAATTATACACACATCATATAAGTGGTAGCATGCTTCATGGTTTCATTAAGTACTTCCCAACCCTAGAACCATGGTTGGCCGAAAGTCAAGGGTAGGGAATTCTTTTGGTTTTTCAATCAAGCATTCATTCATGCATTTCTACAACCACCTCAAGTGCATTTCATGTTAACAATTGAACATGGTTTATACCTCAAAGTGGGGTTAGCTTTCACTAACCCTAAATTACAAGGGGTGGCCGAAACTTGTAGGATGGCTAGGCTAGGTTTTTGACATCCAAATCTTCCCACAAACATTTACACAAACATTGTATCTACACCACTAATCATGGGAACATACTAGGATAGCAAGCAACCCAAAAGCCCTAGCCTTTCTCCTCTTGGCCGAAAGTTGTAGGGTGGCTAACCCTACTTTTTTTTGTTATCACAACATGATGGGAAGTCATCATACATATGTACCCTAAGTTCCTAGGGGTCTCCTCATGCAACAAGAAGTAATTCACTTCACAACCCCAAGAGCCAAGTCTTGGCCGAAACCTTGTAGGGTACCAAACCCTAATTTTTGTCCTCCCAAAAATTTGGAAACAACACATATGTGTATAAAGTCCCTAGGGGTACTAGCATGCATCAAGGTTTGATCAAAACCCCTCTCTTGGACCCCCAAGCATAGGGTGGCCGAAACCTTCCTCAAGGAAGGTCCTTGTGATTTTACAAAAGAATAAAACAAGCAAACATTCAATAGCAATTATGCTGCAGGCGAGAGGACACTTACATCCTTGCGCTGGAATTTCACCTTCTCTTTAAACCGTAGGGTACCCTAGACTTGGAGGGCAAGTGAAAATCCTTCTTTTTCAAATTTTCTCTAGGGCTCCTTGGACTTAGTAGAGGGCAAGATCATGGAGGGTCTTCTTCCTTCCAATTCCCTAGGGTTAGAACCCTAGGGTGGTGCTTTTTCGAAAATGGAAAGGGAGAGAGGGCTCTTGGTGTTTTCGAAAATGAAGTGGGGAAGAAGAAGAGGAAGTGTAACTTCCTTTCCCCCTCTCTTATTTATACTCTTATCATGAAAAGGCATGTCTCTTCGTTTCCCCGAATTCAACAAGAATGTTTCTTATCCTCTCTACAAGAAACATTGCTTAGTTCATTGGTTATGACATGGTGAAATTTTTGGGGTGTTACAATCCTACACATCTTATAAAAAGTTCGTCCCGAACTTTAAACAATTCCCAGGTACTCAAATCGTAAAATTTGGGGTGTTACAATCCTACGCACCTTATAAAAAGTTCGTCCCGAACTTTTAAAACAGTTCCGGATACTTTAATCGCATCGTATCTTCCTGTTCCCAGGTGGCTTCTTCGAACTGCTCGTTCCGCCACAGAACCATAACTAAGGGTACTTCCTTATTCCTTAGCTTTTTAACTTCCCGATCGAGGATCTGGATCGGGCGGCGTTCGGAACTAAGGCTCTCCTGTTCTTGCACTGGTGGGGGTTCCATCATTTGACTCGCATCAGGGGTACACTTCTTGAGCATCGACACATGGAAGACGTTGTGGATAGCCGCCATTTCCGGCGGTAGCTCCAGCTCGTAGGCCACCTTGCCTACTCGTCTCAAAATCTGATAGGGTCCCACGTATCACGGACTCAGCTTCCCCTTCTTTCCGAATCTCATCACCCCTTTCATAGGGGCTACCTTCAGGAATACCGAATCCCCAACCTCGAACTCGAGTGGTCGACGTCGTTTATTAGCGTAGTTCTTCTGCCGACTCTGAGCAGTCTCTATCCTCTGGCGGATATTCTTTATAGCCTGAGTGGTCTCATCAATAATATCGGTCTGGAGTCCCATCTCTCTCTTTTCACCACTCTCATGCCAGCATAAAGGAGATCTGCATTTTTTGCCGTATAGTGCCTCGTACGGTGCCATCCCGATAGTAGCCTGATGACTGTTATTATAAGCAAACTCTGCTAGGCTCAGGTATCGACACCAGCTTCCCTTGAAGTCCAAGGTTCAAGCTCGTAACATATCTTCTAGTATCTGGTTTACTCGTTCAGTCTGCCCGTCAGTCTGGGGGTGAAAGGCTGTACTGAACTTCAGCTTCGTGCCAAGGGCCTTCTGCACGTGTCCCCAAAAATCAGAAGTAAATCGACCATCTCGGTCAGAGACGATGGTCTTGGGAATCCCGTGTAGTCGGACAATCTCCTTGACGTACAGTTGAGCCAGCTGCTCAACTGAATAAGTCATCCTGATAGCCAGAAAATGCGCAGACTTGGTCAGTCGGTCCACAATAACCCATATACCATCATATCCATTCGTAGTCCGAGGCAGCCCTGATATGAAATCCATAGATATGTCCTCCCATTTCCACTCGGGAATAGGTAGAGGCTGCAGAACTCCCCCAGGTCTCTGGTGTTCTGCTTTGACCCTCTGGCATGTCAAACACATGCTGATATAATGGGCTACATCTTTCTTCATGCCGGACCACCAAAATTTGCCCTTCAGATCTTGATACATCTTGGCAGACCCAGGATGCATCGCATAAGGTGTGCCGTGAGCTTCCTCGAGTATCCTCGTCCGTAAGTCGGAGTCGTCGGGAACGCATAATCGATCCCGGAGATATAAGACTCCGCTATTGGAAATCCGGAATCCCTCGTCCTTGCCTTTAAGAACCTCCTGCCTGATTCTCCGAAGACTCGGATCAAGATTCTGTTTCTCCAGAATACCATCAAATAATGTCGGCGCAATCTGTAGGGTAGAAAGCCGTCCCGATATAATCTCGATTCTGAAATCCATAATCTCTTCCCCTAAGGGTCGTGAAATAGCTGATAAAGACAACAATGCAGCATAAAATTTTCTACTGAGAGCGTCCGCTACCTTGTTGGCTTTTCCCGGATGGTACAAGATCTCACAGTCGTAGTCCTTGACCAACTCGAACCATCGGCGTTGTCGCATATTCAGGTCTTTCTGGGTGAAGAAATACCGCAGACTCTGGTGATCAGTAAAGACCTTGCACTGAGTGCCATATAAATAATGTCTCCATGATTTTAGAGCAAAGACCACCGCTGCTAATTCCAAATCATGGGTAGGATAATTCTTTTCATGTTCCTTTAATTGTCTAGAGGCGTAGGCAATCACCTTCCCATTCTGCATAAGCACAGCTCCGAGTCCCAGTTTGGATGCGTCGCTGTACATATCGAAACCCGTATCACTTTCCGGGAGAGTCAATATAGGAGCGCTAGTCAGCCTCCTTTTCAGTTCAGAGAAGCTCTTCTCACATTCGTCGGTCCAAATATATTTCCTGTCTTTCTTAGTCAGAGCTGTCATAGGAGCTACAATCCGAGAGAAGTTCTCTACGAATTTTCTGTAATAGCCTGCTAGCCCCAGAAAACTTCTGATTTCACTGGCATTCTTGGGTCTAGTCCAGTTACTCATAGCTTCAATTTTCGTCGGGTCCACCATTACTCCTTCTTTGGAGATAACATGTCCCAAGAATGATACTTGGGTCAGCCAGAACTCACATTTCGAAAATTTAGCATACAGTTGTTCCTTCTGAAGAATCTGTAATACTATACTCAGGTGCTCCGCATGCTCTTCGGAAGTCCTCGAATAAATAAGGATGTCATCGATGAAGACGATCACAAATCTGTCGAGAAGTGCCGAGAAAATCCGATTCATAAGGTCCATGAATATTGCCGGAGCATTTGTAACTCCAAACGGCATCACTACAAACTCATAATGTCCGTATCTCATCCGGAAAGCAGTTTTGGGTATATCCTCATTTTTCACCCGGACTTGGTGATAACCAGACCTCAGATCGATCTTAGAGAAAATCGTAGCTCCCTTTAACTGATCGAACAGGTCATCTATCCTGGGTAGAGGATACCTGTTCTTTATGGTCACATTGTTTAATGCCCGATAGTCGATACACATACGCATCGACCCGTCCTTCTTTTTGACGAACAGTATGGGAGCTCCCCAGGGGGAATGACTAGGGCGGATAAGTCCCTTGTCGAATAGCTCTTGTAGCTGTCCTTGCAATTCTTTCAACTCAGTCGGCGCCATTCGGTATGGTGCTTTCGAGATGGGGTTAGTACCAGGAATCAAATTAATAGCAAATTCAACATCTCTTTCAGGTGCTAACCCAGGTAAGTCGTCAGGAAATACCTCTGGATAGTTGCATACGACTTCAACGTCTTCTAGCTTCGGGTCCTCTGTAGGACGAGTATCAACCACATGAGCTAGAAATCCAGAACATCCATTCTCTAACATTTTCCTTGCTTTCAGAGCCGATAAGAATTTGCCAGTCTTCTTCTTCGGCTCGCCGATAAATTCAAAGAGAATTCCCGTCTCGGGTCGGAAGATAACCCTTCGTTTAAGGCACTCGATAGAAGCGCCGTACTTATTCAAGAAATCCATGCCCAATATCAGATCATAATCGGCCATATCAAGCACTATTAGATCACAGTAGAGCTCCCTATCTGCGATGCTGATCGGTGCGGCCCGCAACATTTGGGTAGAGGGCATCACCTCTCCCGAGGGCAATGTAGTCAGAAACTTGCAATCTAGTTCTTGCAGTGGCATATCATATCTCGTGGCATATAGCATAGAAATAAAGGAATGCGTTGCCCCAGTGTCAAATAATGCAATAGCAGGATGACTGCAAATAACTATCTGACCTGTGACAACGGTAGAGGCAGTCGCCACGTCTTCCTTGGTAAGCGAGAAAACCCGGGCGTTAGTTGTAGCAGGCGGGGCTTCTAATCGCCCCTGATATATAGGAGTACCATCAATAGCAGCCTGCATATGGTGAAGCTGGGGAGGAGCACCTTTGTGCTGAAAATACTGCTGCTGAGGTGCCTTGGCGGCAGCAGGACACTCTCTGGCAAAATGTCCTTCCTTCCCGCAAGTGAAACATCTCTTGGCACCCAATAAGCATGTCCCTAGGTGCATCTTCCCACAGGTGGCACAAGGAGGGGACTTAGGCTTCTTGCCTTTCCAACCACCAGTAGACTTGTTCCATGACTTTCTTTTTCCATTGTGGTTCTTCTTCCAGTGGGGGTTGGTGTTCTGAGTCCCTTGATTTTCCGACTGACTCTGATTCTGTGTACTGGCTGGGGCTTGCTTCTGCTGGCTGATATTCTTCAGATAGTGCTCACCATTCAGGGCGCCGCTGACTAGCTCCTCTGCAGTCTGTGGCCTATGAACGCCACCGGCTACACTCAGAGCGATGTCGGGCCTAAGCATTCTCAGCATTAATCTGACCCTTTCCCTTTCAGTACTGACCAGCTCCGGACATAACCGTGCCAGTCGGTTGAATTTCTGGACGGCCTCGTTGACAGAGAGATTCCCCTGTCGAAATTCGGTGAACTCATCAAAATGCCTGTTGGTCACCCTCATATGAAAGAACTCCTCCAGAAATTCAGACTCGAAATCCTTCCATTTCATCTGGTCCACTGATCTTCTGGCCTTCACCCGTTCCCACCACATCCGAGCATCGCCGGAGAGGCAGAACGAGACACACTTGACCTTCTCGTGTTCCGGCCAGTCAAGAAGTTCCACGGTGCTTTCCACTATTTTGAGCCAGGACTGGGCGTCCCACGGCTCGCAGGTGCCGGAGAACTTATCCGGCTTCAGTCGCTGCCACTGTATCAAATAGGCCTCCTGTCGGACTGCTCTGGCCGTAGTGTCCGAGGACGCCTGTGCAGTCGGAGGTTCAGTGGTTATGGCGTTCTGACTTCCCGCAGGAGTGGCAGTGTTAGTCTGCTGGGTCATCAGAGTGTTTATCATTTGCTGCTGCTCAGTGATCTGACGCTGCAGCTCAGTGATCACCCCCATCAGATCAGGTGGGGGTGTTGTCTCGTTACCCCTAGTTCTACGCCTTCTAGCCATATCTATTATACAGACAGTAAATAGATAGAGATAAGCATTAATACTACTTTGTTAGGCAAGCATCAATCATCTCATATAGTAGTACTGTACATGAAATAAATAAAGTAAGGCGAGTTAAGATTTCTTACTTGGAAGCGGCAGGAGGAAGCTTGATGTGTGTGTGGTGTGGTGGAGGGGAAAACTGCTCTGATACCAACTTGTAACGCCCGACCTTATATCTACCCTAAAGGCGGGGTTACGGGTCCATACATTCATATCATTTATCATGTTAAGCATGTATATCAGGTAGAAACAATTACAATGCAAGAAGAGTAGTACGCATGCTTGTTGAGGACTAATTTCCAAGCAGGGTTTCCTATATTTAACATGCATTTACAACATAATAGGAAGATCATTTAACTTCATAATATCTTGTTCAAAACATGTTTAGATCAGTAAATTATGAAGTTAAATGATCTTCCTATTATGTTGTAAATGCATGTTAAATATAGGAAACCCTGCTTGGAAAATTAGTCCTCAACAAGCATGCGTACTACTCTTCTTGCATTGTAATTGTTTCTACCTGATATACATGCTTAACATGATAAATGATATGAATGTATGGACCCGTAACCCCGCCTTTAGGGTAGATATAAGGTCGGGCGTTACAATTAGGATGTTGTTAGCCTTTGCATCCCATAAAGGATTTAAACTCTACCAAATGGATGTAAAGTTAGCTTTTCTAAATGGATTTATTAAGGAAGAAGTCTATGTAGGACAACCCCCCAGCTTTGAGGACCTAGAAAGACCTGACCATGTTTACAAACTCACTAAACACTTTACGGACTAAAACAAGCACCTAGGGCCTGGTATGAACGCTTATCAATCTACCTAATTTCTAAAGAATTTAAACAAGGACAAATTGACTCAACCCTATTTATTAAGACCTTAGGAAAATAAATCTTTATTGCCCAAATCTACGTCGATGACATAATCTTTGGGTCCACCAACACAAATTTCTTAAAAGAATTTGTTAAAATAATGGAAAATGAATTTGAAATGAGCTTAGTTGGTGAGCTCAACTTCTTTCTAGGGTTACAAATCAAACAAACTAGGGATGGAAACTATGTCCATCAATCCAAATATGCTAAGGAGTTAATAAAGAAATTTAAAATGGATAACTCTAAAAACATAAGTACCCCCATGGCCACAAATGTAAAAATAGATAGTGACCCTGATGGTAAACTAGTAGACCTTAAACTCTATAGAAGTATGATTGGAAGTCTACTGTACCTTACAACCAGCATACCTGATATCCTTTTTGCCGTAGGAATGTGTGCTAGATACCAAACTTGTGCTAAGGAAACAGACTTAGCAGCACTAAAAAGAATACTTAGATACGTTAGGGGCACCCTAAATGTAGGGATTTGGTATCCTAGGACCTCAACCTTTGACTTGTCAGAATACTCGGATTTTGACTACGCTGGTTGTAAACTGGATATAAAAAGTACAAGTGGAAGCTGCCAACTTTTAAGAAATAGTCTAGTGAGTTGGTGTAGCAGAAAACAACACTGTGTAGCTCTATCCACAACTGAAGCTGAGTATATTGCCTTAGGAGAGTGTGTAGCACAACTCTTATGGATGATGTACACTCTTAAGGACTTCCAGCTTAACTACACCCAAACTCAAGCCCACATTGACAATATAAGCTCAATTAATCTAACTAAGAACCCAATCCAACATTCCAGAACTAAACACATAGAAGTTAAACACCACTTTGTAAGAGATCATGTAGCCAGGGATGAGATAGTCCTTAAGCATGTAGACTCAAAATCTAACCAAGCTGATATATTCACCAAACCCTTACCTGAGTCTGAGTTCAGCTCACTAAGAAGGCAGTTAGGGTTATGCTTGGTAGAATAGGTTTACTCTACTTCTGTTTTGATAAAACTGTTTTATTACTTATTAGTTTCTACTTAATTTGAAAATTCTTTTTCATTTTTAAAATCAATTTTTCAACTTAGTTTTTTTTGAAAAAATTTACCCCCTTCAAAACTAGGGCTTTTTCGCAAATGGACTTAGCTTAGGCCCTAACCCTAGAACTGCATGCACCTATAGATCTAGAAGCCAGCATCTCACAAGCACCTTAGGGTACTTTTGATTGATAACCTAGAATGGGTTGAGATGCTTAGGTCTTTGCCTTAATTCAAGATGCTTTAAGTTAGTGCATCTGCAGTAATTGGGACACTAAATACAAATTAAACAGTAATCAGGTTAAGTGTCAAGATTAGAAAATCTAACTTGAACAGAACACTTAACTTGATTAACCCTAGCAAAAACTACTGTTTATAACAGTTAGTAAGTAGCTAATTGGGTTAGACAGGACCCGAAACAGATAATAAAAATTGAGTTGGTCCAGTTTATACCTTGAATTGGTTCAGTACAACACCTTACTTCTTTTGCTATATTGTTTTGCTTACGGCTTTTGCTATATTCTTTTGCTATAATGTTTTTTTTGATATATGGCAAAGGGGGAGAGATTGGAAAGGAGAGAAGAAAAATTTTTTTTTTCAAAATTTTCAAAACTTTGCTTATCCTTTCTTTAAAAAGTAAAATCACCTAGCTGTTTTCAAAACTGTTTCTAAGTACTCGACCTAGCTGTTTTCAAAACTGTTTCTAAATTGTTTTCAAAATTATTTCTAAATTACTTGACTTAAGTCAATTTTCAAAAGTACTTAAGCTAGTTCAAAATTTCTCTAAGTACTTATTTTTAACTTCTCTAATAGAAAAGTTCTAAATATTAATTTCAAAATTTTCTTGAGTGCTAAAGTGTTTGGAAAATTTTTTAACTCAAAAATTTCTTTTTGTAATAAAAACTTTAGAAGAAGTCTAGAAAATTATCCAAAGTGAAAACTAAGTTATTTACTTGAAAAATTTTCTAAGTGTAAATTCTCTATATATATAAATTTTCCAAGTGACCGACCAAAATTTTTTTGTTTTCTAAACCTTTTTTTGAAAATGTTCTAAGTGTTGAAAAATCAATTCCATTTTTAGACATAGAAATGTTTTTAACCCCGCGAACCTTTGAAAAACCTAGGGGGAGATTCCTTCCAGGGGAGGAAACTAAACTGGTATTTCACCTATTTTTTGATTAACTTATCTTTTTGAACCGGGTTGCCATAAAACAAAAAGGAGGAGATTGTTGGTGCAGACAACACCCAAGTCGAACCTGAGTTTTGATAATGGCAAAGGGTTCAAAAGTTATGATATTATTTTGATCTAATATGTTACTTGAGTGTGCAGAAAGAAGTCCTAGCGAAGGACTGCTAGGCACCTAGCGAAGGACTGCTAGGCATAGAAACCCTAAGACCTGGCGAAGAGCTGCTGGGCACCTAGCGAAGGGCTGCTAGGAGTGTAAGACCTGGCGAGGGACTGCTAGGCACCTGGCGAAGGATTGCTTGGTACCGAAGCCCTAGTGAAGGACTGCTAGGCACTGGGCAAAGGACTGCTTGGTACCAAAGACCTGGCGAAGGGTTGCTAGGCACCTGGCGAAGGATTGCTGGGCAAAAGTCCAACCGGAGGAGCCGGTTGGCAAAAGGTAAATTCTCCTGAGAGGAGTAGGTGAGGACGCGTTCCCCGTCGAGGGAACAGTAGGCATCGGTTCGACCTAGGGTTCCATTTGGGAGATCCAAAGTCAGAACCAAGACAGCTAAGGTTGTATAAACCTAATATTTTATTGCCTTGTTTGTTGTGGAACTAACCTTGGATGCAGGGACCTAAAGGAACGTGTTTCTGCAGCTCAGAATGCCCCAAAGGAGAGGGGCAGCAGTTGGGCTAGGAGCCCGGGAGGTCTCGGGCGCCCAAGGTCAAAGCCAAATAAGCAGTTGAGCAAAGATTGCTTCGGAAGCTCACTGGGCTAGGCACCCTCAAGCTCCCGGGCGCCCTGAGTGTCTCGGGCGCCCTGGATGCCTCGGGCGCCCTGGGTCCTAGGCAACGATGTGATTGAAGTGAATTCAGCCGAGAAGCCAGCAGACCAAGTCAACCGGGGCACCCCCAGTGTCCCGGGCGCCCCCGTCAGCTCCGAGCCCGATTCTGGAGGGATAAGCTCTGACCGAGCTTCGGATGAGGGTTCTTGGATCTGAAGGCACGTGTCTGGCGCCCCCAGCATCCCGGGCGCCCCTAGGAGGGCTATAAAAGGGGCTCGACCCCCAAGGCTTCAACAACAACTTTTCTAATGCCTCTATGCTCTTCAACTCAAGCGCTCTGCTCCGGAAACCTCCGATCTCGAGATTCTAAGCGCCGACGACGACCCTCCGCACCGATGTATGATCCACACCGGGCGTCGGTAACGAAGAGGAAACTTGTTCTTTTTAATGCACTATAATTGTACAATTCTTTGTAAAACTTTGCGCATTATAGAATTGCCCGTAGTAAACGATCAAGGACCGTGGGCCTTGGAGTAAGAGCTGACCGCGACTCCGAACCATGTAAAAATTCTTGAGTTCTGTTTATTTATTTTTAATTTTCGCTGCGCATTCTCTTTCCTCTAATCCGAAACGGTTTCACGATATTCACCCCCCCCCCTCTATCGTGTTTTCTCGATCCAACAGATAGCTGGTGGAAGAGGACTTCAAGGGGCAAGCCAAGGGAGTGTACTTGAAGGCACACAAGATGGAGGATATTTGGAGTGAGGAAGAGTGTTTTTGTAAGCTGAGCAATCGATTAGGAATAAATCAGTCGACTGCCAGCAGAGGACTCGAACTCATAGAAATATCAGTTGACTGGTCCAGGACTAGTCGACTCGTAATCCCGAAAAACTAGTCGTTGGGCAAGCTATTTCGGTGGGATCAGTCGCCTGCCCTAGGGCCAGTCGACTGGTATCTGGATGGACAGCTTAAGGAGTTGTCCTCTACTCTATTTAAAGGGAAATTTTTGAGCAGGTCAAAGTTACAGTTCTTGAGGGTAGAATCACACTGTTTGTGCTCAAAATCTCCAACTCTTCCTCTCATTCTTATTTCTATTTTATAAAGAGGAAGAGGTCAACCTTGTGAAGGTTTCTCCATGTTGAAGGAGGTTTTCATAGTGGAGCTTGCGTGTGGTGTGTAGATCCTTGGATTAGTCACCTCTCTGAGGTGGATACCAAGTAAAAATCAAGGGGTTAGCATTGTTCTTATTGTTCTTGTTGTTTTTGTTTGTGTTTAGCTAACAATCATTGTAGACAAAATCGAAAGAAGCTATTCACCCCCCCCTCTAGCTTGACGCCCAATCCTAACAGTGAAGTCGTCATGTGTCTCCATCTCGCGATTTACCCTCATTGACCGGTGGGGACTCTCGTTGAAGGTTGTGGGGCAGTGCCGGTTAGCCAAGTGGATTAGTCGGGCGCAAGCCTAGATACCCCTTGTAAATCCAAAAAAAAAACAACATAGGACTCAAAAGTACAATTCATGAGAAACCACACAAATACAAGTTCACGAACAAACCAACATAGTGTATGAAATATAACATGCTAAAAATTCATAAATAAAGCGAAAAACTAAAAATGGACGTTCATGAGCATGAGACTGACAATCGGGCTCCCTCTGGCGGGCATCAACCTGAAAATAAAAATAGGGTGATGGGTGGTTAGTCCAAGCAGACTCTGCGGGTATAGAGATTGACATGCATGACTATATAAATAGCTAAACAAGCTATAAAGAAACAACATGATATAGCCTCAAAGGAGAATAAGAATATGCATAAATGCTTAAAATGTACATATACATACCAGAATCCATCTATCCTGCAGGGTGGTGAAATCAACCCCTATAGAACATGTACAATACACAATCCAAGATATACATGTTTCCTGTATGTGCATGTCAAATATATGCAACAATGAAATGCAACAAGAACAAGCAAATGAATAATGCATCATATACACGTGATGCAATTGAAGGCGATCGTGCGGTTGGCAAGAGGGAGGTGAATTGCCTCTGAAAATTAAAGACACTATCTTTTGTTTTTCTCAACAAAGATGAAAGTTAATTAACAATAAAAACAATAACATCAAAATTGAATAATGAAGAAAAAGAATGAGGCTAAATAGTTTACTTGGATTGCAACCAGAGGGTTGCTAATCCAAGGCAGAATAGAGTGCAGATCTCCTGAATAACTCCTTCGGGAGGAGAAGCCTCTTACTTGGTGAAAAGCTCAGAAAATAGAGAATGTTAAACTAAATTTCGTTTACAGTGAATGACACTTTGGAACTGAGCTCTGGGGGCCTATTTGTTGGTGCAAAGTGCATCAGTTATGAACAGTCAACCTCTAGTATTTCGATGTTTGACCTAGTCAAAGTGACAAAGGGTTAGCCAAACAGGACTTGATGTTTGGTAAGGTAACCCAGGTTTGATCAGTTTGACAAAGGGTTAGCCAAACAAGACCTGATGTTTGGTAGTAACAATATACCATGGTTTAGTCAAAATGATCAAGGGATAAGCAAAACAGGACCTGATGTTTGGTAGGGTAAACCCAGGTTTGATCAGTTTGATAAATGGTTAGCCAAATAGGATCTGATATTTGGCAGAGTAAATAAAACCCAAGATTGGTCAGGTTGACCAAGGGATTAAACCAAACTGGACTTGAGGTTTGGGATTATACTTACCTGAAGGTTGGTAGAAGTCTAGTCAAGATTAAGATGACTTGCTAAGAAGTCATTATGAAGGAAAAAATCCTAGTGAGTGAAGCTAGGTTGAAGAAATCCTAGTGTGTGAAGATATGTGGAAGAAATCCTGGTGAGTGAAGTGTTAGGATGTATACTATAAGCCTAGCTTATGGTGAACATCTATTTTGGAATAAGAATCATAATGGTCATGTGTTTGCTTTTTATATTTGTTATATGTGTGCAAATTGTCTGTTACTTTACATTTAGATAACATGGTGTGTGGTGCCACACAGAAGATTATGTTATCAGTTCCCTATAAAGTATAAATAGTGGCTCATAACAGAGATGGATTTGGACAAACCATTGGAATAGTTGTAGTGTAATTTGGTATTAGTCTATCTTGACTATAGAATTATACTAGTACACTTAGTGTGTATTGAGCAGGACTGATTTGAGGTGATTCGATTTATATTAACTATATAATCAAACAAGACCTCAGGTTATTATGATGTACATGATTTTAATCTCGATATAATAACGGACACATGTACTTTATATTTATTTCTTTAATTTACCAATGGGCAAGATTTATTCGTTAAATCAATAGGCCCGGTAAATTAGGAAATAATATTATTTACATGGTGTACCATTGATTATAGAAGGAAACTGTGTCCTAATTATTTAGGATGATGATGTCCCCTTGAAGAGCTCATAAAGATTATCATGTAAATCTTGCAGGTGGACTTGGTCCGACATGATGATAAGGTTGAGTGGTACTACTCATGGAGTTAGATATTAATTAATTAAATTGTCTATAATTTAATGAATTAATGGATATGTGATGTCTTAAACATGGAGAGATTATGTACACATAATATGGTGGAGCCCATATTTAATTATGGGGTTGGTGCGGTAGTTCAATGATAACCCATTAGTAGAGCGGGTTATCATTAACGGGTCGGGTTTAGGATCCGTTAGGAGACCTAAACCAACTTCTCCTCATGGTCCTTATTGTAGCCTATAAATACCTCATGAGTCATCAAACCAATGCCATAACAATTAACCTAAGCCTTGGTGGTTCTCTCTTTTCTCTCTCCTAGGGTTGGGCGGCGCCGACTTCAAAGGGAGGAAGGGCTTTCGGCTAAGCATGGGGATGGGGAAGAATACTATCTTCTTCTCTCCATCCTCTTCTACTCTCCTTCCTTAAGGGTGCACGGCAACTTCAAAAGGAGGAGGTGGCGCCGAACACAAGGGTGAGGGAAGCTCTCGGCTAGGGCTAGGGGAGAAGGAAGATCACCTTTTTTTCTTCTTCCTCTCTTCCTCTTTTCTTCCTCCCTTGCGCGTGCGCGACCTTGAACAAAGGAGGATGCTTCTTGTTCTTCCTTTGGCCAGCGGCAACAAGGTGAAGAAGAGAGAGTGGCCGGTGGCGCAAGGAGAGGGTTCTCCTTTGGTGGTTGACGCAAGCAAGGAGAAGGAAAAGGTGGGCTTTGGTGGCTTTGTTTCTTGGAAGATCGTCGCCCACACGACGTCCAAGATGAGGATAGGAATATGATAGAAGATCAAGAGGTATAATCTTGTTTTCTTGTTCTAGTTTAATTGTTTTCTTATTTTATCATGGACCCTGAAGATAAACACAAGAACTGGCGATCCAATCATCATCTATTCCACGGCTAAACGATAAAAGGAGTTAGATTACTTGAACAACAAGTTTGTTCAAGCGATCACTCAATCGATAGAATCAATCTGGATTTGTTCTAATCAATAGAATTTTAATCTGGGGATATGGAGAGCAATACTGACCGAACGAAACCAACATGAAGCTGGGTCCTAGTGAGTGAAGCTAGGTGGACAAAGTCCTGGTGAGTAAAGCTGGGCAAGAAGTCTTGGTCCGGGGGACTGAGCACGATGTCCTGGTCGGGGATCGGGCAATGGAGTCTTAGCCAAGCGAGAACTACGAATAGAAGTAGAGATGGGTCGAGGTTAGACGTCTCGAGATCCGGGAGTCTCGGAGGTCGAGCATGAAGTCTTGGTCCGGGGGACCGAGCAAAAGACTTAGCTGAGTGGGGATCGCGAATAGAAGTAGTGATGGGTCGAGGTCGGACGTCTCAAGATCCAGGTTCTTGGAGGCTGAGTAAAAGTCCAACCGGAGGTCCCGGTTCGCAAAAGGTAACTTCTCTAGGGTGGAGTAGGTGAGGACGCGTTCCCCGGGAAAGGGAACAGTAGGCATCGGTTCGACCTAGGGTTTCAGTTGAAATCCAAAGTCAGAACCAATCATTAAGGCTTAAGGTTATGTGTTTTGTCTTGTGTTTGTTGTCTTATAGGTACCTGGAGTTGGAGGCAAGATAGTAGAGTAAACGCAGTAAAAACAAGTCCTAGGAAGAAGCTTCCTGGGCGCCTGATATGAATCAGGTGCCTAGTATGGGTGGGTGCCCTGGCTGAAGGGATGCTTATCCTTGTGCCAATTTAGCTGCTACAGATCAATTTTTGAGCACATGTTAGGCACCTCGGAAGCTTATCAGGCGCCCCAGAGCATAGTATAAAAAGGGGTTCGATCCCTCACTTCAAGAGACCAAGTTTTTCATCTGCTCAGTGATTTTGTGCAAAGCAAAATCGCCCAGACGAAGCTCTGCAACCATGGAGGCTCCAGGAGGAAATGCGCGATGCTTCAGAGCTCCAGAGTGGTCGAGATCGTCGACTCTTTTGGTTTGCGTATAGTTTCAAGTTGTACTTAAGTTTATTTATTTGTACTTGTTAAATTACACTGTAAGACGAGTATTCTCCGCCTCCGTAAATTCTGGAAAAGAGACCAATAGTGGACTCACACCGAGTACATAGGCCTTGGACGTATTAACCCTGGGGGATTGGGAACCAAGTAAATAAATCCCGCATGTCTACTGTCTACTGTTTATTTTCTTTATTTATTATTTGGCTGCGTACTAACATTCTGATAGAAAGATGATTGAACGAACGATGAAGTTCTGTAAATAAGTTCGAGTCGATATTCACCCCCCCTTCTATCGACTAACACTGATCCCACAATTGGTATCAGAGTAGGTGGCTCTAATCGGACTAACCACTGAAGGAGTAAAGAAGGCCAGGAATTGAGGGGGAGCAAAGGGTGAATACAGGTATAATTTAATTATGTCCATTTTTAAATTCCACATAATTTGTTTTAAGTGCAGGGAGAGAGGACACTATAAAAACTCGTGTGCTACTCGTAAGATTCGTACTTCACCACCGACAAGAATGAAGGAATCAGCGCCCGGAATCCGGAGGGACAAGAGTCATATCCGGTGTTTCAAGTGTCAAAAGTAGGGACACTACAAGAACCAGTGCCCAGACTGGAAAATGACTCGATCCTCAATGCCATGAAATGCCACTACGGTAAAGGAGGTAAAAAAGGTTAATTTTTGTAATAATATTTTTCAAATTCCTGTACAGTTACACAATTCTTTTATTAAGTTAGATTATTTACATATTAAATTAAATGTATTGCATGACAAATTAGCTAGTAATGGATCCAACATTGACAATATTAAAATGTAACACCCCAAAATTTCTCCCATATGAAATATGATGAATTCATGAAACATTTTTATGAAATATTATGATGGGCTTGGTTTAATGGGCTTTGATATGGATTAGTGTAAAATGTGATAAAAAGAAAGTGTAGAAAGGAGGAAGCAAGGATCGAACCTTGAACCTCCTAGTTGCACTAATTATGTCATAACCAATGCACCAAGCAATGTTTTCTGTTGAGAGAATAAGAAACATTCTTGTTAAAGCTAGGGAAGTGAAGAGACATGTCCCTTCATGAGAAAAGTATAAATAAGAGAGGGAGAGGTTGGAATAACTTCCTCTCTTCTTCTTCCTCACTCTCCCCATTCCAAAACCGAGACACCCTCTTCACCTTCTCCCTTTTCATTTTCAAAAAACACACCCTAGGGTTCTAACCCTAGGGAATTGGAAGGAAGAAGATCCCATCCAAGGATCTTGCCCTCTACTAGGGCCAAGGGTTCTAGAGAAACTTTAGCAAAGGAAACTCTCACTCTTACTTCAACCAAGGGTACCCTAAAGATTTAGAGAAGGTGAAATTCAAGCGAAAGGATGTAAGTATCCCCTCGCCTGCAGTGTAATTGTTGTGTATGAATTCCTTCTTTTTGTAGTTTTCAAAAATGGAGGTTTTACCCTTGTGTAAGTTTCGGCCAACACCCAAAGAGGAGGCTTTGGTTACTTCTTGATGCATGAGGAGAACCCTTGGGACTTAGGGTATACCTATATGTTGATTTCCTTCAAGTTGTGATAACAAAAATTAGGGTTTGCACCCTCTACAAGTTTCGGCCATGGATGGGAAAAAAACTAGGGTTTAGGGTTGTATGATTTCCTATGATATATCCATGCTTAGTAGTGTAGACAAAGTGTTTGTGTAAATATTTGTGTGAAAGTTGCTTTCAAGAACCCTAGTTTCCCCTACCCTTGACTTTCGGCCAACCCTAGAAGAATTAGGGTTTTGGGTTGCATAATTATCCTATGATATATCCATGCTTAGTAGTGTAGACAAAGTGTTTGTGTAAATGTTTGTGTGAAAGTTGCTTTCAAGAACCCTAGTTTCCCCTACCCTTGACTTTCGGCCAACCCTAGAAGAATTAGGGTTTTGGGTTGCATAATTATCCTATGATGTAATCTATGCTTAATAAGTGGCATGATGTGTACGTGAGGTGTTTGTGTAAATGCTTGTGTGAATGTTGATTTCAAAAACCCTAATTTCCCCTACCCTACACCATTCGGCCAACACCCTAAAGTTAGGGTTTGTGAAGGTTAAACTACCCTATAGGATATGCTTATGTTTAGGGATAATGATATGTATATGCATGTGATGTTTAAATGGAATGTTTGATTGGAAACATAATTTTTCCCTAGTACGTGATATTCGGCCAAAGCATGGAACATTAGGTTTGTGAAGGTTGATTACCTCATGATGTATGCTATGCTCAGTATGATACATGATATATATATATGTGATGATTGTATGGGATGTACCCTATGAGATATGCTTATGTTTGGGATGATGATATGTATATGCAAGTGATGTTTAAACGGAATGTTTGAATTGAAAACTTAATTTTTCCCTAGCATGTGATATTCGGCCAAAGCATGGAACATTAGGTTTGCGAAGGTTGATTACCCTATGATGTCTGCTATGCTTAGTATGATACATGATGTATATATATATGATACTGGTATGGGATGTTTGATGTCAAAAACCTATGCTACCTCTACCTTTGACTTTCGGCCAAAACCTTAGGTTTAGGGTTAAGAAGAACTCGGTTAACTCATGAAGCATGCTACCACTTCCTATGACATGAATATGATTTATGTGACCAATCTTGTCATATATAAAGTAGGTTAAGTGGTTGAAATATAATATATGTATGAGCATGTTTATAGCCCATGGGGCACCCTTTATGAATTGCATGTGATGTGTATGATAAAATGCTTGAAAGGATACTCCACTAAGTATGGGATCAAGAGCACCCTTATGTTGTGTGGTGTGTCCCTGTGGGATCATGAGCACCCTTGAAGAGTGGTGTGTCCCTTAAGAGTGGATTTGGAGTACTCCTTAGCATATATGTAAAGACATGATAAGTATTTTACTTTGTAAGTTGTGTACCCGACTCGGAAGGGGGTCGTTAAACAAATCCGGGGTGCATGTTAACGTAAGGTCATGGCTCCGGTAGGACGGAAGGGTCCTGCTCTAATTGGTTGGTGGCTCGCTACCCCAATTCATTAGGGAACGCGCATTATGTGGTACACAACTGGGCCCTATATGATATGGATGTATTTTTAAGTAATACCATTATGGAATTGTTTTGAAAAACATTGATGATATGTGAAGGGCATGCTTAAGATACTTTATGCTGCATGCTTGGAAACTTTGATGCTTAGTATGCTATGATGAACTCATGCTTATGATTTATTATGTGTACATGTTGTATGCTTTCGTATGGATTTTGCGAGTAGGACAGGATCTTACTAAGCATTTGCGCTTACTAGTTCATGTGTTGTCTTATGCTGCAGATAAGGGTAAGGAACACTTAAACTAAAGGAAGAGGTAGGAGGGCTGAAGATGTGTGGGGTGGTGGCTCGGGAAAGAATGATTCTATATCTACTTTACTATGCTTATGATGATGTTTGCTTCAACAAAGAATGTTAGGATAACTCTTTATTAAGATATTTCAAATGATGACTAGTATGCTTAGCACTGGTAAATATCTCTTGATAGTTTTAAACAAGCATGCTCAGTACTTGGTCCTTGCATTGTTGGTTTTAAATTTTATGCTAGTAAAAAAAAATTATTATTATATGATTGATTGTACGTAACCCCGCCCCGAGAGTAGATATAAGGGCGGGCGTTACAGGTTGGTATCAGAGCAAGTTTCCCCTCCACCACACACACATCAAGCTTCATCCTGCCGCTTCCAAGTAAGAGATCCTAACCTCGCTTTATTTTATTTCATGTACAGTAATGATATATAGAGATGATTTATGCTTGCATAACAAGAGAAAGTAGCGTTAATTCTTATGTAGCTTATTTATCACCTGTATGATAGATAATAACCAGTAATTGTAAGATATGTTAACATGAACGATAGTTCCTCTTATATATATATGGATTCATTAATAATTTAGAATTTGGGGTAAGAGGGTGGTTACATATTGTAATCACTAGGGTAAACTACACCGATTGGGTGTGTGTTTTCCTCTGTATACATACTTGCGAATTGAAAAGGAAATGGTTTTGTACTGGCTTGGTCGGTTTAGTACTAACTATGTCATTTTCTTTTCAATTCCAGATGTTGCATGAGAACTACACCGAGAGGTGCCGTGAGCTGATGGAGCGGATAGAGGCAGTTGAGTATTGTCCGACCCGGGGAATTCAAGGCAACATCGGGTTTTTAGATCGGCTATTCTGGAAACTGGAGCGGGAAGAGTTTCCAGTCACGGATGATCATAGGATCGGAGCTTTGCTTCGTTCCTTGCCCAATCGGGCGAGAGAGGTTGCGCATCAGATCTGGGGGCAGCACGGATGCTGTATCTCGTCTACGGCATTATGTAAGCAGCTTCTCCGCCATGAGTTCCCGGAAGATCTGGGGGACTCGGAGGAGGATCCCGAGCCTCCCGAGGAGGATCCCGAGCCTTTCGAGGAGGACCCCGAGCCTTTCGAGGAGGATCCCGAGCCTTTCGAGGAGGATCCCGAGCCCTTCGAGGAGGATCCCGAGATACTCGAGATGTTCGAGAAAGACCTTGAAGTGGTCGAGGAGATTCTTGAGATTGAAGAAGAAGACCCGATGGGAACAGTAGAGGATCCTGAGGCGGGCCAAAGGGAGATGAGCGAGGAGGTAGTAGCCATCGCTACGATGTTCTTTATTTTGGGCCTAACGGCAGCCCATCTGGCTCGCTAAGTTGGATTAGTTTTGTATGTAGACTTATAAGAATGAATAAAAATAAATTTTGGGTGATATAATAAATAAAAATCTCTTTAACCCAATATTGATCATGCGACACATAAGGACGAATATTACGGAAACATAATATGAGTTGGGTTACCCAGGATAGATAACCTATTCGATCAACTGAAGGGAGCCACGGTTTTCTCTAAGATTGACCTGAGATCTGGTTATCACCAAGTCAGGGTGAAAAAGGAGGAAATACCGAAGACGGCATTCCGAACCAGATACGGACATTATGAGTTCGTGGTTATGCCATTTGGAGTTACCAATGCGCCAGCTATGTTTATGGATTTAATGAATCGGGTATTCTCGGCATTCCTCGACAGATTGGTGATCATCTTTATCGACGATATCCTTATATATTCGAGAACCCCCGAAGAACATGCTGAGCACCTGAGTATAGTGCTACAGATTATTCAGAAGGAACAACTGTATGCTAAATTTTCCAAATGCGAGTTCTGGCTCGATCAAGTATCATTCTTGGGACATGTTATCTCCAAGGAAGGAGTAATGGTGGACCCAATTAAACTTGAAGCTGTGAGTAACTGGACCAGACCCAAGAATGCCAGCTAAATCAGAAGTTTTCTCGGGCTAGCAGGCTATTACAGAAAATTCGTAGAGAACTTCTCTCGGATTGCAGCCCCTATGACAGCTCTTACTAAGAAAGACAAGAAATATGTATGGACCGATGAATGTGAGAAGAGCTTTACTGAATTGAAAAGGAGGCTGACTAGCACTCCAATATTGACTCTTCCAGAGAGCGATATGGGTTTCGATATGTACAGCGACGCGTCCAAACTGGGACTCGGAGCTGTGCTTATGCAAAATGGGAAGGTAATTGCCTATGCCTCTAGGCAGCTGAAAGAACATGAAAGAAACTACCCAACCCATGACTTAGAATTAGCAGCGGTGGTCTTTGCACTGAAAATATGGAGGCACTATCTATATGGAACTCAGTGTAAAGTTTATACAGATCACCGGAGTCTGAGATATTTCTTCACCCAGAAGGATCTGAATATGAGACAGCGCAGATGGCTCGAATTGGTCAAGGATTATGATTGTGAGATCCTCCACCATCCGGGAAAAGCCAACAAGGTAGCCGATGCTCTCAGTAGAAAATCATGTGCTGCTTTGATATCTTTATCAGCTTTGTCACAACCCTTAGGGGAAGAAATTATAAATTACGGGATTGAAATCATATCAGGACATCTGTCCACCCTGATGATTACGCCGACATTATTCGACAATATTCTGGAAAAACAGAATCATGATCCGAGTCTTCAGAGAATCAAGCAAGAGGTTCTCGAAGGCAAGGACGATGGATTTCGGATTTCGGACAGCGGAGTCTTATATCTTCGGGATCGATTATGTGTTCCCGACGACTCCGACTTACGGACAAGAATCCTCGAGGAAGCTCACGGAACACCTTATGCGATGCATCCTGGGTCTACCAAGATGTATCAAGATCTGAAGAGTAAGTTTTGGTGGTGCGGTATGAAACGAGATGTAGCCCACTATATCAGTATGTGTTTGACCTGCCAGAAGGTCAAAGCAGAACACCAGAGGCCTGGAGGAGTTCTGCAACATCTGCCGATTCCCGAATGGAAATGGGAAGACATCTCCATGGATTTCATCTCTGGGCTGCCTAGAACGACGAATGGATATGATGGTATATGGGTTATTGTGGACAGACTCACCAAGTCTGCCCATTTTCTGGCTATTAGGATGACCTACTCAGGGGAGCAGCTGGCTCAACTGTACGTCAAGGAAATTATCCGACTGCACGGGGTTCCCAAGACCATTATCTCTGATAGGGATGGTCGATTTATTTCAGATTTTTGGGGACACGTACAGAAGGTTCTCGGCACGAAGCTGAAATTCAGTACTGCCTTTCACCCCCAGACTGACGAGCAGACTGAAAGAGTAAACCAGATATTAGAGGACATGTTACGAGCTTGTGCCTTGGACTTCAAGGAAGCTGGTGTCGATACCTGAGCCTGGCAGAGTTTGCTTATAACAACAGTTATCAGGCTACTATTGGGATGGCACCGTATGAAGCACTATACGGAAGGAAATGCAGATCTCCTATATGCTGGCTTGAGAGGGGTGAAAAGAAGGAGATGGGACTCCAGACTGATATTATAGACGAAACCACTCAGGCTATAAAGAATATCCGCCAGAGGATAGAGACTGCTCAGAGTCGGCAGAAAAGCTACCCTGACAAGCGACGCAGACCACTAGAGTTTGATGTTGGGGATTCAGTATTCCTTAAAGTGGCCCCTATGAAAGGGGTGATGAGATTCGGGAAGAGAGGGAAGCTGAGCCCACGATATGTGGGACCGTACCAGATCCTGAGACGGGTAGGCAAAGTGGCCTACGAACTGGAGCTACCGCCAGAAATGTCGGCTATCCACAATGTCTTCCATGTATCAATGCTTAGGAAATGTACCTCTGAAAGGAATCAAATGATAGAGCCCCAACCAGTACAGGAGAACCTAGGTTCCGAACGCCGACCTATTCAGATCCTAGATCGGGAAGTCAAAAAGCTAAGGAACAAGGAAGTACCCTTAGTAAAGGTTCTGTGGCGGAACGAACAATTCGAAGAAGCCACATGGGAAGGAGAGGAGGCCATACGATGAAAGTATCCGGAACTGTTTTAAAGTTCGGGACGAACTTTTTATAAGGTATGGAGGATTGTAACACCCCAAAATTTCTCCCATATGAAATATGATGAATTCATGAAACATTTTTATGAAATGTTATGATGGGCTTGGTTTAATGGGCTTTGATATGGATTAGTGCAAAATGTGATAAAAAGAAAGTGTAGAAAGGAGGAAGCAAGGATCGAACCTTGAACCTCCTAGTTGCACTAATCATGTCATAACCAATGCACCAAGCAATGTTTCCTGTTGAGAGAATAAGAAACATTCTTGTTAAAGCTAGGGAAGTGAAGAGACATGTCCCTTCATGAGAAAAGTATAAATAAGAGAGGGAGAGATTGGAATAACTTCCTCTCTTCTTCTTCCTCACTCTCCCCATTCCAAAACCGAGACACCCTCTTCCACCTTCTCCCTTTTCATTTTCGAAAAACACACCCTAGGGTTCTAACCCTAGGGAATTGGAAGGAAGAAGATCCCATCCAAGGATCTTGCCCTCTACTAGGGCCAAGGGTTCTAGAGAAACTTTAGCAAAGGAAACTCTCACTCTTACTTCAACCAAGGGTACCCTAAAGATTTAGAGAAGGTGAAATTCAAGCGAAATGATGTAAGTATCCCCTCCCTGCAGTGTAATTGTTGTGTATGAATTCCTTCTTTTTGTAGTTTTCAAAAATGGAGGTTTTACCCTTGTGTAAGTTTCGGCCAACACCCAAAGAGGAGGCTTTGGTTACTTCTTGATGCATGAGGAGAACCCTTGGGACTTAGGGTTTACCTATATGTTGATTTCCTTCAAGTTGTGATAACAAAAATTAGTGTTTGCACCCCCTACAAGTTTCGGCCATGGATGGGAAAAAAACTAGGGTTTAGGGTTGTATGATTTCCTATGATATATCCATGCTTAGTAGTGTAGACAAAGTGTTTGTGTAAATGTTTGTGTGAAAGTTGCTTTCAAGAACCCTAGTTTCCCCTACCCTTGACTTTCGGCCAACCCTAGAAGAATTAGGGTTTTGGGTTGCATAATTATCCTATGATATATCCATGCTTAGTAGTGTAGACAAAGTGTTTGTGTAAATGTTTGTGTGAAAGTTGCTTTCAAGAACCCTAGTTTCCCCTACCCTTGACTTTCGGCCAACCCTAGAAGAATTAGGGTTTTGGGTTGCATAATTATCCTATGATGTAATCTATGCTTAATAAGTGGCATGATGTGTACGTGAGGTGTTTGTGTAAATGCTTGTGTGAATGTTGATTTCAAAAACCCTAATTTCCCCTACCCTACACCATTCGGCCAACACCCTAAAGTTAGGGTTTGTGAAGGTTAAACTACCCTATAGGATATGCTTATGTTTGGGGATAATGATATGTATATGCATGTGATGTTTAAATGGAATGTTTGATTGGAAACTTAATTTTTCCCTAGTATGTGATATTCGGCCAAAGCATGGAACATTAGGTTTGTGAAGGTTGATTACCTCATGATGTATGCTATGCTCAGTATGATACATGATATATATATATGTGATGATTGTATGGGATGTACCCTATGAGATATGCTTATGTTTGGGATGATGATATGTATATGCAAGTGATGTTTAAATGGAATGTTTGAATTGAAAACTTAATTTTTCCCTAGCATGTGATATTCGGCCAAAGCATGGAACATTAGGTTTGTGAAGGTTGATTACCTTTGATGTCTGCTATGCTTAGTATGATATGATGTTATATATTGATATGTTGGTTTTGATGTCAAACCTTGCTTCTACTTTTTTGCCTTGTTTTTAGAATCTTAACTCATAGCATCTACACTTCTATGCTAATATGATTTATGTGACAATTTTATATATAAATGTTGTGTTGAATTTATATTTCATGTTTATAGCCATGGCACCTTTATGATTGCTGTGATGTTTGATAATGTTGAGGTACTCATAATATGGATCAAGACTTATTTGTGTGTGTCCTGTGGATCATGAGCACTGAAGTGGTGTCTTAGATGATTGGAGTATCTTGCTATATGAGACATGTATTTTCTTTGTAAGTTGGTACCGATCGAAGGGTCGTTACAATCGGGTGCATGTTAAGTATCTGTAAGGAAGGTCCTGCTTATTTTTTTTTCTTCGCGTTTGTTACTTTATTATGATTTTTTTTTTTTTTTTTTTTTTGTTTTTTGTTTTTTGTGTTTTTTGTTTGTTGTATGATTATGTTATGATTTTTTTTTTTTTGTATGAGAAGTGTCTAAGGCAATCGCCTTATATTAAACATTTATTTAATAAATGATAATCACTTTTGAGTATACATGTTTGTGTATTTGATTGGGATCTTAAACTCATCTACTGAATGTCCGCAATACAACTCACAGCATAAGAGAATTTGTGATGGGATCACAACTAGTGATTATCTCTAATGTGCAAATGTGAAGTATTGAAATATCCCTAGTCGATGAATTGATAAAAACGGACACTATCAATTCTGTTGAGACTAGCATGGGTTATTCTCTAATCAGCTGATTCTCACTGGCTAGTGACATTGGGATGTCCGGAGATAAACATGGATGCTAGTTAAGGGAACTAGTTCATTGGAGTGACTAGCTGTAAAACTTCATATGGTTATCTATAAAGATATGTCAATGAAGTTCTTACTGCAGCTTAAGTGCGATGTTCCTTTAACTTGCGGTGTTCAAGTCATCTTGGTCATGGAGACTTATACTTTAACATCTTAAGCAAACATCTCCAAGGAGGTGTGGACCCAGGATGATTGGGTATAAGCCGAAGTGCCCGAAGATGTTTGAACAGCCTACAAAGGATTCACCACTCCTTGCGAGGAGATGTATACCCAGGCCTATCGTCGGATTGTTAGTCAAAACCTCTGGCCAGAGTATATCATGTTTAGAGTGCGAGTCTCTTACATGAGAGTAATTAGAAATCCAAAGGACGAGAAAGACACTACTTGGGCTAGGTGTGACGTAGTCAGCCTAATGGGGACTGACACCATAGACCGTGTCCTGAACCAAGTGGGTATAAGGTGGTGAAGGGAATGGGGCACGATTCATTAGAGCTGCTGAAGGGTTTCAGAATAATTTCTTCTGAGGTCAAACCGTTGATCTTTCGATTAATTGGGGATCATGATGTACTACTAGGTGTCACTCATGATCGTTCTATAATTAGTTATTATAGACGGCCAACATAAATCGAAAGCCTATTTAGTCACACGCACTACGAGTGATCCGAGTGATTTAAAATGAGTTGAAAATTGGATTTTCCGATCAAGAGAAATAAGTCGAATCTGAGTTAATCAGAGGCGCAATGGAAACTAAAAATGGCTAAGTCTTTTGAAGGCTTTTTGGGCGAATTAAATGAGTTTAATTCGCGATCGGTTCGGGTCGGTTTTGGCCGGCCAAAGAGGGTGTTAACCCTCCTTGGGTGGCCGGCCAATAAAGGGAGAATAAACCAATTTAATTGGTTTAATTAATAAAATAAATCTAGCGCTATTTATTTTATAAATTATGGATAAATAAATTTGTATAAAGAAATTTATATAAATAAATTTGTAGAAATTTATTCTTTTTATGGAAGTTAAAATAATCCATGAAATGGTTTATTTTAATTTTATAAAATCAATTATGAATTGATTTTTCTATAATAAGAAAGTTTATAAATTCTTATAAAATTTATTCCATAATTTAAAGAGAAGAGGAATTTGTTTTATTATAAATTGTTATAATAAGACTCGGCTTAAACGGAATAATTAATAAGAGAATTTATAAGATAAATTTCTTATAACTAATTCCGTTAATTCCGGTTTAGAGGGAGACTTAGCAAAGGAGTTGCTACTATATAAAGGAACCAAAGGCAAGCCCTTATTCCCAATCAACTAATCAAGTTGTGAGAGCTCTCCCCTCTCTCTCTTCTCTTCTCCCTCTTCTCTTCTCCCCACCTAGGGCCGGCGCCCTCTTGGAGTTTTAGGGCCGGCACCCTCTTGAGAACTAGGGCCGGCGCAACCCTCTCCTCCCCTTGTGAGTTGCCGTGAGCTTCAACAAGAAGGAGAAACCAAACAAGAAGAAGAAGAAGCGGATAGCGACTCCTCTCTTCCCAGAATTTAGATTCCGTTTCTTCTTGGTGAGTTTCCTATTTTTCTCTTGTTCATCTTTGTTGTGCCTATAGAGAATCTAGTAGTTCTCGTCGGCACAAAACTCGTGACTTTGCGAAGTCATCCCGAAGAGAACTCGGCGTGGACGCGAATAGAGGCGAAGCTTCCAAGGGACGCTACGGTTGGATCTCGTCCCTACTTCG